>CM039677.1:303977847-304428430 GCA_022496015.1 Hordeum marinum
ATCAGAGACGATGGCGGTTCCTAGATTGGAAAGTACATGAAGTAAATGAGCAATTGCCTCTGCAGATTCCTTCTTATGGAGAACGCGCGGGGCTGCCTCTTTACTAATCAATGTGAAACGCTTTTGCAAACGCGCTGCAGTTACGACCGCTCCGCACACGTATCCCGCGTCGTGCACTTAGCATGCGTCATGGGGAGGCGCAGTAAGCAGAATAATTACAACCGCAAGCTCCTGCCACGCATGCCTGTGCACTTTTTGGTCCTAGCCCAACAACGCCTCGCACCCATGTATGGCCTAGGCCTGGGGGCTCCTATCGGTGTACTAAAGTTTGGGATTTTAGTACCCCTTACTTGTGCATGGGCAGTTGTAGCCACACCAGCGGCAAGGCCTGCCAGGGGATTGCTGAATACAAGTACGAAGATATCAAGAAAACGTTCAAGACAACAATCGGAAGACAAAAAGCCAAAGGCTGGGATCCCGGCAAGATCCTTGCCGGGATGGTTGGCAGAGCCCTGGCAAGACGTGCACTCGACAAGATCTCACCATCCTGCCAGCGCAAAGATCAGGTGTCATCCCTCCTGAATACATGTCAAGGCATCTAGAGATGGTGGAGGTTAAGCGGTGCTGATGGGACGGGCTCCTGTCCCGTCCGTAGAAGGTCAGGGACGCTTGACGGAGGATTAAATGTGTTCTTCCTATGCCGTCGGTATAGCAACTGTACACCTCGTGTATGTACTGTACGCCACTGTTGGAGACCCCTTAGTCATATGAAAGGAGGCTCAAGGCATTATGAGAGAGGACTTTTTAGTACTTTTTGGAGGACCTTCTGTCTGACATGCGTAGCAGCTGTGTACTGTTCATCACATAGCGCTTCTATAGCCAGAACTCAAACACTCATAATACACCAAAGCAGGAGTAGGGTTTTACGCTTCTCAACGGCCCGAACCTGGGTAAAAATGCCGCACGCTGCTCGTCAGATCTGCTCTTTGTGCACACCATCTCCCTACTGAACCAAAAAGGGATCCACGTGATCCCATAGATGTCACACCCTGACAGAATGGTATGTAATTTGGATTGCCACACTTCTTGTGCTATCTATGTAATGCAATCCATATGCTATGTATAAGAAGATCAATGTTACTAGTAGGTACTTAACTTAGCATCAAGGCCATCAAAACACAAATCAAAACCATATTTGATTTTGATCCACACACACCCACACACACACACACACCAGAAAACACAAATCATGGTCTACAAGTACTGCAATTATCTGAATGAGCTTCTAATGCATAACAACTTCTGGTCTTCAAATACATAACATGAAATACTGACACAACTAGAAATGCAAAACAACTTGTGATATTGAGGTTGAGCAAGGGACTTTTGATTGTGAGGCCCAACATCTTCAACAACGTATCCATGCTCCCACCTTTAGCATATAAATAATTAAAAATATTAGATAGAATACATATAAAGGTAATGAAATATGGTATTGAAAAAATGATAGTATGGTCATTTGAAGATGACAAGCCAATCTGTCACAAACATTATCATCCCACTCACAAGGCAATCTGTCACAACAACCCACACATACCAATTTGAATACCAAGTTCATATAAGTCAATGTTGAATTAATATGACTTTTGCAAGATGCAAAATAACTATTGTAATGAGAGTAAAAAGAATGTAGTCCACAACACATGCAAGAATCACTTATAGGAAGTGAGGCAAAAGGCTATACAACACTGCAACATGACTAAGCCAACTTCTCTACAGAAAGTAGACCTCCTAACATTTGGAGAAGACATGACCTATATTTTTTTATATGCAAACTTATTGGAGCAAGTCACAACCTGACAGTAATTAAAAAGTGAAGATAGTGGCTGCAACATTAAGCATGTGACTACAACTTGACTGCAACATGTCAAAATATGTTCTAAAATGCAAAAGAGTTGACGTCCAAGTACCCTAAAACATGTATCTTAACACTCACACCATTATTGTAAGCCTGAAGAGAAGAAAAATTAGATCTACTCAAAGCTTAATTTTCCTGGGTCTCAGACCGCTGCCCTGTGAGACGAGGAGAACGACAAGGGAACCATGGAGAACAATGGGGAAGCGACATCGCGACAAATGCTTTCCTCCTCTTGTGGTTGGTGGTGAAGACTCCTAGGCTCTTGGATCAATGCCACCTTCACAAATGGCACGATGTAGCTTCTCTCTGGTTCTTCATCCTCCGGATGCTCGATCTTGGACCGACAATGACACCACCCCTGCGTCACGATCGCAATCAGTGAATCTGACTGCTCCATGGCCTAGAGCAGGAGCTCTATAGACAACCGCGCCACCCCCGGGGTGGATAGAATTTCCCTCGCTCAGATTCAAATGTGTTCTCGTCACATGCACGGTCACCGATAAATCCCGCTTGTTGTCAAACCAAGAACCGATCTCCCCCAGCCTGGCTAACTTTACGTCGTCGCTGCTGGAGATCTTCACGTACTCGTCTTCCATCGTGGTTCCGTATTTGATAGAGAAAGGGATCGCTGGTGGTGTGGCAATGGAAGAGGAAATGAGGGGAAATGGAAGAGGATAGGGCTCGGTGACGATGGTTTTGGATTGGTCGACAAGGGCGGCGCCCTGGTGGGAAAAATAATGGACTAACTTTCCCTTGATTTAACAGAAGGGCCCGCGCAATTTTCAGTACTGGACCCACCGAAATTAGTACTTTTGAGTACTTATGAAGCAGTACTACAAGTATTAATAATTTTATCACCATTAGATCAACGCCAATGAATTGTTGAAAAAAGACCAACCACTGTGAAACTTGTATTTGATAAAAGATGAACTTCAAGCACCAGTAACCAATGACTTTGTTGTCATGGTAAGCAATCTATGTATATGCACATGTGTAAGGTACCATTAATTGCAATTGATTTCTTATTCATTGAGTAAGATGAATATCTGCTCATGTATATCCTTCTGTTTAATAGTGTCAAGTATGTAATGTAACAATGTAACCATAGTAAGGAACATGAAAGGAGACTAAAAACATGGAACTGATGGCGACTAGAGGCTCTATCCCTACCTCTTTCTACTCGGTTTATGAGTGGAGGAAGTTAAGGGTTTGGGTGCATATATAATGAAAAATAAGCCCAATAACCAGCCCAATCGAAATTACACTATGCACTCACCAATTTAATTAACTTTGTCCCAAAAAATATATTTAAAAATGAACTTCAATTTTTTTACATAAATTTATAACACCCTATCATAGAATATTTTAAATTGATGGGGGCAGCAACGCGCGCCATCAACAATCTGGTTGAATCATAAGACAATCCCTCAACAGCAATAAGGAATAACTTCAATGTTCCTATCTATAACGGAGAACATAAAATAAAATTGTCGTAGGTAGCAAAACCACTTCAAAATTATATTTCCAAACAATCTATTGAGCCACACCTAAGTGTCGGAATAGCCCTAGAGATCATACTGAGATAACGCCATACGATATGCATCAATCAACTCCAATGTCACTTAGAGAACACCATTGTCACCTCGAGTCTCCATGAGTTAATTATTCGATATCATCAAACAATCTCAGATTCATAATATTCAATCCATCATAAAGAAATTCAACGAGTAAGACTCATTTTATCATAACAAAGATAGAGTGAGAGGAACATCATATGATCCAACTATATTAACAAAGCTCATGGTACATCAAGATCGTGCCCTATCAAGATCATGAGGGAGAGGGATCAAACACATAGCTACTGCTATCTACACTTAACCCATAGTGTGGACCACTCCCTGCTCGTCATCGAGTCCGCCTAGATGATGAAGATGACCTCCGTGATGACTCCCCCTTCCGGTACGACGTTGAAAAAGGGCTCCAGAAGTGTTTGCTTCGAAAAAGAGGCTTGCGGTAGCAGAGTAAAAGTTCTAGATTAATTTTTGGGGTTTTTGTGATATATAAGAATTTTTAGTGTTGGAATCACGTTGGGAGGGGTCACAGAGGGACCACAAGGCAACATGGCACACCCTACGCCTCAGGGAGCGCCGCCCTGCCTTGTGGGGTCCTTGTGGTCTTCTAGTGCTCCCCCGAAGCTTCATGTGTCTCTTCCCTTCCAGAAAAAATCATCAAAAAGTTTCTCAGTGGTTGGATTTGTTTGGTATAGATTTTCTGGAAACCAAAAACAAGCAAAAAACATCAACTCACACTGACCACTAGATTAATATGTTAGTCTATAAAATAAATATGGAAGTGCACCAAACCCCTACATGTTTTATGTAAATATAGTAATGAATACTTTATAAATTATAGATATGTTGGAGATGTATGAATGATTGACATCCAACGCCCCCACCTCTTAAGCATCCTAAGAGAGGGAAACCACAAAATAACTGAGGCATGCTCATGTTTCTGTGGTCCATAATTGTTCGCCAAATCTCTAAATTCCCCCAACCAATCCGTTGTATCCCTACTAACTATCACTCTAATCATCTTCATCCACAATTAGCTTCGGGATTGGAAAGGGCGAGCCCCTAGAGAAGGGGCCCTTATCTTCCGGGATTAGTGAAGGAGAGGCCATATGAGACTGAGAAATTTGTATGACCACCTTGATGGTTGATGGCCACGTCTCCAGCATTTCCTCCAAACCTCCACCAATAGCTGGTCACACCTTGGGGACACATGTGAAGTCCTTATCTTATGGTGTTGTGTTGGTTACTAGAGTTTGGAGTTAGGGGTGTTGTCTCCATAGATTGCCGAAGCCAAACTTATTGCTCTTTTCAAACTCCCGGGGACCAATCTTGGAGCACTAGGAAGGCTCAAAAAATGTCCCAATATAAATTACTAAAAGTTCATTATATTTTCTAAAAGCTTGCGATTATTTTCTAGAATTTCTGAGTATTTTCCATGACCTTTTTAAAATTCACAAACATTTTATTTAAATTCTTTTTTTGTTGCGGGTGATTTATTTGAATTCAAGAATACTTATATTAAAATGGGAACCATTTTTATATCCATAAACATCTTTTTAGTTTGTGAACATTTTAAAAATCATGAATGTATTTATATTCACGAAATATAACATCTTTACAGAATTACAGGCTGTGGGGCGATATAGTTTGAAACATCGGAAAGCCCAAAAGGTAAACCAACCCCGAATATTACTGGGTTACCCACTGCGGCAACAGGAAATCCGGGCGGAAGATCTGCGACCGTCTTCTTCTCAAACTCGGCGTCGGCAGGTCGATCGCAACATATATAAAGGCCTCGCGCAATCACGGTATACCAAACAAACCGAGGAGCCCTATAGCCGTAGAACCGTGCCCCTCGATCACGCCCACGATGGACGGCATCCTACGAGACGCCGTCGTCGACTCCTTCATGGAGGTAACATCCTGCGTCTCACAGTCGATCGCCGTGCGTCACCTCGATTTCTGTGGCTGGCAACTCGAGGCCGCCATCAACCGCTACTTCACCACCGGCGCTGCCGACCCCGCGCCCGATCCTCCCGTCGCCGCCCGCTCCGAAACGATGCGCGACGACACGGTGCGCGATCCCATCCCCGCTCGCTCCTCCACGCTGTACGGCAACGAGAACGTCTACGCTGCCGGTTCAAGTACTGCCCGCGCCACGCCGTCCATATGGAGCGCCGACAGGGCGCGGCCATCTCCCTGGTCTGTTCAGCGTCCGGCGCCGATGGAATATACGACCGGGTGGGAATCTGATGGTGACACCGCTCCGGTCGCCGCCCGCTCCGAAACGATGCCCGACGACAGTGTGCGCGATTCCATCCCCGCCCGTTCCGCCACGCTGTACGGCAACGACAACTTCTACGCTGCCGGTTCCAGTACTGCCCGCGGCGCGTCGTCCATATGGAGCACCGACAGGGCGCGAGCGCGGCCATCTCCCTGGTCTTTTCAGCGTTCGGCGCCCATGGAAAATACGTCTATGCCTGAGATAACCTCGACCGGGTGGGAATCTGATGGTGACACCGGCACAATGGAAAACGAAGAAATCAACATTAGCGACCAAGATGAACGAATGAAGGTGGCCGGAGAAGATAACATCAAAGAGGACAAGGAGGCGATGGAAGAAGACTACGAGTACGGTGACATGCAGTCGGAGGACGAGTACGACTACGGCGACGACCACCAAGACGACGACGGCGCCTACTTAGAGTCGGCGGAAACTGACAGCAACGACGGCCGCATGGAGGCATTGGAGGGGCAACCGCGGCGCCAGACCGAGGAGACGCTGGAGGAGCTGTTCCGGCCTCCGTACGAGATCATGTACGATGGAAGCTTCCACGACGCCAAAGTCACGCGGCGAGCAAGGACCGGTGGCTCCTGGTGAACCTACAGTCAAACGGAGATTTCAAGTCGCAGCAACACAACCGAGACCTGTGGTCGAACGAGGTGGTCCTCCAGGTGATCAAGGACAACTTCATCTTCTCTCTTCTGGAGAAGAGTGGGCAGGAAGGCGACGAGGGGCTCAAGGTGTGCTGCTACTACAATGTCGTGGATGAACAAGATCTCCCAGCCGTGCTCGTCGTGGACCCAATCACGGGGCAGTTGCTGGATAAGTGGTGCGGCCTTGTCCAGCAGCCCGACGATTTCCTGACCAGCATTGGCAAGTTCACCGAGTCGAAGCCCAGCTTGACGTCCAAACCCAAGATAGTCCGAAGAACGGCAATGCTCGAGAGCGGTGATGCCGCAACTACAATGTTTAACACCACTTCCTCTGATGCACAGCCGGCAACCATGGTTGAATCCTCTGCTGCACAAGAACCTCTAATGCCGGATACAGCTGCCTCTGATGCCCAACCGACAACAAAGGTTGAATCCTCTTCTGCACAAGAACTGGCTCCGGCGCCCAAGGTTGACAAGATCGAGCCAGGTCCGGCGCCCAAGGTTAACAACATCGAGCCTCCGGCACCCAAGGTTGACGAGATAGACTCACCTGCGGTGGACGACGGGCAGCCTATTGAAGGAGAGGCGGTCTGCAAGCTGAGGGTACGGCTCCCTGCTGGTAACATGGTCACCAAGGAGTTTGGGAATACGCAGAGAATCGCGGTGCTCTTTGCATACTGCAGATCAGTTGTGCTTGAAGGAGCAGACCTTTCGGATCATGTGGTTGGCTGGACCTGTATTTGAGGAGCTGCTCGACGATGGTGCCTCGTTTGATGATTTGAAGCTTAATCGCGATACCATCTCGGTCGTGCTAGATACCTGAGTATTTAGATTTTTGAGAGCACCCTAGTACCCAGTCTTATGCTCGTCTAATAGAAGTGTATCTTTTGTTACAATGTGTGCTAATGATAATGATCGTTGTTCTAGTTTCAAGTACTCTCTCCGGTTCCAAAGTAACTAAGTTTTCCCTTTGTCCAAGTCAAACTTGTTTAACTTTGTTCAACTCTATAAAAAAAATCGTGATATTCATCACATCACATGTGTGGCATAATGAACACCCGACCACACACCTTGTGTGGTATATCCAGGAGACATCCCACACGGTTCTACGTGAGCGAATATTAAAACTGTCCACACGTCCGGGTGTAGCTACACTACTGAAATTTTCGTATACGCTGGGTGTCAGGCTCTTCGCTGAGAGCCAAAGCACGGGCGCTCGCCAAAGAAGTATATGCTGAGAGCCACCTTCAGCAAACACTGGTTCACGGCAACTTAGAACCTTTGCCGACAGTGGCTCCCGGGGAACAAAAACGAACGACAAACGGGGCATACACAGAGAGCTACTCTCGGCAAAGAGAAGTCACGTGGCATGGCCGTTGGGAAGTGACGGTGCCGTCACTTGGTTCAATTACACGGAGAGC
Organism: Hordeum marinum; assembly: GCA_022496015.1. Classification (NCBI taxonomy): domain Eukaryota; kingdom Viridiplantae; phylum Streptophyta; class Magnoliopsida; order Poales; family Poaceae; genus Hordeum; species Hordeum marinum. Next base: position 303,985,695 of record CM039677.1, read on the forward strand.
GGAGACATAGCTCTCGGTAAAAACACGTCACAGAAACATTTTCTTACCTGACATGTGGTCCCACTGGTCATATTTATCAGTAAAACTTTTAAATTATTTGCTAAATATATAAAATGAATAATATGACTATGTATTTGCCGAGAGCTAATTTTGGCAATGCCCTCGGCAGAAGGTAATCCAGGCTTTGCTATTTATCGAGAGCAACACTCAGTACAAAGGTGAACCAAGATTTAGGGTTTTATCTTTACCGAGAGCAACCCTCGGCAAAAGGTGAACCCGAGATCTAGGGTTTTACCTTTACCGAGAGCCGCACCGACAGACTCTCGGGAAACATCTGCGGAACACATAAGTTTCTTCCCCATGGGGCTATTCATTTTAGTTACTCTTTCCTTCCCTCCCCTCCCTTTCCCGATTGGCCGGTGCCCCCCTCCCCGCCCGACGCCCTCCCCTCCCCGCCGGCACCCCCACCCCTCTCCGGACGGCGCCTTCATTTTTTTGGTATGCTTGGATGAATGCTAGATATATGTTAGATGAATGCTAGATGGTTAGATGTTTACTAGATGTTATGAGTGCTACATGTTGGATGAAATATTAGATGAATGCTAGATGCATGTTAGAAGAATGCTACATGTTGGATGAAATGCTAGATGTTAGATGAGTGCTACATGTTGGATGAAATGCTAGATGTTAGATGAATTCTATATGAATTTATGCTAGATGTTTGTTTGCATGAATGCTATATGGATGAGTGCTATGGAAGAAAATCGACTTTTGCTGATGGCGGTCAATCTGCGCAAGTTCGTCCTGTGATGTACATTTGTCACGCATGATGGACTTGCCTAGCTTGACCGTCACCGAAAGTCGACATGCCTGTGAGACAGTGTCCACCATATATACCATCACCAGAGAGAGTGTCAATGAGAGTTGTTCTTGGAGGAAGAAAATCAACTTTTGCTGATGGCGGTCAATCTGCGCAGTTCGTCATTTGTCACGCACGATGGACTTGCCCAGCTTGACCATCACCGAAAGTCGAAATGCCTTTGAGACAGTGTCCACCATATATACCATCACTAGAGAGAGTGTCGATGAGAGTTCTTCTTGGAGGAAGAAAATCGACTTTTGCCGATGGCGGTCAATCTGCGCAAGTTCATCCTGTGATGTACATTTGTCACGCACGATGGACTTGCCCAACTTGACCATCACCAAAAGTCGAAATGCCCGTGAGAGAGTGTCCACAATATATACCACCACCAGCTAGAGTGATCTTAAATGTTTGATTCTTATGTTATTTTTCATTATGTGAAGCAAGGTGTTAACACCGATCGATTTCGTGGCTATGGCTTCCTCCGACGACGCAGCTTCCTATAGCGTCGACTCCGTGGTTAAGGAGAAGCGCGCCGATGACTCCGCTGTTAAGGAGAGCAAGTCCCCACCGCGTAAGGAGATCAAGGCCCCACCATTGAGTCCACCGACCATCATTCCCGACGACGCATGGTCTTCCAATGTGGGGGATGGCCCCACGTGCTCTGACTCCACGATCACTGGTTTCACCGACTACATCTTGGACTCCTCCGCCGTCCGGTTCCCTCCCCCATTGGTGCCCCCCATCTCCCACCGGCTGGCGCCTTCCTCCACCCCACCGGCCACCGATCACCCCACTTTAGGAGAAGTGTAGTGAATGTACTTGCTAATGTGGACTCGGAGTATAACTTTGATAGAACTTGTGATGTTGCTTTGGGTATATGAATCATTAATGGTTATGTTGGATATGTTTTACTTGTGCTCTTCTAAACTTTTGTTGCTTCTTGTGTTATGCTTGTTCAAATCATATTATTCTATTGGTAGATGAGGTGGTATGTGGTGTGTAGAGGGAGGTCTCCTGGAGTGTACGATTCGTGGGAGGAGTGTCGTGAACAGGTGAACGGTTATAGCAATACCGACTTTAGAGGATTTCCAACTAGGCAGCATGCATAGGATCATTACTCCGAGTTCCCGCTCAAAGCGAGTCGTCCTGAAATGTACGATTCGTTTGAGTATCATTGCTCCCGGCTCCGGTGCAGCACGAAGCGCGATGATGGAGTAAGCTAGGGTATATGTCAGACTTGGTTTGGTGGTATGAAGAATCTGATAATCTTCGTCTAGTTCATCGCTATTTAGGTGTTGATGATATCTTGTGCACGGTTAGTATACATTGGGATAAATGTTATTTCTTTTCTATTCTTGTCTCACTTCGTTATTCTTTTTATATAACTGATGAAATATGTTTCGTGATTATTTTGTAGATGCTTTAATAAAAAGTGAATGATGGAGCTCATGGATGCGAACTTGATGCACTTACATCCTATGGCCATACTGGTGGAGCTCATGGAGCTTTTGTTTACCTATTTTCACTCATGAACTTGCTTTTGGCTCCGAATTTGTTGGATGTATATGTATGCACTTGGTGGAGATATCTATTAAATGTTGAATATATATGTATGCACTTGGTGGAGATATCTATTGAATGTTGAATATATTGTTGGATATGTATTCAAATTGATGGAGATATCTATGCATGCATGTTTGATCTAGCTAGATGAAAAAACAGAAGAAACAGAACAGTGGGACGACCTTCGTTTCAGTTCAAGCGACCCCTTTACCGGGAGCCGCTCTCAGCAATGTGCAGTTTCCAAGGATAGCTCTCGGAATTGTGTCACTTTTACCGAGAGCCAGATCAGAACAGGGAAACAGAAGAGCAATAAAGTGCTCAGCTCACTCCTTTTCCGAGAGCAACACTCTAAAAATGAGTGCCATAGCTGTAGTTTCAGCTCAGGCGATCCCTTTCCTGGGAGCTGCTCTCGGCAATATGTATGTTTTCAGAAGTGTGTCACATTGCTTCTGTTTTTAAGCTATTTCTTATCTGATCCCTACAACTGAAAACAACTACAGGGCAATTTCTGTATATATATATGCAGTGCAGAAAATGTTATCATAAAAAATGAATGTGGGAGCTCCTAGCTCCCCACAAATTCATCGAGTAACACATCACACATATGCATAATTTAAAGTAGTCCACATATATAGGCGAATGTTTCATACTAGGACACATGACATGCAAGTTCGCTACTTGTGAAAGTTCACTAGCAAAACACGACACATCACATAGCGGTCCACAAAACCATCTTTAGGAATAGTAGGGGCATCATTTCCATTGGGTTCAGATCCTGGAGGAGGAGGAGGAGGAGGAGGATGGCATCATTTCCAATGCCTTGAGATTGCATTATAGCCTATGATAGTATAGCCCCGTTAGCATTGTTTGTCGTTGAATAATGAATGGGGCAACATTTAGAGAATGTTCAACCTCTTGTTTTTTCTTGAGAATCTTGAACCTTTCATCCGTTTCTGCGTTCTCCTTCTCTCTTTTCACCTCCTCAGCCTGGCGCCTTTGCTCCTCAACCTTCTGCCTTTGCTCCTCTTCAACAGCCCGTTGTTCCAATAATTTATGTAATATGCATTACGGTCATATAGGTTGCAAGGGTGGTATTTCGAATTTTTGAGGCATGGGCATAAATGAACGGTTGTGATGCTAACCTTGAGACGCGTGATATCACCTGACACGACGATCGGGCAACTTCGTATGGACAGAGTTGAGCTTGTGCACGACGCGCGTATCTCGTGGAGCTTGCGATGCGAGGAGGTGGCAATCACCCCGTTGCAAAGGAGGTGGCAGCCATGGCCCTTCCCCTCACCAGCAATGATAAGCAGCTCTGGATCAAGTGGCTTGGACATGGGTTCGGCGTCCTGACCGTGCACCTCCTGGAAGACCTCTCTGATGGTCTCTTACCTCTCCTGCGCCGATTGGCTGCAGAACTCAGTGTCATCCTTCCCCTTGTGGCCTTCTTTACAGGCCTCCAAGATGTGGACCGAGCGACCAAGCTCCGACTCCTGCAAAAGTAACCATCAACCTTAATGAACGGAGATGCACCATGCAAAACTTTTAACATCTCATTCCACATACCATGTGTTGCCTCAGAGTGGTTAGGTTCCTGCTCCCCTGGACATGTGACGGGCCTGGCATTTTTGCGCGTTCGCTACCCTTCTCCACATGTTGCGCCTGCCATGCTGGGACAAACCACATGTCAGCCAGGGCCTCCCAACAATCTTCCTTCATCCCGTTTTCTCTCGGCTAGTCAGACAAAAAAGAATCATTGACTGATGCATCAAACAAGTGGCGGATGACTCATAGTACTAACAACCAATAGTGTCACTTACCACCGACAAGTATTCTTCTTTCTCCAAATTCGTCTAGCAAGCAGTTTTCCTCGTCATCTTCTCACCCTGGTCATCGAGCGGCCGACACTCCATCACGGCCTTGTATGGCAGCGTGTGCTTGACGTCAAAGAGTATCTTCCGGGCTGATTTCATGAGGGCTTTTGTTGCCTTGTATTTCTCACCATCCACACAAGAAAATGCTTCCTACAAGAAAGCATATGGCAGTTAATTACAGTAATTCGGATATGGAACAATGAAGTGGCAAAGATGCTTACATGAAAACCGTCCATGACCTGGGCGGCCATGGTGACATCTTGCTCATCCTTGGTGTGCTGGTAGTGCTCCCAGGTGAAACCTGGCGATAGCGGGTCATCATCATTTGGATTAGCCAACCCGGGGAAGTACTTCCTCACGAGGGAGCCGATGACGTGGTTCGGCGATCGTGCCTTTGGTGGCTTGGTAGGGACAAATTCCCACTGACTTCATGATGAAACAAACAAGCATATGTGAGTGGAAAAGTTGTGATATTCAAAATAATTTGCAAATCAAATGCTTACCAATCTCCAGTGGGAGTTATGAGAGGATAGACGGTGGGAGCCGTTGGTTCCGGGACCTTCCCCGGACCACGCCCTGACTTCTTCCTCTTGGAAGTGTTGCTCGACGTAGACCCCGAACCATCCGAGGGCACCATGTCGCCAGACTCGGTAGCAAGAGGATAATCTCCTTGAAAGGACCCTCCGACATCGTCATCAGATGACGGGTTCTCATTGACAGTGAGCTGGTGGGAGCCGGACGACTCGGTCGTACCAGAGTTGATGGTGTGGGTCAACCTACGGCTCATGACTCTCCGATACTTACCCCAAGAGCTCCCCTCCGAATCTGAAAACAAAATAAATTCTGTTAGTCAGGCAGCAACAAGAACCATGTATGTAGGGGCAGAGCTGGAGCTGGAGTAGACCTTTTAGAACAAAGTAGGCAGTTATCACCACCCTCAACAATGTACTATGAACTATGAACTACATACAGTGCTAAAGTAGATCTTTTAGAGATTGTACTATGAATTACATACGGAACTACATACGGAGCTAAAGTAGGGAGTAACACGAATATGATGATGTTCTACACTAAAGTTTTCTAAACCAAGTGTGGAAGCAGCAACACAAATAGGTCTAATACCCCTTTTATCAAGAGAGCATCTCGTTGCAAAATTTAATGGACAACAACTAACAATTGTCAAACTCATAAGCCATCTATCTTTATAGTTTAATAATCGACAACCCCTAACGTAACCTGAATGGTCCTCTTAGATAGAAAACAAGAAGCATCACAGAAAATAAAACGGGCCAGCAGACCAAAAAATTAAGTTCATGCTTATGATGAGTCTTGTTGGCTGAAGAAAATAATAAGTTCATTCATAAGCCATCTGGTCAGCGTTTAACGATTCTTGTTGGTTGAAGAAAACAATAAAGTGGATGTTCTATGGTAGAACGGTGTTAAATGTACTACTGATAGTGATCACAGAGCAAATAGCAAAAGATAAAGACAAGAAATACACATATTTCTTTCAGTGATTAATTAATCAATAGCAAGAAATCCAGCTTTTTTACAAAGGATTTTGCAACTGTCAAACCTTAATTTTTCTTTTTGTCGAATAAGCAGCACCAACAACATTGCAATGTCTTTTATGCACCAGTAAGATTCTGTCAAGTATTCTTCACAGCACCAGCAACATTGCAATGACTTTTTGGCAATAACTTGATCACTCAAACTTTTTTGTTTGAACCAAGACTTCTTACAAAATCTTCCTGATCACAACTTTACATGCATCCACAAAGAAGCCCACAGGCTCAAAGTTGATATAGAAGCTCATGACTGATATGTGTCCAACGTATCTATAATTTTTGCTTGTTCCATGCTGTCATATTATCATTCTTGGATGTTTTGCAATCATTTTACTACAACTTTATATTATTTTTGGGACTAACCTATTAACCTAGAGCCCAATGCTAGTTCCTGTTTTTCCGTGTTTTGGGGTTTTTACAGAAAAGGAATATCAAACGGAGCCCAAATGGAATAAAAATCTACGGTGAATTTTGATGGACCAGAAGAAGCCCTGGGAGAGTTGCAGTTGGGCCAAGGGAGCCACGAGGCCACCACAAGCCCAGGGGGCGTGGCCCATCCTGACTTGTTTTCACTGCCATAAATTCCTATAAATGGAGAAACCTTCGAAAATAAACCTAGATCGGGAGTTCCGCCGCCGCAAGCCTCCAGAGCCACGAAAAACCAATCGAGAGCCCATTCCGGCACCCTGGCGAAGGGGGAAACCATCACCGGAGGCCATCTTCATCATCCCGTCGCTCTCCATGACGAGGAGGCAGTAGTTCACCCTCGGGGCTGAGGGTATGTACCAGTAGCTATGTGTTTTATCTCTCTCTCTCTCTCTTGTTCTTGAGATGGCACGATCCTGATGTACCCCGAGCTTTATTGATATAGATGAATCATATGGAATTTTCCCCTCTCTATCTTGTTGTGATGAATTGAGTTTTCCATTTGAAGTTTTCTTATCGGATTGAGTGTTTACGGATTTGAGAACACTTGATGTATGTCTTGCGATGGGATATCCGTGGTGACAATGGGATGTTCTATTGATCCACTTGATGTATGTTTTTGTGATCAACTTGCGGGTTCCGTGACCTTGAGAATCTATGCATAAGGGTTGACACACGTTTTTGTCTTGACTTTCCGGTAGAAAATTTGGGGCACTCCTTGAAGTTCTTTGTGTTGGATTGAACATGATGAATCTGAAATTAGGTGATGCATATCGTATAATAAAGCCCATGGATACTTGTTGTGACATTGGAGTATCTAGGTGACATTTGGGTTTTGGTTGATGTGTATCTTAAGGTGTTATTTTAGTACGAACTCTAGGGCTGTTTGTGACACTTATAGGGATAGCTCATAAGATTGATCGGAAAAGATAACTTTTAGGTGATTTTGTACCGTACAATAATTTGTTTGTTAGTTCTCCACTATTTGTGACTTTGGAGTGAACTCTTTGTCGCACGAGAGGTACTTACATATGATTCAACTATGCCAATATTGTTGAGAGAAATTGCGCTAGTGAAAGTATGAACGCTAGGCCTTGTTTCCAAGCATTTATACAACGTTTTGCTCGCTGTTTACTATTTTTACCTTGCTGTTTTTATATTTTCATATTACAAAAACCTATATATACCATCCATATTACACTTGTATCACCATCTCTTCGCCGAACTAGTGCACCTATACAATTTACCATTGTATTGGGTGTGTTGGGGATACAAGAGACTCTTTGTTATTTGGTTGCAGGGTTGTTTGAGAAAGAACATCTTCATCCTACACCTCCCATCGATTGATAAACCTTAGGTCATCCACTTGAGGGACAATTGCCATTGTCCTACCAAACTCTGCGCTTGGAGGCCCAACACGAGTTTAGAAAAATAAGGTTGTGTAGTAGACATCAATGACTCACGAGGATACTAAGTTACAGATAGGAAAGCTAGGCCTTTTGATCATCAACTACAGAAAAGACATGGAAACAGGAAACTAGTGTATAGTGGCTAAATATTTATTATGATGGAGTACCTGTAGGCATGGCCAGCTGGCGCACCACCGGTTGCGCTCGACGACGGGTGGTAGTTCGTGCCGATGAACCGCCACCCCGGGCTCCGGACATGAGGAGCCGACACAGGTGGCGATGGCGGCGGCAACGGCAGACGGAGGCGGGGGCGATGGGGGATGGAGGCGGCGGCGACGACAGATGAGGACGGCGGCGGCAGGGCTGGAGGCGGCGGTGACGGCAGATGGAGGCGGGGGCGATGGGGGATGGAGGCGGCAGGGACGATAGATGGGGACGGCGGCAACGAGGGATGAAGGCGGCGGCGACGACAGATGGAGCCGGTGGCGAGAGCGCCTTCACAGGTGGCAATGGTGGCGGCGATGATAGATGAAGGCGGCGACGATGGGGGATGGAGGCAGCAACGACGGTAGATGGGGACGGGCGTGGCTGAAAGGGGAAGAAAGTGAGGGAGAGAAAGAAAGAGAACGACAAAGAACTAGGTTTAGGTAGTTTACCGAGAGTTACGCTCGGTAAAGGTTACCTTTACCGAGAGCCGTCTATCGACTCTCGGAAAAAGGTGAACCCCTGGATCTAGGGTAAGACCTTTACCGAGAGCTGTCTATCGGCTCTCGGAAACTATTGTGACACTACTTTATTTTCCTTATTTTTGTGTTTTTTTGGCAATTCCTTTTTTTGTCTGATATTTCATAGCTTCTGTGACTAAAGTTTGAAAATACCATGACTTTTGATGACTTATGTTTTCGTTTAGATCTTTAAAAATATCAACTTCTAAGCATTTGTAAACTAAAAAAACATGACGATGGAGATCTGTTGTAACACGGAGAAGGAGGTATTCACCATGGCCTACCCCCTCTCGGTGTCGGTCAACGCCCTATGTCGGTGCACTGGAGGTTTGGGCTCTCCAATGCCCCTTACTCGTGCACGGGCAGTAGTAGCCACCCTCGCAGCAAGGAGCTGCCAAGGAGCTGCCAAGTACCAACACAGTAGAATCAAGACTCCCGGCAAGACCTCGCTGGGATGACCATCAAACCCATAGAGGAAGACAAAGCCCCGACAAGACCCGACAGGGCCAAGACTTGGCAAGGCCCTGCCAGTGCACATGCCAGGTGTCATTCTACCTGGACACGTGTTGCGGCATCGGCGCTGGAGGGGGCTAAGCGGTGCCAATGGGACGGGCTCCTATCCCGTCCCGAAAATGGATAGAGATGCCTGACGGTGCATTAAATGCGCCTATCCTACCACGTCAGTGTTAGGTATGATAATACTGTAGCTCTGTACACCCCGTGTATGCACTGTACGCCACTATTGGGATCCCCTTCAGAATATAAAAGGAGGGCCAGGGTGATACAATAGAGGACTTTTGGTCTTTTGCACTCCTAGACTTTTGGACTTTGGGTCTTCTAGATCATACACATAGCAGCTGCTCACAACGCTCCTATAGATACAACCCTAAGAACAACCACAATACAACCAACCATAGTAGGGTTTTACGCACCTTTACGGCCCAAACCTGGGTAAAATCCCCACATGAAGTTCATCAGACCTGCTCTTTGCGCGAACCTTCTCCCCTGCCAAACCGAAAGGGGTCACTCAGATCCCATAGGTGTTCGCTCCCCACGACATCTTTGGCGCGGCAGGTAGGGGGAAATAGGTCATGTGAACCTATTCTAGTGATCAGCGCGCCAGTTCCTTCATACTCATCATCGCCATGGCCCCCAAGAAGAAGGGCCTGATGGTGGTTGGCCCATCTGCACAGACAGGCGACGGCGTAGATGCGGGTGGAGGAGGAAGTTCAGAACTTCCGCGACGCTCCGGTGATCAAGGCCAAGAAAGCGACGACGCCCGCCATAGAGACGCCCATGGCGGCGGCAGGAACCCCGCATCCCTGGGTCTCAGGACGGAGCTTTACTGCCTGCTGGTGGTATAGTGAACTCCGGGGGCGGAAGGGTATCTTCCAGGATGCCCATGACGGCGCCTACGCCATGACCTTCCCAGGACGCGCGCAAGGAGCTGCGCCACGACGCTCACGGTTCTCAACGTCCCCACGGAAAAGCTCCTGCACATCACCCCCACGGGACCAGCATGCTCGCATGCATTCTAGTGGGAGTGGCGTCCCCTCATGGGACCGCGGCGAAGCTCCTTCGAACACAGTTAGAAGTCAGAGAACCTCGCGTTCCTTGCGCCGTTCGCTAATGACCACGTCGGAAGAAGCGATGGCGCGAGCACAACTACTCCTAAACTTCCCTCCTGCCGCGAAGAAGATCAACGATTGGAGAGCTACCATTCAGAGCCTCGTCAGCCTCGCGGACTAGTTTTGATGCACCGAGCCGGCTCACGCCAGCGGTGAGAAGGCCGGAGGCGGTGCGACCACGGTGCACTCTCCCCCATAGCAACAACGCCGGCCACTGACTCGACGGACCGATGCTTACGATGGTTACTCGACGGCGTCGTTTGACCCACGGACACGCCGTGACCAGCGTCAAGTTCTTCGGGAACGGGGCAAGGAAGACGCCCGAACTGCAATCGAGCAGCGGCGGGAAGCGTGCCTTCAATCTGATAGGCGCGCGGGGGCCATTGTAGACAAGTCTACGCTAGGGTATCCTGTCAGCCTACCTTACGAGGTGGGTTGTCTAGCGTTTACCCATGTGCTGCGGCAAGTCGAGTGGCCCAATTCCTGCACGTTCAAACCAGAGGTACCAGAGAAGTATGCCGGCAAAACTCACCCGTCAGAGTTCTTGAGCATCTACACCATTGCGATGCAGGCTACCGGGGTCGATACGACAAGATACTAGAGAATTACTTTCTGTTGGTGCTTAAGCCCAACGGCAGGTCGTGGTTGATGCACCTGCCGGAAGGATCCATCACCTCCTGGGCGGACCTGTGCCATGAGTTTCTTGGCGCCTTTGCTGGAGGCCACGAAGGTCCTCGTCAAGAAAGCAAGTTGCACATCATCCCTCACAAGGAGGGCGAGACTTTGCGCAAGTGCATCCAAAGGTTCATCCGTGTGCACCACAACATACCGAACGTTCATCCTGCCACTGTTATCAGCACATTCCATCAGAACATGCGCAACAGCAGGATGCGGGAAACGATGGCGATGAACAAGGTTAGGGATGTTGCCGAGCTTTATGCTCTTCCAGACAAATGTGCTCGGGCTAAAGAAGGGGTGAGGCTCCCCGGCGAAGATGCTGGCGCAGGGGTCGATTCTGAGGATGAAGACGCCGCCGCCCCGACATAGAAGGGTCGGTGGCGCAACAAGAGGCGCAAGGGCAAGGCCGTGCTTGTCGTCGAGGGATCCGGCAACCACGGTACCGCCAAGAAGGGCAAGGTTGATGACCCCGGCAAGGATGTTGCCGGGTGCGTGTCCTGCTAGGCAATGGCGGCTGCTGAGAATCCAGAAGGCTCCGAGAAGCAGTATTGCAAGATCCATCGCACCAAGGGCCATGATCTCCAAAACTGCCGGCAAGTTGAGCAGCTTGCCGCGAAACAAAAAGCCGAGTATGAGAGGCAAGATAAGGAAAAAGGTTAGGATGGTGCTAAGGGGTCCGGCAAGAGGCGCGTTGGCGGAGGAGGTCCTTACGGCAAGCCCAAGAAATAATCAAGAGGGTGACGTTGATGACGTCGCAGAGGACAACGAGTCCAGCAAGCATGAGTTTCAGAAGGCTACAGAGATGATGTGCATCAAGGGAGGTGCCTCATCGCATTCCTCTGACAGCCAACTTAAACAGTGGGTGCGCGAGGTTAACGCAACAGAGCCCTCTATTGGTGCCAAGAGGCCTCTGAAGTGGTCCAACACTCCTATCATTTTTGACGCCGAGGATCACCCTAATCGCATGATTGCGGTCGAGTGCCTGCTATTGTTGGTTTCGCCAACAATTCGCAACCTCAAGGTGATGAAGATGCTAGTCGACAGTGTGACCAGCATGAACCTAATCTCGCCTGATGTTATCCAGAGGCTGCAAATTTCTGGTGAAGATCTCGAGCCCATAGGCACTTTCCAAGGGGTCAATTCAGGAAGGACTCAGCCCAAGGGCAAGATCACGCTGCAGGTGACATTTGGTAGTGATACCAATTTCAGAACAGAGAAGATTGTCATTGATGTCACCAAGATCTCGTTGCCGTACAACGATATCCTTGGTCGCCCGGCGCTGGCCAAGTTCATGGCGGCCACCCACTTCGCTTACAATGTGCTGAAGATGCCCGGGCCAATGAGCGTCATCACGATCATCTCTGACAAGAAAGGCGCACTTATCTGCGCCGGACAACTCTACCGGAAGGCAGTTGCAGCACCTGCCGCCAAGGCACTTGCTCCTGCCGCTGAAGCTCTCGAGGGGAAGAAGACCGACAAGGCCCCTGGCGCACATTCCAGCAAGCGCGCCCCCTCAGGGTACTGCGCTCCCGTTAACGATGTGCCAGAGAGCTCCACTGGCAAGAGCAAGAAGTCCGAGGCAGCTCCACTAGAGACTAAGAAGGTTCCCACCAAGGAGGATGGTACGGGAGGAACTTTGACCATATGTTCCACCCTTGACGACAAATAGGAAAGCGCGCTCGTCGCCTTCCTGCGGGCTAATGTCGATGAGTTTGCATGGCAACCATCTGATATCCCCGGTGTTCCCAGGAAGGTGATTGAGCACCACCTTGCCGTCTGCCCACACGCGCGGCCCGTCAAGAAGAAGGTCCGGAAGCAAGCTTTGGAGCGGCAACAGTTTATTGCCGAAGAGATCAAGAAATTATAAGAGGCTGGCTTGATCAGAGGAGTACTTCATCCAACTTGGTTGGCCAATCCAGTTGTAGTGCGCAAGGCAAATGCAAAATGGAGGTTGTGCATTGAGTTCACACACATTAACAAAGCCTGTCCCAAAGATCATTTTCCTTTGCCGCGCATCGACTAGATTGATGACTCCACTGCTGGCTGCGGCTTCTTGTCTTTCCTTGACGCCTATTCAGGCTAACATTAGATTTTCATGGCCAAGGAAGACGAGGAGAAGACCGCATTTATCACCCCATGTTGTACGTATTGCTTTTTACATATGCCCTTCGGGCTAAAAAGTGCCGGTTCTACATTTGCAAGAGCAGTCCAGATTGGTTTTGAGCCCTAGCTACATAGAATTATGGAGGCTTATATGGATGACATAATGGTCAAAACCAAGGACAAGGCTACTCTCATATCAGACCTAGAAGAAACATCTGCAAATCTGCGCAAGATCAACATGAAGCTCAGCCCTGGGATCTGTGTGTTCAGCGTCCCATCTGGCAAGCTCCTCGGGTTCTTTATATCTCAACGTGGAATTGAAGCAAATCCCGACAAGATCAAAGCAATCGAGCAAATTGAAGCACCAAGACGTGTCAAGGATGTGCGTCGTCTTGCCGGCTGCACTGCTCCTCTGAGTAGGTTCATCTCAAAGTCGGCCGAGCGCGCCCTGCCCTTTTTCAAAATCTTGAAGAAGGAAGGACTAATGAAATGGACTCCAGAAGCGGAGGCAACGCTATAGGATTTGAAGGAGTACCTCTCCTCTCCGCCAGTCCTACTCACACCAAAACCACAAGAGCCGTTGCTCCTATATCTAGCGGCAACAAATCTAGTGGTGAGTGTTGTACTAGTGGTTGAAAGAAAAGTTAACGAAGAAATAGCGGTAGCGGCGGGACCACCAAGCGACAAGCCAGGACATTCCTCGGCGGGGTCAGGTGCCGACAAGGAAGGATCTACGCAGTTAAAGGAGACAATTCAGAAGAAGAAGGTGGTGCAGCACACAGTCTATTTTGTTATCTCCCTTTTGTAGGGGGCTAGGTCAAGATATTCTGGCGTGTAAAAGTTGCTCTTCGGCCTTCTGATGGCCTCGAGGAAGCTGCACTATTACTTCCAAGCACATGAGATCACTGTAGTCACTCACTTCCCGCTGCAGCGGATCTTGCGGAACCCAGAAGCTACCGGCAAGATTGTAGAGTGGGCTTTGGAACTGTCAAGCTTTGGTCTCAAGTTTGAAAGCGCCTCGAACATCCAGAGCAGAGCCTTGGTGGAGTTCACTGCAGAGTGGACCCCAACGCCGGATGAAGAAGTTCCAGAGTCAACTCTCCCCGGCAAGGAAACCGATCAAGAGTGGATCATGTATTTTGACGTGGCTTTCTTGCTGCAAGGCGCTGGTGCTGGAGTGCTACTTGAAGCACCCATCGGAGAGCACCTCAAATATGTGATCCAGATGCACTTTCCCTCGGAGAGATCAACGAACAATAGTGCTAAGTATGAAGGGCTGCTTGCCAGTCTCAGGATCACGGCAGACCTGGGGATCAAGAAACTTATTGTAAGGGGTGATTCTCAGCTTGTAGTCAGGCAAGTAAACAAGGATTATGAGAGTTCGTTGATGAAAGCTTATGTAGATGAAGTGAGGAAGTTGGAAGAACGTTTTGACGGCCTGCAAATGGAGAATGTTCCGCGTGTAGAGAACAGCGTTGCTGATGGCCTGTCAAAGTGTGCTGCCCTTAAGTTGCCTATGGAACCAGGAACTTTCGTGCTCCGACTGACTCAACCATCCGTGACACCATCAATTGGACAAGAGAAGAGAAGAAAGTTGAGCTTAGGCAAGTATTTCCCAGCAGAGCCCCTAGAAGCTGCCGTTGAGGAGATTGCCGGGGATGACGCCAGGCTTGCCGGTGAGCGCCATGCTCCGGCAGAGCCTCAGGCTCTTGCCATGGAAGCACGTGCTCCCTCCAGGCTTGCCGGGGCCAGCAGGCTCCAACGGGCCCTCGGGCCCTTGCCGTTGAGATAAATGCTTCCTCGGCAGAGGATATGCCTTTAGTCCTTGTTGTCGAGCCCAGGCTCCAGCATGGGCACGTCACATCGTCCGTTTCCTTCTAATAGGAGAACTTCCTGAGGAACAAGAAGAAGCAGAGAAAGTAGCCCACCGGTCTAGTATGTATCAGTTCATGGACAATGTCCTGTGCTGAAAAAGGCCAAATGGCGTGAAACTCAAATGCTTTTCTCGGGAGGATGGACTGGAGCTATTGGCACAGATATATGGAGGCATATGTGGCTCCCACATAGGATCAAGAGCCCTTGTCGGAAAGGCATTCTAGCAAGGTTTCTTTTGGCCCACTGCTGTCCAGAATGCAACTGCATTAGTAACCAAGTGTGAAGCATGCTAGTTTCATTCAAAGAAATTACATCAACCATCTCAAGCCCTTCAAACAATCGCTCTCTCCTGGCCATTTCCGGTCTGGGGGCTCAACATCTTGGGCCCCTTTCCCCACACTGCCGGGGGCTTTGGTACTTGTACGTTGCAATCGACGAGTTCACAAAGTGTCCGGAAGCAGAAGTAATGAGAAAAGTGACAGCACAGTCAGCCGTCAAGTTCTTCAAAGAACTAGTCTGCCCCTTTGTTGTTCCCAATAGGATCATCACTGACAATGGCACACTATTCACGATCCGCACCTTCATGCAGTATGTCCAAGACCTTGGTAGCAGAATCTGGTTTGCTTCCATTGCCCATTCAAGGAGCAATGGCCAAGCGGAAAGGGCTAATGCTGAAGTGCAGCGATGCCTCAAGACAAGAACTTTCGACAAGCTGCACAAGTGCGGAAGGCACTGGATTGATGAGTTGCCAGTGGTTCTTTGGTCAATCAGGACGACACCAAATCGAGCTACCAGCCAGACACCCTTCTCCCTCGTCTATGGGGCGAAGGCAGTTCTCCCCATGGAACTCATATACGGGTCACCTCGGGTGCTCGCTTATGATGAGCTTGAGCAAGAGAAGTTGCGGCAAGATGATGCGACGCTCCTTGAGGAAGACCATCTTGAGGCTGCTGTGAGAGCTACACGTTACCAGCAAGCTTTGCGCCGCTATCATAGCCGCAAAGTTAATGCCAGAAGTCTTGAGGAAGGCCACCTTGTTCTTCAACGAGTTCAGTCTGCCAAGAATTCCAACAAGTTCACGCTAAAGTGGGAAGACCCTTATCGGATAGTACGAGTCACCAGGCCTGGCGCAGTCCGCCTGGAGACCGAAGATGGCATCCTAGTGAGCAACTCCTGGAATATTGAACATCTTTGCAAGTTCTAACCATGAGGCGCGGTTGACGGGCCTCCCGGCAACCACCTTTTTTACAAGTCTTGCCGCCGAAGCATGTAATCCTTGGAACAAAGCCAGGCTCAGACCCTGTGCGTAGTTGAATGAAGATAAGTATTCTGCAAATCTTGATTGATTCTCATGTTTACTTATGTGCATGTTTGTCTGAGATATTGCATTACATTTACTCCCGGCAAGAGCTAACGGACCGCCAAGGTTCCACATCCATATTTTCTCATCTTTCTTTATCACGAAGGACAAAAGGTTACCTTGCGTGTAGCTTTACCAGGGGGGAGGGGATAATGGTATGGATACCTATGGGTGACGTTGAAAAAAAAACTTGCCGGAAGGAGTACGACAACGAAAAGATAAGTTGCAAAACCCCAAGTGAATTCTTGCTGTGAAGTTATTTTCCTTGGACGATTTCGACCTCTGTATGGAAAACCTGCACGCAAAGGAACCTTGTTGCGATTGGTTGCACCCTTATTCTATTTCGAGCCTGCTCAACAGTTTAGGTGGTCGCACAGAAAACACCAGGTTCTCTTGCCGGGAGCAGCCCCACCAGCAGGCTGCTAAAGTCCCGCATCTAGCGCTCGCGGCAAGGGTGTGCGCGCAGGCAAGCACCCAACCAAGAGTAGGGTGAATACATACAGAAAGAAAGTAAGCAAGGGGGATAATAAATAGCATATTCTAAAAGCATAACAAGTCATATTACATAAATCTTACTACGATTCTGACATAAGACAAATTGTTCTTGGCAAGTGCGGCGGCGAGGAATAAGGCAGCTAATCCCGGCGATCGCCTTCAACCCGCTTGACTTGGCTTACCCCGTCGACGATGGGCGCGACGAGTTCCTCAAGCGCCTTGACGTCTACATCCTTCGGCAAGCGGTCGAGGATGTTGGTTAGGTTGATGTAGGGATTCTTGTGCGCCACCTTGACGAGAACCTTGTAGAGAATCGCCTGGCAGAGTTTGCATGATTCGCTGGCCAGGAAGGATGCTCGGTCGGAGTGAAGCTGCTCCAAGGCTCCAAGCATGCCGTCGAAGAACATGGCCACCTTGACGTTCGTGGATACTATGTTGTCACAAGAATACCTGAAACCTTACAGTCCCATGGTGGAAAGTTGTGTGGTAAGCTTCTCCACAACGTTGACAAGCTTCTTAGTCCAAACTTCTACTCCGTGCATGTAGTCATTGTGGACGGTGGCAGCACTCTTGACCAGCTCCTAATCATCTTGGAGATCCTTGACCAGGGCCTTCTCATGAGTCCTGGCGGTCTTGAGAGTCTTGCTCATCATAGCCAGCTTCATGTTCAGGTCATCAATGGATCCGCGGGTTGAAGAGAGCTGTTTGGTCTTGTCGGATATGGAAACATGTATCTCTATCAGGTTGTCGAGGGCTTTGTCTCTCTCAGACTTGAGTGACGAGACCTCCTTGTCCAGATCCTCGAGGTCGGCCTCCAGCTTCTTCACCCTCTCCTCCAGCAAGTTCTTCGCGGCCTCTGCAGCTTTGGCAGCATCGACAGCCTCCTTCAGCTTGACGGTGTGGTCTGCAGTTAGAGATTCGAGCGTCTCCTTGTGTTTCTGCTCCAGCTCTTAGGTCTGCCGCACGACAAGCTCCTCGACCTCCACTTCCTTGCCACGAAGCTTGTCGACAAGTGCCTTCTTGAGAGCGACAAGGTCTTCCTCATGGTCATCGAGCAAGATGCGACCCTGTGTCAAGCGAGTATCCTGTGCAGCAGCCCGTTGTTTGGCCTCCTCCTGCGCCTGCTCGGCATTGGACTGCTGCATGAAGAGTTGGCTCCAACCCTAGCTCAGTTGCGTCAGACCAGACTTCAGATCCTGGGAAGCTTGGGTGAACCAGGCCTAAGTTTTCTTCGATGCGCTCCTGAAAGTTGGCCTCAGCCACTTCCAAAACTGCTGCCCTGGAGTCTAGTTTCTCCTTTCGGGACGGTGAAGTGCTTGAAGCTTTTGGAAGCTGTCGCCCATGGTCTAGAGGAGTTGATCTTCTTGGGATTTGCTGCTGGCACTTGGTTCATCGATGATATCGAGCCTGGCAACAGTGATGGCCTCCTCAACAAAAGCTTCCCCTTCAGGCGGCACCCCAGTGCTTGCCGTGCCGGGGATACTGACGAACAAGTTGTCACCGACCTTGAAGTACCTGCTTGATGAAGGGGATTTGGACGTAGGCGGCTGGTCCTCGATGGCCGCATCCCCAGCAGCTGGGGGCTCCATGGTAGGCATAGCTTCGCCCTCTTCGCTACACTTTGCGCCAGTCTTTCCGCATCCCTGTGGAGACAAGCCAAAGCAAAGCAAATGGGTTAAGCAAAACCAGAACTTCAAAAAGCAAAAAATACGGCAAGATCCTTACTCCTCATCTTCTTCTCCCGAGCTAAGGGTTGAGAGGTCGAACGCGAACTCCGCCATGGTGCCCGTGGGGGGAGGTGGAGGGGTGCTCCTGGGACTCTTGATCGCGGCGGGCGCATGTTGTTGATGAACTTCTTGCCGCCGCGCGGCCTTGTCGGCGCCCCCCTTGCTGAGGACTGCACTGCTCGAAGGAGCATGGCAGACCGGAAGCCCAGAGGCGGCGCCCCAAAGGACGCGCCTCTTCCTTGTCACAAGAGATGGGGCCTCCTCGAGCAGTTCCTCCTTAGCTATGTCTCCGGCAGGACGGCCTCGGGCGGATGTGCCACTTTGCTCATCTGCGGTCCCGCCCTGCTCGGCAAGGTTTTCGTCCGACAATGTTTCCCCTCCGCCGACTTCATCTTCCAAGAAGCCAGCGCTGCCGGCCTCCGCGGGAAGATCTGCTTCTACCGCCTTGCTAGCGATGTATGACATTTCTTCCTCAGTGGTGTCGCGGATGAGGCTCTCTTCCTTGTGGATGGCCATCTCCACTAAGTTATCAAAGAATTCTTGTGCCTGCTCTACAGACGGCTCAATCCAGGATGCGTCAAGACTATGGGCATCGACCGCCGGCATCATGGCAATGATTCTACCTAAAGGGGAGTTGTTGCACAAGGGGACTACGCCTGCCAGCAGCTCATGTACCACAACACTCTTGAACAGTTTCTGGCAGAGAGCTCCGTGCTGCATGACTGTCAGATTGTGGTTCAGCCCAGGGCGCAGCCTCATGATGTCCACCGCATTCCAGAATTCCCAAGCTGGCCTCCCCTTATTCTACAGGAGAGAAATGCGCCGGCGAAGGAAATCGGCTCCTATCATCTCTACGGTGAGGCCGGCGTTCCTGAGGCGGTGAATCCTGGTGGTCGCGACTGTAAGCTTCCTATCCTCAGGGTCGAAGGCACTCTTGTCCTCGCTACGCACCATCTTGGTTTGCCACGGCAAGCAAAAGGGCAGGAATTTCTCCTCCCGAATCCAGCACCATTTGCCTCGCCACTCATCCCACCTCTCGCAGTAGGCCCTGTCTGGGTAGACCTCATGGTTCCTGGCCGTGGAATCGAAGTGACGGCACCAGAAAGGACTCTGCCTGGTTGGATGCAGGGAGTAAAGTAATGGCGAAAAAGAGCAGTGCTAGGAACTATTCCGGCAAAGTTTTCGCAAAGGTGAGCAAAAACTGACATACATGTCACAACATTCGGTGTAAAATCCAAAAAGTTGGAATCCATAGGTTAACATGATGTCGTTGAAGAAATCTGAGAAAGGGGGGCAAAGCCCGCAGTAAAAATAATCAGGGAAGAAGGGATATTTATCTGGGCCGCCCTCGGAAGGACCTAGACTCATGCGGGTGGCAGGATGCGCTGTCGTCGTCGTCGCCCACATACTCCAGTATCGCTTCTTCAGAGCGTCCACGTCAAGCCCTGGCGGAAAGACGACGTGCTCCTTCCGCATCTTCACCGCTTTGTTCTCTGAGATGGTCTCCACATCCTTGCCCTTGCTGGCCTTGGGCGGCATGGCGGTTATGGAGGCAGAGACTGAGGGCGGGGAAGGCTTGGAGGCACGGATGAATGGGAGGAGCTTTGTTTCGAGCTCAAGGAGGAAGATGGCGGCAGTTCCCAGATTGGGAAAGGCAAGAGGTAAATGGGCAGTGCCTCTACGCTTTCCTTTTTATGGGGAAGGCATGGGGCAGCTTCTTTACTAAATTAATATGAGGACGCTTCGTGAGCGCGCTGCTGCAACGGCCGTGCCACGCATGTATCCCATGTCCCGCATTCAATGGGCGTCATGGGGAGGCACAATTACCACAATGATCACAACCACAAGGCCCTGCCACGCGTGCCCGTGCACTTTTTGGGCCTAGGCCAACAACGCCTCGCACCGTATATAGCCCCAGGCCCCGAGGCTCCTGTCTATGCATCGGAGTTTTGGGCTCTCCAATGCCCCTTACTCGTGCACGGGCAGTAGTAGCCACCCTGGCGGCGAGGCCCGGCAGGGAGATGCCAAGTACAAGTATGGGAGAATCAAGACTTCCGGCAAGACCTTGCCGGGATGACCATCAAACCCTCAGGCAAAGACAAAGCCCTCGCAAGACCCGGCAAGGCAAAGCCCCTGCAAGGCCCCGCCAGCGCACAGGCCAGGTGTCGTTCCTCCTGGACACGTGTCGCGACGTCGGTGCTGGAGGGGGCTAAGCGGTTCTGATGGGACGGGCTCCTGTCCCATCCCACGGACGGACAGAGATGCCTGATGATACATTAAATGTCCCTGTCCTACTCCGTCAGTGTTAGGTATGATAGCACTGTAGCTCTGTACACCCCATGTACGCACTGTACACCACTGTTGGTATCCCCTTCAGAATATAAAAGGAGGCCTGGGTGATACGGTAGAGAACGTTTGGTCTTTTTCACTCCTAGACTTTTGGACTTTGGGTCTTCTAGCTCATACGCGTAGGAACTTCTCGCAGCGCTCCTGTAGCTAGAACCCTAAGAACAACCACAATACAACCAAGCAGGACTAGGGTTTTACACACCTTTGCGGCCCGAACTTGGGTAAAATCCCCGCATGTTGTTCATCACACCCGGTCTTTGCGCGAGCCTTCTCCCCAGCCGGACCGAAAGGGTTCACCCAGATCCCATAGATGTTCGCTCCCCATGACACCCTAGACCGCTGGGGTCACCGGATAGGTGCACGGCCGAAAACTGCTCGATGAGGTGGGGAGCGGGGACCATACCCTACATGCATGTGGCCCATGCATATGCATGAAAGGTTAGTGTGGTGTTTGAATACCCAACACACATCCTTGACATCGCAGTTGCCTAAAAAAAGTCGGGAGGGAACATCAAGGAATAGCTCCGTTCGTCCTCGAGACCGAGTCGACGGTGGACGGTCCCATGATAGAACTGGCATAGACTTGGCCTAGCATCTCCTGATGACTGTTCATAACATGTAGAAGGAGTTATTCACCGTGGCCTACCCAATCTTGGTGCCAGTCAACGCCCTAGAGTGTCGGGGCCACCGGATGGGTGCATGACTGGATACCAGCCAAGGAGGTGGGGGCAGGAACCGTACCCTACATGCGTGTGGCCCATGCATATGCATGAAAGGTTGGTGTGGTGTTTGAATACCCAACACACATCCTTGACATCGCAGATGCCTCACAAAACGCACAGACATGAGGGAATGCCGGGGACCGGCTACGGTCGTCCCCGAGACTGAGCCGACGGTGGACGGTCCCGTGAGAGAACTGGCATAGACTTGGCCTAGCATCTCACGATGACCTGTCGTAACACGAAGAAGGAGGTATTAACCGTGGCCTACCCCCTCTCGGTGCCAGTCAACACCCGAGACGCCAGGGTATGGGTGCACGTATGGGTGCACGGCCAGAAACCGCCCGAGGTACTTTTGCCACCCGGTGCCATGGCATGCCCCTCCGTTGTCTGTGCAAGGACATCATAAAGGACTCCCATGCCGCTTTTGGGCATGTTTTCATGTGGTTCCTTGCAGGTTTGGAATTCTCGGCAATGAAACCCTAGGAGACCAATAAATTTCTCGAATATTGCATGCGGGTCCAAAAAATGCGGGGGCATGGCACGTGTCATGCCTTGGTCTCCTTTGAGAGAACGAGAAGTTTCGACGTCAAATGAGCAATAGGACCCGCACTTCCTGCACAAACCGGACACGTTCCCTCTCGATACCGAGAGACTAGCTGGGAGATGGTGCATTTTACAAGTGGCCTGAGGGGAGGATTATTCGAAACATGCCCAAAACTTTTACCACACCCTACATGGGCCATGTGATGACACCGTGCCAACTCTTGAGGAATTCCGACATCGTATGATTTTCCGAGTGAGTGAAGGGAGTGGTAGAAATAAAGGGGGTCGGTAGAAAGAAAGGGGTCGGTCAACTCTTGAGCAATAAATTTCTTAAGATAAATGCAAAGATAGCTACTAAAAATGATATCTAAAGTAAGTTATGGGAGTGGTGGAAAGAAAGGGGGTCAGCTAAGAACTTGGTTTAGGTAGTTTACCGAGAGCAATGTTGTGTAAGCGTACACATTACCGAGAGACGTTCTTGAAAAAGGTGAACCCTGGATCATGGGTAAGACCTTTATCGAGAGCGGTCTATCAGCTCTCGGCAACTATTTTGACACTACTTTATTTTCCTTATTTTTTGTGTTTTTCTTTTGGCAATTCCTTTTTGTGTCTGATATTTCATACCTTTTGTGTCTAAAGTTTTAAAATACCATGACTTTTGATGGATTATGTATTCGTTTAGATCTTTAAAAATATCAACTTCTAAGCATTTATAAACTAAAAAACACGAGTATCGTAGCATGGAGAACGAGGTATTCACCGTGGCCTACCTCCTCTCGGTACTGGTCAACGCCCTAGACCGCTGGGGTCATCGGATGGGTGCCCGGCCGGAAACCGCCCGAGGAGGTGGGGCGCCTAAATGCATGTGGCCCATGCATATGCATGAATGGTTAGTTTGGTGTTTGAATACCCAACGCACATCCTTGACATCGCAAATGCCTCATAAAACACACACACATGGGAGGAAACATCGAGAAACAGCTCCGTTCGTCCCCGAGGCCGAGCCGACGGTGGACGGTCCCGTGACAGAACTGGCATAGACTTGCCCTGGCATCTCACGATGACCTTTCATAACACGAAGAAGGAGGTATTCACCCTGTCCTACCCACTCTCGGTGCTGGTCAACGCCCTAGACCGCCGAGGCCACCGGATGGTTGCACGACTGGAAACCGCCCAAGGACGTGGGGGCGGGAACGGTACCCTACATGTGTGTGTCCCATGCATATGCATGAAAGGTTGGTGTGGTGTTTTAATACCCAACGCACATCCTTGACATCGCATATGACTCACAAAATGCACACACAGGAGGGAACATCGAGGACCGTCTACGGTCGTCCCTGAGACCGAGTCGACGGTGGATGGTTATCACACCCTATGTTTATAGCACATTGTTATGTTTGGGTTTATAAAATTTGGGGCCAACTAAAACTTTTTCATAGTGCTTGTGCTTGTTTGCTATGTTGTTTGCTTGCTTGATGATTGTGATTTATGGCACTCCTAGATTTTATTCCACTTCATCCTCATCTTTCTTATCCCAAATCTCTGGCTTAATGATCATGCCATGTTAATAGTGCCCAAAACTATTTTTATCAAAAACATTTTAACTAAAAATGATTTATTTAATTTAAGTTTCCAAACCCCCCTGAAATGAGGTTTGCAGTGGAAGTCCTCAAATCAGGTGGACCCTTCTTTTCTAAAGGCTTTATTTCAAACCTACTATATACATGACTTCCCAAAACCACCAAATATTATTTTTAAAGATTATTTTCATATTTTATGTAAAGGCTTTTCCTTAAGTCCAGAAATGGTTTTTCCTAGGGAAAAATTATTTAAATGCTTTGAAAATATTTGAGAAAATTTAGAGAAACTCAGTGGACATATATTTTCCATATATATGAGTTTCAACACAAGGGCATGATCAGATCATAGGTAAAACCCCTCAAAACCATTTCTATTTAGATCAAACTTTTGGAATATTTCTATAATAAGTGTTCTCAATAAATTTCAAGAAAATTCTTGCAATTCAACACTATCATAGGTGATGATCTTGCAAAGTTTCATCTCAATCCAAGTTGGTTTGGTTCATCAAACCATCCCAAAACCATTCATGCCTAGAATCAAATTTGAGCAACTTTACATTGTGAAGTGTCTCCCCTTGGCCTCAAACTTTGTGCGCATGCTCTAATGGCCAAATAGTGATGATACACTAAGTGGTGCATCAAGGGTAAAAGCCTAGAATCACTGGATCTATACAAAGATGATTATGCTAATTTCTAGGGTTTATCAAATCTCCATTGTCAACTTCTTCCTCTTAAGCTCAAACTTGGTGAATCCCCTCATTTCTACATAGACTTTGACCCTAGTAAATATCTCAGTAAGGTGGAAACATCTCCTTGCCCAAAACACCATCAAACACGTTCTGGTGAAATGGTAAAACCGACATTTCCACCCCTTTCCATTTACCCTTGGCCCTAAATTTTTACCACAGTCTCTTGTGGATGCATTTCACCTCCAGTAAAAGTCCCAAGCCCTCAGGCCACTGTGAGGTGGGGTAAAACTCCTATTTCTACCCCTGCCAGCATCTTTTTCTATCTCTCTTACCCTTCTCTTCTCCCCTAAGGCATCTCTAGAGCCCTCCCCTAGCTCATCCTAGCCTTTGGGCATCTCCTAATGCCCCAGGCAGAAGAATACATGCGGGGGGCTTAAAAATATGCCCTGGCATGCAGAGGTCGCGCTCTAGAGCGTGCTACAGTGCCCACCCGCATTATATCCGCTGGCTAACGGGCAGCCCCGACCGCCTCGGGCCGCCCAGCTTGTCCCCTCTCCTCCCCTCGGCATCCGTGGCACGCTACACTGTCAGCCCCCACCTCTCTCCTCCTCCTCCTCCCTCCGCCCGTGTGTGCCGAGCGTTGCCCGGCTCGGCCAACCCGCGACCTCACGCACGCGCCCTCCTCTCACTCTCCCATTGCTTCCGCTCGGCGTAGACCAGGGCCAAGAAAGCCCCCGAGCAGTCCCGCGAGCCCCCCTTTTCCCTCTGGCCTCGGCCACAACCTCGCCGACGCACGAACCCTCGGTGGAATCGTGTTCCCCTATAAAAGGGGCCTTCCCCCAAGCTCTCTCCCCTTCTCTAGCCCCCTCTCCTCCTCTATCGCCCACCCGCAGAGCCCCAGCTCCTCCCCGTGCTCATAGCACTTAGGATCGACCGGAGATCACCGCGGCGTCGCCACCATCGATCTCTCGGTAGCGGCCTCCTCTGGCCCTCCTTCTTCTCCAGCTGGTCCTCCCTCGCCACGCTGATGCATTCCCCTCTTCTTCCCATCCTTTTAGCAGCACGGGACGGCCTCGGTGACCCCCTCCCAAAGCTCCTCCGCCACGGGACCTCATCACCGGCAACCCGCGCCTCCCCGTCGACCATCTTTGGCACCTCCCGAACAGCGGCAGCCTCCTGGGTCCATCCCCGCTCTCAGATCCCCTCATCGTGCCTCCCTTCGCCGCCGGTGAGCGACCTCCCCCTCCCGCCGAGAGGAAGGAGATGACAGGTAGCCCTCACCTGTCATCCCCACGCCCCTTTCCCTCTCCTTCTCTCTCGCTGACGCTGGGGCCCGCGCATCAGGTTCAAACCTGTCCGTGCACGCTCCCGCAGCTCAGCTGCGCCGGCCTGGCCGGTTGGCCCAGTGCGGCTGGGCACTTAGCCCAGGGCATAGTACCCCCTTTTGTTTTCCTTTTTCTTTTTCTGTGGACTTTGCAAAAATCCCACAGAACCCAAAATAATTCCTATGACAATAATTCTTCCACCAAAAATCTTAGAATATTCCATAGAATTTATTAGTGCCATTTGTAAAAATGTTTGAAAAACTTTTTAGTACAGTATTTAATTAAAAAACCCTATTTGGCATTTCCTGCCTCTCTTTAATAGTTTTAAAAATATTTTTCATAGTAAAATATTAAACAAACATTTTTAAGATAGTCCTTAGTATTTATCAGAATAGATTAGCATTTTTATTAGTAGCTTGAGTGATCTATTTTTGTGTGTTGATTATTTTATCGCCTTATTTCGCGACGACGGATTGCACGGTTGACGAAGAAGTTGGACCCGAACACTTCGAAGACCCCGGAGACTTTGTTGAGCCAGGCAAGCAGCCCTTTGACCATGATGAGAAACCATTTTCATTGCATGTCATATAGCACTTTACCTTCATCATATTTGATCATGTGATGTGGTGATCCCCTTTCGGTGGGATGCCTCCGTTACTTTTCCGTTGAAACTTGCATCGTGCATGACCCTACCACCTTATGAGGGTTATGCGGGTGGGAGTAGAGAAGATGCTAGTAGATGCTACGCAAAGGGATGGAGTCTATGCATAGTGATGGAAAGAAAGAGATGATTTCAAAGACTTTTCAAAAACCCCATTGGGTGCCACTAATGCCCGAGGGAGATGATGATGAGATGGGTGACCACTTGAGAAAGAAGTGGTGTGCCGGAGCAATATGAGGATGTGTTTTCAAAAACAGAGGGTTTACGATTTGTCGACCGTCCCAACTTTACATGCGCAACCACGATACCCGTTATGGGACGGGGCTTTGTTGATTACCTTGGTGGGTACTAACAAGGAGCCCGCATTACTAGTGGCTGGTGTGGCGTGGTCACTCTTGATACGGGGTCGTACCGGTATGTACAATCATGCGTTGTCTTCACAGGCACCGGGCACACCGTTGGTCCCCTCATGGATGGTACGATTAGATCGAGGCTCGTGTAGTGTACATCATGTGGGCTGGGTACCAATCGAGTGGACACTTTGTTTCGTATCGCCGGAGGAAAGACATTGTTCGGGTGCTTACCTCAGGTATGTTATATACCGCGAGTCGTGGATGACACGAAAGTTCCCCGAGTCTTGTGGGTAAAGTGTGCAACCTCTGTAGACTGTAAAACTATTCGAATAGCCGTGTCCATGGTCAAGTACAGTTGGGTGGTGCTGCTTATGCCATGTCCGGATGTTTTCATAAACCTTGGTGTGAGTATGGGTGTGGTGGTGACAAGAGGCCACATGAGATAAGTCCGATGACTTAGCATGAGGATTGAACTAAGTCCGATGACTTAGCGTGACGAGTGAACATGAGATGTTCAACGAATACTTATGATGATATCTGCAATTTGTTCACATGGATACCTTCTAGTTGTTGATGCATGCTCACTAGTTACTTGATCATGTCATTTGCATTTAAAAATTAGCTTTCCGCAAACTTACCTATTAGTGCTATATCATGCATCATTGTTACTTTGTTCCACAACTTGGGTTGCTTGCTAGTACATTGAAAGTACTCATTGGCTTGCCATTGGTTATTTAATTGGCCAGCCATGGAAGAACAGGAGTATGTTCAAGAGTTCATTGGAGACGAACATGCGAACTAGGACGCTTCCCAGTCAGAATGCCTGTAGGTTAAGGCAGATGGCATGGGTTCACGCTTTCGACCAAGATTTTTGC
The DNA here is from genome assembly GCA_022496015.1 of Hordeum marinum. NCBI lineage: Eukaryota > Viridiplantae > Streptophyta > Magnoliopsida > Poales > Poaceae > Hordeum > Hordeum marinum. The sequence continues at coordinate 304,013,091 of CM039677.1, forward strand.
TGCTTGTTCTATTTAAGTGTTTGGCCCGTGTGGCCCTATCTACGTAAGACTTGACCTTCATGGTCCTTATTGTGTAAGACGCTAAATGTGGATGTAAGACTCTTGTTATCTAGCTTCTGTGTGTTCAGTGAGCATTGATCTCTGGGATCGCTGTACACGTGCATTCGGTGACCACAACTTATGAGTCGGGGTCCCCACAGAGCTGGTATTAGAGCCATCCTGACTGTAGGAAGCCCTTAGTTAGCATGGACGTTAGTTAGGATAAAACCGGCTTTCAAAACTACACTTAGCATTTGTACTTAGGAGTTCGGCACTATCTACCTCTTCTCATCTTCGCACAACACTCTGCTGACTCTCCTCCTTTCAAACCTTTGTAGATGGCCGTCGTACCCGAAGCCTTCCTGACATCCGGCTTTCCCTTACTCCTTGGGGATAGCCTGGAGAAGTGCCAGTTTCGCAAACCACCTATTTTCCTCTACCACGAGCACTGGGTCGATGTCGTCACGAAGGAGTACCACGTAGGTGTGGTCATGAAGGCAAACGACTCCTCGACCAGTTGGTTCTTTGAAGGACCACGGATGGAGACCATGATGTTTGCTGTCGAGACAGCTACACGCAAGGCACTCCTGCACCTTCGAGACATCATTCTAGAGATGGCTGACGAGCCAGCTACTCGCTACCTTCCCTTTAGGAAGGATGACTTTGGCGAGAGTTGGACGGTAATTCCAACCAAGGAGGATGGCGCACCACTCAGTTTCCAGACCGACTTCAGCTTCTCCGTCGATAGTCTGGTTCACAACTTGATGAAGGAGTCTGTGAAGCTCCGCGAGGAACTTCACCACACCCGAGAGCTACTTCGACAAGCCAAGACGAAGCCAGACAAGATCAAGAAGGATGGAGTCCCTGATGGATGATTGGCTGTCGCTTATCGAGGAAGAGTACCCCTAGCTAGTGATACACCCACACGTCGTCATCGCATGAGTGCGAAGGAGTAGCGTGAGCTCTTCACCGACACGCTAGCAAAGCGTCGTCGGGATGGACCTCCTCGTTCCCCAACCCCTTTGACCGGGAATGATGCTCGTTCAGATGATGAAAAGGAGGAAAACCCAGAGGAGCGTGACTACGAGACCGAGCACTCCACCACTTGACTCCGAGAACCCCTAGGGTAGGATCAGTCATGTATCCCTCATGCGAAGCCGAGTCCATGTAATGGTTCATATGAAACCATGTGTGCTTGTTGTTTGTTTTGTTGGTTGTGTTCCGATGCAAGTCGCGCCTTTGCCTTAGGCAACATGTAAGCGACTCCATCGTCTGTCTTAATATATGTTGTTGGTCTTTCGACCCTTGTTTTAACACACTTGCACTTGACCGACCCCCTTAGGTGCGTTTTTCTGTTATTGCTTATCCTCTTGTCGATCCCAGTTGTTTGACTTGGCTGGTCCAAACAGGATGGTGACTGCTACCCGCAACAGCTCCTTCACCAACCCTGAAGCCGGCAACTTGAGCTTGCAACACGGAGCTGGTGGAGCTGCTCACCCTGGAGGACACCAGGAGCAGCCACAAGGCGATATTCCCCCGCCACCACCTCCGCCGAAGAACATGACCATAGCGCAGTTTCTCCAAGTTCTCCGGGAGGAGTGCCAAGCCAATACTGCTGCTATCCAGCAGATGGCCCAGGCCCTGGTGAACAACCAGCAGCAAGGCAGGAACAACAATGGCCGCTCCATGCTGTGTGAGTTCGTGAGGAACTCGCGCCAACCTTCACCGAGACTGCTGAACCATTGGCTGCTGATGAATGGATCCGCACCATCGAGAACCTCCTTGCATTGGTCAATTTCAATGAGGATCGTGAGAATGTGCTTTATGCCTCTCACTGCCTCGGAGGTACCGCCCGAGCATGGCGGGATGGATTCAAGGTCATGCAAGGGGAATGTGTGATCACGTGGAATGACTTCAAGGAAGGATTCCACACTGCCCATATTCCTTCTGGGATCATGGCTATCAAGAAGAGAGAATTCCGAGCGCCGAAGCAAGGAAGTGGCTCTGTCAAGGAGTACGTGCATAAGTTCAACCTGCTGGCAAGGTATGCACCTGAAGACGTCAACATAGAGACTGCCAAGAAGGAATGCTTCATGGAAGGACTTCAACAGGTCGTGTGGTATCAGCTCATCATCTACGACTGTCGCACTTTCTTTGACTTGGTGAACAAGGCCCTCATGCTAGAAGACAAGCGTCGTGCCATAGACGACACTCGCAAGCACAAGATGATCAGCAAGGGTAGCCCCAGCAACCAGAAGCCTCGCCTTTGGCAGCCAGCCCCAGCCAAGCCGACCTATCAGCCATAGTAGGCCAGACCTCCTGCACCTCGTCCGAGCTACCAGCCTCAGCAGTATGCCAATCCTAGGCCAGCTTACAACAACAACCCCAGTAACAACAACGGTGGCAGGAACTTCAACAACAACTCTGGACAAGTCGCTCGCTTTGGATGTGGTCAGCCAGGACACATCTCTAGGCTGTGTCCCAACAAGAAGCCAGATGCACCGCGCCCCAATGCACCAGCTCAAGGTCAAGCCCATGGAGCACCACCAAGGAACCCCGCTCCCCGCAACCAGGCGAACAACGACAAGGGTTGTGTGAATCACGTCACCATAGAGGAAGCCCAGGAAGACCCAGACGTCATACTGGGTACGTTCCTCGTCAACTCAACCCCAGCAACAGTATTGTTTGATTGTGGAGCTTCGCATTCTTTTGTCACCCAAAGGTTTGCCCTAGAGAGTGGCATGAAGCCTACACCCCTGGGTAGTCGTATGTTGATACAAACCCCGGGATCAGTTTTGAAGTCTGGGATACATTGTAAGGGAGTTGAGATTAACATCAACGGGGTAGATTTCCTAGCAAACCACGTCATCCTGAAGTCAGAAGGCTTGGATGTGATCCTAGGCATGGACTGGTTAACCAAGCACCAAGGCTTGTTAGACTGTGCCAAAAGGATTGTCACCATGACCAATAGCCAAGGAGTGGAAGTCAAGTTTATTCCCAACCCTGCCTCCACTCAAGCCCCTCAGGCTAACTGCCTACCGGGAGTTGAGTTGGATCAAGTGCCAGTGGTATGTGAGTACCCGGATGTGTTTCCTGATGAGCTGCCCAGAATGTCTCCTGATCGCGACATCGATTTCATCATTGAGCTTATGCCCGAATCAAGGTCCATCTATAAGAAGGCCTATAGGATGGGATCCGAAGAGTTGGCTGAGTTGAAGAAGCAACTAGTAGAGCAACTCAGAAAAGGATTTATTCGCCCTAGTGCCTCTCCTTGGGGATCGCCTGTTCTGTTTGTGTCAAAGAGGGACGGGACTATCACACTTTGTGTCGATTACCGTTCTCTCATTGAAGTCACAATAAAGAACAAGTACCCACTCCCCAAGATTGAAGACCTGTTTGATCAGTTGAATGGAGCTAAGGTGTTCTCCAAGATCGACCTCAGGTTTGGGTACTACCAGCTGAAGATCAGACCCCAAGATATCCCGAAGATGGCATTTGTAACCCGGTATGGCCTGTATGAATACACGGTCATGTCGTTCAGGTTAACTAATGCCCCTGCCTAGTTCGTGTACCTCATGAATAAAGTCTTCATGGAGTACTTGGAGAAGTTCGTTGTTGTCTTCATTGATGACATACTCGTCTTCTCTAAGTTTGAAGAAGAACAAGAGGAACACTTGAGATTGGTCCTAGAAAGCTTTGAGAGCATCGGCTTTATGCCAAGTTCAGTAAGTGTAATTTATGGCTGCACGAAGTTGGATTCTTGGGTCATGTGCTGACTGCAGAAGGACTATTAGTGGATCCTACCAAGATCGAAGCTGTGACTGAGTGGCAAACTCCAACCATAGTGAAGGAAGTCAGGAGCTTCCTCGGACTCGCGGGTTATTACCGCAAGTTCGTGGAAGGGTTCTCGAGCATTGCCCGACCCATGACCTAGCTTTTGAAGAAGGACAAGAGGTTTGAACGGACTACTAAGTGCGAGGAAAGCTTCCAGGAGTTCAAGAAGAGATTGACCACATCCCCAGTTTTGGCCACCCCTGATATTCACAAAGAGTTTGTGATATATTGTGATGCATCAAGAACCAGACTTGGAGGAGTTCTGATGCAAGATGGCAGAGTTGTAGCATATCTATCCAGACAGCTATGCCCCGCATGAAGAGAACTACACAACTCATGATCTTGAGTTAGCCGCCGTGGTTCATGCCTTGAAGACATGGCGACATTACCTTTTGGGGAAGCGATGTGAGATATTCAAGACCACAAGAGTTTGAAGTATATCTTCACTCAAAGGGAGTTGAACATGAGGTAGTGAAGATGGTTCGAATTGATCAAGGATTACGACCTCAGTGTTCAGTACCACCCTGGAAAGGCCAATGTGGTAGCAGACGCCTTAAGCAGATAGGCTTGTTCCTTGAATGCTATGATTAAGGAAAGGCTACCCGCCTTGTATGAAGAACTTGAAAGCTTCGGCCTGGAACTGGTTGCACCCGGATTCCTTGCCAACCTCGAAGCAAAGCCTACCTTGATGCATGATATCAAGGAAGCCCAGAAGGGGCATGAGAGCATTGAAGGCATCAAGAGGAAGATCAAGGCAGGCAAGGCCCCAGGATTCTCGGTGGACAGACAAGGAGTTGTATGGTTCGGGAATCGCATTTGCGTACCCAACAAAGAAGAGCTCAAGAACCTGATCTTTCAAGAAGCTCATGACACTCCCTACTCCATCCATCCTGGAGGAACCAAGATTTATCAAGACCTCAAGGCAAAATTCTGGTGGCATGGCATGAAGCGGGAGATAGGCACGTTTGTTGCTAAGTGTGACATATGCTAGAGAGTTAAAGCTGAGCATCAGCGACCCGCTGGACTATTGCAACCTCTCAAAGTGCCTGAATGGAAGTGGGATAAAATCGGGATGGATTTCATCACCGGTTTACTGAGGTCAAACAAAGGACATGACTCCATTTGGGTCATTGTTGATCACTTGACCAAGGCAGCCCACTTCATCCCCTTCAGAACCACCTACGATGGAAGCCAGCTCGCGAACCTCTACATCAACCACATCGTGAGACTTCACGGAGTTCCAAAGGAGATTGTGTCCGATCAAGGAATGCAGTTCACCTCAAGATTCTGGAAGAAGTTTTAAGAAGCTATGGGAACCAAGCTCTCCTTCAGCACTGCTTTTCATCCCCAGACCGATGGACAAACGGAACGAGTAAATCAAATACTCGAAGATATGCTCCGCGCTTGTGTTTTGGCATATGGAGCCAAGTGGGAAGATTGCCTACCATTCGCCGAGTTCTCCTACAACAATAGCTACGAGTCTTCAGATGGCACCATTTGAGGTGTTGTATGGGCGCAAGTGCCGTACCCCCCTCAACTGGTCGGAGACCGGAGAAGGATATGTTTTTGGACCAGACATCCTTCGCGAAGCCGTAGAGCATGTTCAACTCGTCCGGCAACGCCTGGAGGCCACCAAATCAAGACAGAAGAGCCACACCGACTCTCACCGCCGAGAGGTGAACTTCTGTGTCGGTGACCATGTCTACCTCCGGGTCACGCCTCTCAAGGGAACCAAGCGTCTCCACGTCAAAGGATATATCGGCCCCTTCAAGATCACCGCAATGCGAGGTGAAGTTGCCTACCAATTGGAACTACCTCCCGAACAGTCGGATGTGCACAACGTCTTCCATGTATCTCAACTCCGGAAGTGTCTACAAGTTCCCAATCGCCCCGACCTCTACAAGGACATCGACCATCAAGCCATCGATCTTCAGCTAGACTTCACTTATCGTGAGAGGCCAGTTCGCATTTTGGATGAAGCCGAGCGTTGCACCCGAAGCCGCACCATCAAGTACTTCAAGGTCCAGTGGAGCAACCACACTGAAGCTGAAGCAACCTGGGAGCGTGAAGATTATCTTAGATCGGAGTTCCCGCATCTTTTTAGCGCTTAGCCTAGGAATCTTGGGGACGAGATTCTTTTAAGGGGGGAAGGTCTGTCACACCCTATGTTTATAGCACATTGTTATGTTTGGGTTTATAAAATTTGGATCCAACTAAAACTTTTTCAAAGTGCTTGTGCTTGTTTGCTATGTTGTTGCTTGCTTGATGATTGTGATTTATGGCACTCCTACATTTATTCCACTTCATCCTCATCTTTCTTGTCCCAAACCTCTGGCCTAATAATCATGCCATGTGAATAGTGCCCAAAACTATTTTTATCAAATTTTGTTTTAGCTAAAAATGATTTATTTAATTTAAGTTTCCAAAACCCCCTGAAATGAGGTTTGCACTGCAAGTCCTCAAATCAGGTGGACCCTTCTTTTCCAAAGGCTTTATTTCAAACTTACTATATACATGACTTCCCAAAACCACCAAATATTATTTTTAAAGATTATTTTCATATTTTATTAAAGGATTTTCCTTAAGGCCAGAAATGTTTTTTCCTAGGAAAAAGTTATTTAAATGCTTTCAAAATATTTGAGAAAATTTAGAGAAACTCAGTGGACATATATTTTCCCTATACATGAGTTTCAACACAAGGGCATGATCAGATCATAGGCAAAACACCTCAAAACCCTTTCTATTCAGATTATACTTTTGGAACATTTCTATAAGAAATGTTATCAATAAATTCCTAGAAAATTCTAGCAAGCCAACACTATAATAGGTGATGATCTTGCAAAGTTTCATCTCAATCGAAGGTTGTTTGGTTCATCAAACCATCCCAAAACTATTCCTGTCCAGAATCAAATTTGAGCAACTTTACATTGTGCAGTGTCTCCCCTTGGCCACAAACTTTGTGGGCATGGTCTAATGACCAAACAGTGATGATACACTAAGTGTTGCATCAATGGTAAAAGCCTAGCATCAATGGATCTACAGAAATCTGATTCTGCTAATTTTTAGGGTTTATCAAATCTCCATTGTCAACTTCTCCCTCTTAAGCACAAACTTGGTGAATGCCCTCATTTCTACCTAGCCTTTAACCCTAGTAAATATCTCAGTAAGGTGAAAACATCTCCTTGCCCAAAACACCATCAAACATCTTCTGGTGAAATGGTAAAACCAGCATTTCCACCCCTTCCCCATTTACCCTTGGCCCTAAGTTTTTACCACAGTCTCCTGTCGATGCATTTCACCTCCAGTAAAAGTCCCAAGCACTCAGGCCAGTGTGAGGTGGGGTAAAACTCCTATCTATACCCCTACCAACATCTGTTTCTATCTCTCTTCCCCTTCCCATCTCCCCTAAGGCTTCTCCAGAGCCCTCCCCTAGCTCATCCTAGCCTTTGGGCATCTCCTAATGCCCCAGGCTAAAGAAGACATGCGGGGGGCTTAACAGTATGCCCTGGCATGCAGAGCTCGTGCTCTGGAGCGCTCTACAGTGCCCACCCGCACTGTAGCCGCTGGCTAACAGGCAGTCCCGACCGCCTCGGGCCGTCCCAGCATGTCCCCTCTGCTCCCCTCGACGTCCGTGACACACCACACTGTCACCCCCTCCTCTCTCCTCCTCCTCCTCCCTCCTCCCATGCGTGTCGAGCACCGCCCGGCTTGGCCAACCCGCGACCTCGCACACGCGCCCTCCTCTCTCTCTCTCCCATTGCTCCTTCTCGGCGTAGACCAACCCTAGGAACGCCCACGAGAAGTCCCGCGAGCACCCCTTTTCCCTCTGGCCTCGGCCATGACCTCGCCAGCGCACAAACCCCCGATGGACTCGCGTTCCCCTATAAAAGGGGCCTTCCCCCGAGCTCTCTCCCCTTCTCTGGCCCTCTCTCCTCCTCTATCGTCCACCCGTAGAGCCCCAGCTCCTCCCCGTGCTCATAGCACTCGGGATCGACAGGAGGTCGCCGCGGCGTCGCCAGCATCGATCTCCCGGTAGCGGCCTCCTCTGACCCTCCTTCTTCTCTAGCTGGTCCTCCCTCACCATGCTGATGCATTCCCCTCTTCTTCCCATCCTTTTTGCAGCACAGGACGGCCTCGTTGACGCCCTCCCGAAGCTCCTCCGCCGCGGGACCTCGTCGCCGGCAACTCGCGCCTCCCCGTCGACCATCTCCGGCACCTCCCGAATGGCGGCAGCCTCCTGGGTCCATCCCTGCTCTCACATGCCCTCGCCGTGCCTTCCTTTGTCGCTGGTGAGCGCCCTCCCCCTCCTGTCGAGAGGAAGGAGATGACAGGTTGCTCCTACCTGTCATCCCCACGCCCCTTCCCCTCTCCTTCTCTCTCGCTGACGCTGGGTCCGCGCGTCAGGTTCAAACCTGGCCGCGTGTGCGCCCGCAGCTCAGCTAGGCCGGCCTGGCCGCTTGGCCCAGTGCGGCTGGGCACTTAGCCCACGGGACAATACCCCCTTTTCTTTTCCTTTTTCTTTGTCTGTGGACTTTACTAAAAACCCACAGAACCCAAAATAATTCCTATGACAATAATTCTTCCACCAAAAATCTTAGAATATTCCATAGAATTTATTTCTAAAAATGATTAAAAAACTTTTTAGTACCGTTTTTAATTAAAAACCCCTATTTGGCATTTCCTGGCTCTGTTTAATCGTTTGAAAAATATTTTTGATAGTAAAATATTAAACAAATTTTTTTAAGATAGTCCTTAGTATTTATCAGAATAGATTAGCATTTTTATTAGTAGCTTGACTGCTCTGTTTTTGTGTGTTGATTATTTTTATCGCCTTATTTTGCGACGATAGATTGCGCGGTTGACGAAGAAGTTGGACCCGAAAACTTCGAAGACCCCAGAGACTTTGTTGAGCCAGGCAAGCAGCCCTTTGACCATGATGAGAAACCATTTTCATTGCATGTCATATAACACTTTACCTTCATCATATTTGATCATGTGATGTGGTGATCCCCTTTCGGTGGGATGCCTCCATTACTTTTCCGTTGACACTTGCATCGTGCATGACCCCACCACCTTATGAGGGTTATGCGGGTGGGAGTAGATAGGATGCTATTAGATGCTACGCAAAGGGATGGGATCTATGCATAGTGATGGAAAGAAAGAGATGATTTCAAAGACTTTTCGAAAACCCCGTCGGGTGCCACTAATGCCCGAGGGAGATGATGATGAGATGGGTGACCACTTGAGAAAGAAGTGGTGTGCCGGAGCAAGATGATGATGTGTTTTCGAAAACAAAGGGTTTAAGATTTGTCGACCGTCCCAACCTTACATGTGAAGCCACGATACCCCTTATGGGACGGGGCTTTGTTGATTACCTTGGTGGGTACTGACAAGGAGCCCGCATTACTAGTGGCGGGAGTGGCATGGTCACTCTCGATACGGGGTCGTACCGGTATGTACAATCATGCGTTGTCTTCACAGGCACTGGGCACACCATTGGTCCCCTCATGGATGGTACGATTAGAGAAAGGCTCGTGTAATGTACATCATGAGGGTTGGGTACCAATCGAGTGGAATCTTTGTTTAGTATCGCTGGGGGAAAGGCATTGTTCGGGTGCTTACCTCGCGTATGTTATATACCGCGAGTCGTGGATGACACGGAAGTTCCCCAAGTCTTGTGTGTAAAGTGTGCAACCTCTGCAGAGTGTAAAACTATTTGAATAGCCGTGTCCATGATCAAGGACAGTTGCGTGGTGTTGCTTATGCCACGTCCGTATGTTTTCATAAACCTTGGTGTGACTATGGGTGTGGTGGTGACAAGTGGCCACATGAGCTAAGTCCGATGACTTAGCGCAAGGATTGAACTAAGTCCGATGACTTAGCATGACGAGTGAACATGAGATGTTCAACCAATACTTATGATGATATCTACAATTTGTTCACATGGATACCTGCTAGTTGTTGATGCATGCTCACTAGTTACTTGATCATGTCATTTGCATTTAAAAATTATCTTTCCGAAAACTTACCTATTAGTGCTATATCATGCATCATTGTTACCTTGTTCCACAACTTGGGTTGCTTGCCAGTACATTCAAAGTACTCATTGGCTTGCCACTGGTTATTTAACTGGCTAGGCATGGAAGAACAAGAGTATGTTGAAGAGTTCATTGGAGACGTACATGCGAACTAGGACGCTTCCCAGTTAGAATGCCTGTAGGTTAAGGCATATGGCATGGGTTCATGCTTCCGGCCAAGATTTCCGCTGCTTGTTCTATTTAAGTGTTTGGCCTGTGTGGCCCTATTTATGTAAGACTTGACCTTCATGGTCCTTAGTGTGTAAGACGTTAAATGTGGTTGTAAGACTCTTCTTATCTAGCTTCTGTCTGTTCAGTGAGCATTGATCTCCGGTATCACTGTACACGTGCATTCGGTGACCACGACTTATGAGTCGGGGTCCCCACAATGGTCCCATGACAGAACTCGCATAGACTCGGCCTGACATCTCACAATGACCTATCGTAACACGAAGAAGGAGGTATTCACCATGGCCTACCCCCTCTTGATGCCGGTCAACACCCTAGACCGGTAGGGCCACCGGATGGGTGCATGGCCAGAAACCGTTCGAGGTACTTTCACCACCCGGTGCCATGGCATGCCCCTCCGTCGTCTGCGCAAAAAACATCACAAAGGATTTCCCATGCCAATTCCAGGTATGTTTTCATGTGGTGCCTTGCAGGTTTCGAATTTTCGGTGATGGAATCCTAGGAGAGAAATAACTTTCTCGAATATTGCACGCGGGTCCGAAAAATGCAGGGGGCATGGCACGTGTCATGCAATGATCACCTTTGAGAGCATGAGAAGTTTCGATGTCAAAGGAGCAATAGGACCCGCACTTCCTGCACAAACCGGACACGTTCCCTCTCGATACTGAGAGACTAGGTGGGAGATGGTGTGGTTTACAAGCGGCCCATTGGAGGCTTATTCGAAACATGCCCAAAACTTATACCCCACCCTACATGGGCCATGTGATGACACCATGCCAACTCTCGAGGAATTTTGACATCGTACGATTTCTCAAAGTGAGTGAAGGGAGTGGTAGAAAGAAAGGGGGTCAGTAGAAAGAAAAGGTGTCGGCCAGATCTCGAGCAAAAAATTTCTGAAGATAAATGCAAATATAGCTACTAAAAATGATATCTAAAGTAAGTGGAGGGAGTGGTAGAAAGAAAGGGGGTCGGCTGAGAACTAGGTTTAGGTAGTTTACCGAGAGCAACCCTCTGTAAGCGTACATATTACCGAGGGCCGCTCTCAAAAAAAGGTGAACCCTGGATCTAGGGTAAGACCTTTACCGAGAGCCGTCTATCGGCTCTCGGCAACTATTGTGACACTACTTTATTTTCCTTCTTTTTTTTGTTTTCATTTTGGCAATTCCTTTTTGTGTCTAATATTTCATACCATTTTGTGACTAAAGTTTGAAAATACCATGACTTATGATCACTTATGTTTTCATTTACATCTTTAAAAATATCAACTCCTAAGAATTTGTAAACTAAAAAACATGAGGACGGAGTTCTACCATAACACGGAGAAGGAGGTATTCATCGTGGCCTACTCCTCTCGGTGTCGGTCAATGCCTTAGACCGTCGTGGCCACCGGATGGGTGCATGGCTGGAAATCGCCCGAGGAAGTGGGGGGCCTACATGCATGTCACCCGGTCATATGCATGAAAGGTTAATGTGGTGTTTGAATACCCAACACACATCTTTTACGTTGCAGATGTCTCAAAAAAAAACACACACAGGAGGGAATGTCGAGGAATGGCTCCGTTCGTCCCCGAGACCGAGCCGACGGTGGACTGTCCTGTGACAGAACTGGCATAGAATTGTCCTGGCATCTCACTATGACCTTTCATAACACAAAAAAGGAGGTATTCACCATGGCCTACCCACTCTCGGTGCCGGTCAACGCCCTAGTACGCCCGGGCCACTAGATGGGTGCACAGCTGGAAACCGCCCGAGGAGGTGGGGGCGGGAACCGTACCCTACAAGCGTGTGGCCCATGCATATGCATGAAAGGTCGGTGTGGTCTTTGAATACCCAACGCACATCCTTTACATCGTAGATGCCTCACAAAACGCACACACAGGAGGGAACATCGAGGACCGGCTACGGTCGTCCCCGAGACCGAGTCGACGGTGGACGGTCCCATGACAGAACTAGCACAGACACGGCCTGGCATCTCACAATGAACTAGCACAGACGCGGCCTAGCATAGACGGTACCATCGTTTGCGCAAGGACATCACAAAGGATACCGATGCCGCTTCCGGGCATGTTTTCATGTGGTGCCTTGCAGGTTTGGAATTTTTGGCGATGATACCCTAGGAGAGCAATAACTTTCTCGAATATTGCACTCAGGTTCAAAAAATGGAGGGGACGTGGCACATGTCATGCGATGATCACCTTTGAGAGCATGAGAAGTTTCTAGGTCAAAGGAGCAACAGGACCCGCACTTCCTACACAAATCGGACACGTTCCCTCTCGATACTGAGAGACTAGGTGGGAGATGGTGCGGTTTACAAGCGGACCGAGGGAGGCTTATTCGAAACGTGCCCAAAACTTTTACCACACCCTACATGGGCCATGTGATGACACTGCGCGAGCTCTCGAGGAATTTTGACATCGTATGATTTCTCTGAGTGAGTGAAGGGAGTGCTAGAAAGAAAGGGGGTCGGCCAGCTCTTGAGCAATAAATTTCTTAAGATAAATGCAAAGATAGCTACTAAAAATGATATCTGAAGTAAGTGAAGGGAGTGGTAGAAAGAAAGGGGGTCGGCTAAGAAATAGGTTTAGGTAGTTTACTGAGAGCAATGCTCTATAAGCGTACACATTACCGAGAGCCGCTATCGAAAAAAGGTGAATCCTGGATCTAGGGTAAGACCTTTACCGAGAGCAGTCTATCGGCTCTCAGCAACTATTGTGCCACTACTTTATTTTCCTTCTTTTTTGTGTTTTTCTTTTGTCACTTCCTTTTTGTGTGTGATATTTTATACCTTTTTGTGACTAAAGTTTGAAAATACCATGACTTATGATCACTTATGTTTTCATTTGCATCTTTAAAAATATAAACTTCTAAGCATTTGTAAACTAAAAAAACAAGATGATGGAGATCTGCCATAACACGCAGAAGGAGGTATTCACCGTGGCCTACCCCCTCTCGGTGCCGGTCAATGCCTTAGATCGTCGGGGCCACCGGATGGGTGCACGGCCAGAAACTGCCCAAGGAGGTGGGGTCGGGAACCATACCCTACTTGTGTGTGGCCCATGCATATGCATGCAAGGTGGGTGTGGTGTTTGAATACCCAACACACATCCTTGACATCGCAGATGCCTCACAAAATTCACACACGGGAGGGAACGTCGAGGACCGACTGCGTTCGTCCTCGAGACCGAGACGACGGTGGACGGTCCTATGACAAAACCGGCGTAGACTTGGCCTGGCATCTCACGATGACCTGCGTAACATGAATACGGAGGTATTAACCGTGGCCTACCCCCTCTTGGTGCCGGTCAACACCCTAGACCGTCGGGGCCACCGTATGGGTGCACAGCCACAAACCGCCCGAGGTAATTTTGCCACCCGGTGCCATGGCATGCCCCTCCGTTGTCTACGCGAGGAAATCACACAGAATTTCCGATGCCGCTTCCGAGCATGTTTTCATGTGGTTCCTTGCAGGTTTGAAATTTTCGGCGATGAAACCCTAGGAGATCAATAAATTTCTCTAATATTGCACGCGGGTCTGAAAAATGTGGGGGCATGGCACGTGTCATGCGTTGGTCTCCTTTGAGAGCACGAGAAGTTTCAAGATCAAAGAAGCAATAGGACCCGCACTTCCTGCACAAACCGGACACGTTCCCTCTCGATACCGAGAGAATAGCTAGGAGATGGTGCGTTTTACAAGCGGACCGAGGGTAGGATTATTCGAAACGCGCCCAAAACTTTTACCACACCCTACATGGGCCATGTGATGACACCGTGCCAGCTCTCGAGGAATTCTGACATCGTATGATTTTTTGAGTGAGTGAAGGAGTGGTAGAAATAAAGGGGGTCGGTAGAATGAAAGGGGGCGACCAGCTCTTGAGCAATAAATTTCTTAAGATAAATGGAAATATAGCTCCTAAAACTGATATCTAAAGTAAGTGAAGGGAGTGGTAGAAATAAAGGGGGTCGGCTGAGAACTAGGTTTAGGTAGTTTATCGAGAGCAACGCTGTGTAAGCGTACACATCACCGAGAGCTGCTCTAGAAAAAAGGTGAACCCTGGATCCGGGGTAAGACCTTTACCGAGAGCCGTCTATCGGCTGTTGGCAACTATTGTGACACTACTTTATTTTCCTTCTTTTTTCTGTTTTCATTTTGGCAATTCCTTTTTGTGTGTGATATTTTATACCTTTTTGTGACTAAAGTTTGAAAATACCATGACTTATGATGACTTATGTTTTCATTTAGATCTTTAAAAATATCAACTTCTAAGCATTTGTAAACTAAAAAAACAAGACGAGAGATATCTGTCATAACACGGAGAAGGAGGTATTCACCGTGGCCTACCCCCTATCGGTGCCAGTCAATGCCTTAGACCATCAGGGCCTCCGGATGAGTGCACGGACGGAAACAGCCCAAGGAGGTGGGGTTGGGAACCGTAGCCTACATTTGTGTGGCCCATGCATATGCATGAAAGGTTGGTCTGGTGTTTGAATACCCAACACACATCCTAGACATCGCAGTTGCCTCACGAAATTCACAAACTAGAGGGAACGTCGAGGACCGACTGCATTCGTCCCCGAGACCAAGCCGACGGTGGACCCATGACAGAACTGTCATAGACTTTGCCTGGAATCTCACGATGACCTGTCGTAACACGAAGAAGGAGGTAGTAACCGTGGCCTAACCCCTTTCGGTGCCGGTCAACAACCTACAAGGTCGGGGCCACCATATGGGTGCACGACTAGAAACAACCCGAGGTACTTTTGCCACCCTGTGCCATGGCATGCCCCTCCGTTGTCTGTGCAAGGACATCACAAAGGATTTCCCAAGCCGCGTCCGGGCATGTTTTCATGTGGCTCCTTGCAGGTTTGGAATTTTTGGTGATGAAACTCTAGGAGAGCAATAAATTTCTCGAATACTGCACGTGGGTCCAAAAAATGCGGGGGCGTGGCACGTGTCATCCGTTGGTCTTCTTTGAGAGCACGAGAAGTTTCGAGGTCAAAGGAGCAATAGGACCCGCACATCCTACACAAACCAGACACGTTCCCTCTCGATTATGGGAGACTAGCAGGGAGATGGTGTGGTTTACAAGCAGCCCGATGGGAGGATTATTCAAAACACGCCCAAAACTTTTACCACACCCTACATGGGCCATGTGCTCACACCATGCCAGCTCTCGGGGAATTCCGACATCGTATGATTTTCCGAGTGAGTGAAGGGAGTGGTAGAAGTAAAGTGGGTCGGTAGAAAGAAAGGGGGTCGGCAAGTTCTTGAGCAATAAATTTCTTAAGATAAATGCAAATATAGCTACTAAAAATGATATTTGAAGTAAGTGAAGGGAGTGGTAGAAAGAAAGGGGGTCGGCTGAGAACTAGGTTTAGGTAGTTTATCGAGAGCAACGCTGTGTAAGCGTACACATTACCGAGAGCCGCTCTAGAAAAAAGGTGAACCCTGGATCCGGGGTAAGACCTTTACCGAGAGCCGTCTATCGGCTGTTGGCAACTATTGTGACACTACTTTATTTTCCTTCTTTTTTCTGTTTTCATTTTGGCAATTCCTTTTTGTGTCTGATATTTCATACCTTTTGTGTCTAAAGTTTGAAAATACCATGACTTTTGATGACTTATGTTTTCGTTTAGATCTTTAAAAATATCAAATTCTAAGCATTTGTAAACTAAAAAACATAAGGACGGAGTTCTATCATAACACGGAGAAGGAGGTATTCACCGTGGCCTACCCCTCTCGGTGCCGGTTAACGCCCTAGACCGCCTGAGGAGGTGGGGGGCCTACATGCATGTGGCCCATGCATATGCATGAAACGTTAGTGTGGTGTTTTAATACCCAATGCACATCCTTGACGTCGCAGATGCCTCATAAAACACACACACGGGAGGGAACGTTGAGGAACGGCTCCGTTCGTCCCCGAGACCTAGCCGGCGGTGGGTGGTCTCGTGACAGAACTGGCATAGACTTGGCCTGCATCTCACGATGACCTTTCATAACACGGAGAAGGAGGTATTCACCGTGGCCTACCCACTCTCGGTGCCGGTCAACGCCCTAGACAACCGGGGCCACCGGATGGGTGCGCGGCTGGAAACCGGCCGAGGAGGTGGGGGCGGGAACTATACCCTACATGCGTGTGGCCCATGCATATGCATGAAAGGTTGGTGTGGTGTTTGAATACCCAACACATATCCTTGACATTGCAGATGCCTCACAAAACGCACACACACGAGGGAACGTCGAGGACCGGCTACGGTCGTCCCCGAGACCAAGCCGACGGTGGACGGTCCCATGACAAAACTGACATAGACTCGGCCTGGCATCTCATGATGACCTATCGTAACACGAAGAAGGAGGTATTCACCATGGTCTACCCCCTCTCAATGCCGGTCAATGCCGTAGACCGCCGGGGCCATCGGACGGGTGCACGGCCAGAAACCGTTCGAGGTACTTTTGCCACCCGGTGCCAAGGCATCCCCTCCATCGTCTGCGGAAGGACATCACAAAGGATATCCCATGCCGCTTCCGGGCATGTTTTCATGTGGTGCCTTGCAGGTTTGGAATTTTCGGCGATGAAACCCTAGGAGAGCAATAACTTTCTCGAATATTGCACTCGGGTCCGAAAAATGGAGGGGGCGTGGCACGTGTCATGTGATGATCACCTTTGAGAGCACGAGAAGTTTCTAGGTCAAAGGAGCAACAGGACCCGCACTTCCTGCACAAACCGGACACGTTCCCTCTCGATACTGAGAGACTAGGTGGGAGATGGTGCGGTTTACAAGCGTCCCGAGGGAGGCTTATTCGAAACGTGCCCAGAACTTTTACCACACCCTACATGGGCCATGTGATGACACCATGCCATCTCTCTACGAATTTTGACATCGTACGATTTCTCCGAGTGAGTGAAGGTACTGGTAGAAAGAAAGGGGGTCGGCCAGCTCTCGAGCAATAAATTTCTTAAGATAAATGCAAAGATAGCTACTAAAAATGATATCTGAAGAAAGTGAAGGGAGTGTTAGAAATAAAGGGGGTCGGCTAAGAACTAGGTTTAGGTAGTTTACCGAGAGCAATGATCTATAAGCATACACATTACCGAGAGCCGCTCTCGAAAAAAGGTGAACCCTGGATCTAGGGTAAGGCCTTTACCGAGAGCAGTCTATCGGCTCTCGGCAACTATTGTGCCACTACATTATTTTCCTTCTTTTTTGTGTTTTTCTTTTGGCACTTCCTTTTTGTGTGTGATATTTTATACCTTTTTGTGGCTAAAGTTTGAAAATACCATGACTTATGATCACTTATGTTTTCATTTACATCTTTAAAACTATCAACTTATAAGCATTTGTAAACTAAAAAAACAAGACGACGGAGATCTGTCATAACACGGAGAAGGAGGTATTAACTGTGGGCTACCCCCTCTCGGTGTCGGCCAACGCCTTAGACCGTTGGGGCCACCGGATGGGTGCACGACCGGAAACTGCCCAAGGAGGTGAGGTCGGGAACCGTACCCTACATGTGTGTGGCCCATGCATATGCATGAAAGGTTGGTGTGGTGTTTGAATACCCAACACACATCCTTGACATCGTAGATGCCTCACAAAATTCACACACGGGAGGGAATGTCAAGTACCGACTGCGTTCGTCCCCGAGACCGAGCCGACGGTGGACGGTCCCGTGACAGAATTGGCATAGACTTGGCCTCGCATCTCACGATGACCTGTTGTAACACGGAGAAGGAGGTGTTCACCATGGCCTACCCCTCTCGGTGTCAGTCAATGCCCTAGACTACCGAGGCCACTGGATGGGTGCACGGCCAGAAACCGCCTGAGGTACTTTCGCCACCCGGTGCCATGGCATGCCCCTCCGTCGTCTGCGCAAGGACATAACAAAGGATTTCCCATGCTGCTTACGGGCATGATTTCATGTGGTGCCTTGCAGGTTTGGCATTTTCAGCGATCAAACCCTAGGCGGGCAATAAATTTCTCGAATATTGCATGCGGGTCCAAAAAATGCGGGGGAGTTGCACGTGTCATGCGATGGTCTCTATTGAGAGGACGAGAAGTTTCTATGTTAACACAACAACATTACCTCTCGATACCGAGAGACTAGCTGGGAGATGGTGTAGTTTACAAGCGCCCCGAGGGGAGGCTTATTTGAAATGTGCCTAAAACTTTTACCACACCCTACATGGGCCATGTGATGACACCGTGCGAGCTCTCGAGGAATTCCGACATCAGACGATTTTCCGAGGGAGTGAAGGGAGTGGTAGAAAGAAATGGGGTCGGTAGAAAGAAAGGGGGCCGGCTAGCTCTCGAGCAATAAATTTCTTAAGATAAATGCAAAGATAGCTACTAAAATTGATATCTGAAGTAAGTGACGGGAGTGGTAGAAAGAGTCGGCTAAGAACTAGGTTTAGGTAGTTTACCGAGAGCAATGCTCTGTAAGCGTACACATTACCGAGAGCCGCTCTCAAAAAAAGGTGAACCCAGGATCTAGGTTAGGATCTTTACTGAGAGCCATCTATCGGCTCTCGGCAACTATTATGCCACCACTTTATTTTCCTTCTTTTTTGTGTTTTTCTTTTGGCACTTCCTTTTTGTGTCTGATATTTGATATCTTTTTGTGACTAAAGTTTGAAAATACCATGACTTTTGATGACTTATGTTTTCGTTTAGATCTTTAAAAATATCAACTTCTAAGCATTTGTAAACTAAAAAAACAAGACGATGGAGATCTGTCGTAACACGGAGAAGGTGGTATTCACCGTGGCCTACCCCCTCTCGGTGTCGGTCAACGCCCTAAACCGCCGGGGCCACCGGATGGGTGCACGTCCGGAAACTGCCCAAGGAGGTGGTGGGCGGGAACTGTACCCTACATGCGTGTGGCCCATCCATATGCATGAAAGGTTGGTTTGGTGTTTGAATACCCAACGCACATCCTTGACATCGCAGATGCCTCACAAAATGCACACACGGGAAGGAGCATTGAGGACCGGTGCATTCGTCCCTAAGACCGAGCCGATGGTGGACGGTCCCGTGACAGAACTGGCATAGACTTAGCGTGGCATATCACGATGACCTGTTGTAAGACGAAGAAGGAGGTATTCACCTTGGCCTACCCCCTCTTGATGTCGGTCAACGCTCTATACCACCGAGGCCACCGGATGGGTGCACGACCAGAAACTGCCCGAGGTACTTTCACCACCCGGTGCCATGGCCTGCCCCTTCTTGTCTACGCAAGGACATCACAATGGATTTCCAATGCCGCTTTCGGGCATGATTTGATGTGGTGCCTTGCAGGTTTGGAATTTCCGGTGATGAATCCCTAGGAGAGCAATAAATTTCTCGAATATTGCACGTGGGTCTGAAAAATGTGGGGGCATGGCACGTGTCATGCGATGGTCTCCTTTGAGAGAGCGAGAAGTTTCTAGGTCAACAGAGCAAGAGGACCCGAGCTTCCTGCACAAACCGTACACGTTCCCTCTCGATATCGAGAGACTAGCTGGGAGATGGTGCGGTTTACAAACGGCCCGAAGAGAGTCTTATTCGAAACGCGCCCAAAACTTTTACCACACCCTACACAGGCCATTTGATGACACCGTGCCAGCTCTCTAGGAATTCCGACATCGTACAATTTTTCGAGTGAGTGAAGGGAGTGGTAGAAAGAAAGGGGGTCGGCCAGCTCTCGAGCAATAAATTTCTTAAGGTAAATACAAAGCTAGATACTAAATATGATATACAAAGTGAGTGAAGGGAGTGGCAGAAAGAAAGGGGGTGGCTAAGAACTAGGTTTAGGTAGTTTACTGAGGGAAACGCTTTGTAAGCGTACACATTACCGAGAGCCGCTCTCGAAAAAGGTGAACCATGGATCTAGGGTAAGACCTTTACCGAGAGTCGTCTATCGGCTCATGGAAAATATTGTGCCACTACTTTATTTTCCTTCTTTTTTGTGTTTTTCTTTTGGCACTTCCTTTTTTTGTCTGATAATTCATACCATTTTGTGACTAAAGTTTGAAAATACCATGACTTTTGATGACTTATGTTTTAGTTTAGATCTCTAAAAATATCAACTTCTAAGCATTTGTAAACTAAAATAACATGACGACGCTGAGCTGTTATAATACGGAGAAGGAGGTATTCACCGTGGCCTACCTCCTCTCAGTGCCGGTCAACGCCCTAAACCACCTGCGCCACCGGATGGGTGCATGGCCAGAAACCACTCGAGGAGGTGGGGGGCGGGAACCATACCCTACATGCATGTGGCCCATGCATATTCTCGAAAGGTTAGTGTGGTGTTTGAATACCCGACGCACATCGTTGACTTTGCAGATGCCTCACAAAACACACACACTGGAGGGAACGTCGAGGATCGGCTGCGTTTGTCCCCGAGACTGAGCTAACGGTGGATGGTCCCATGACAGAACTGGCATAGACTTGGCTTGGCATCTCACAATGACCTGTCGTAACACGGAGAAGGAGGTATTCACCATGGCCTACCCCCTCTCGGTGCTGGTCAACGCCCTAGACTGTCGGGGCCATCGGATGGGTGCACGACTAGAAACTGCCCGAGGTACTTTCGCCACCCGGGGTCATGGCAGGCCCCTCCGTCGTGTGTGCAAGGACATCACAAAGGATTTCCGATGCCTCTTCCGGGCAGGATTTCATGTGGTGCCTTGCAGGTTTCAAGTTTCCGGTGATGAACCCTGGGAGAGCAATAAATTTCTCGAATATTGCACGCGGGTCCGAAAAATGCGGGGCGTGGCACGTATCATTCGATAGTCTACTTTGAGAGCACGAGAATTTTTGAGGTCAACGGAGCAACAGGACCCGCACTTCCTGCACAAACTGGACGTGTTCCCTCTCGATACCGAGATACTAGGTGGGAGATGGTGCGGTTTACAAGCGGCCCAAGAGGAGGCTTATTCGAAACGCGCCCAAAAATTTTACCACACCCTACATGGGCCATATTATGACAACGTTCTAGCTCTCGAGGAATTCCGTCATCGTACGATTTTCCGAGTGAGTGATGGGAGTGGTAGAAAGAAAGAGGGTCGGTAGAAAGAAGGGGGTCGGCCAGCTCTTGAGCAATAAATTTCTTAAGATAAATGCAAAGCTAGCTTCCAAAAATGCTATCTGAAGTGAGTGAAGGGAGTGGTAGAAAGAAAGGAGGTCGGCTAAGAACTAGGTTTAGGTAGTTTACCAAGTGCAACGCTCTTTAAGCATACACATTACCGAGAGCCGCTCTCGGAAAAAGGTGAAACCTGGATCTAGGGTAAGACCTCTACCGAGAGCCATCTATTGGTAGTAGTGCCAAAAGAAAAACACAAAAAAGAAGGAAAATAATGTAGTGGCACCGAGTTGGTCACTTAAGGTGTAATGGTTGGATTTTTGGAGATGCCTATATATAACCCTCCACCACCACTCACTCGCAAGAGAAGCACTCAGAACATATCCCTAGTTATCCTATTAGATTTTCTGAGAGAGAGCCACCTACTCATGTGTTGAGATCATGCCATTTAATTCCAAACCTATGAATCTTGATCTATTGCCTCCCCAAGTTGCTTTCCACCCAATCAATCTCTTCAACCAAAGCCAAATCTATGAGAGAATGATTGAGTGGTGAGGAGTCTATCATATTGAAGTACAAGAGCAAGGAGTTTATCGACATTATCGAGCCTATTACCTTTTGGAGGGTGGTGCCTCCTAGATTGGTTAGGTGCCGCTTGGGAGCCTCCTACTTCGTGTTGTGGTGTGAACCAAGAAGTTTGTAAGGGTAAGGAGATCGCCTACTTCGTAAGGATCTACCCTGAGTTAGGCTAGTCCTCCGTGGACATAGGCCATCATGGTATAGACAAAGTTGGTTCTTCGTGGAACTCTCCTTGGGTAGATCCCTCAATGGACTCTCGCGACTGTTACCCTCTATGGGTTGAAGTCTCCATAAACGTGGACATATGATAGTACCACCTATCGGAACCATGGGAAAATCATCATGTTTCCAAATTGCGTTTGATCTTCCTACCCTTTCTTTACTATTCATACTTGTCTTTACTTTCCGCTGCTTTACTCGTAGAGATGCATGTGTAGGGTGTGCTTGAATTGCTATCGATGATAAAATCTGCCAACAATTAAAATTGGGAGAAGGTAGAATTTTTAGTTGGTCAAGTAGTCTAATCACCCCCCTCTAGAGCTACTTTCGATCCTATAGATATCTTATTATTGCTCGCTAGTTGCTTCCGTCATTGATATGAGTTAATATCATATTTAAGAGTTATTTTTGACATGGTTAGTCATAATCTTTGCTGAAAACCTAGGTGCTACTTAAGCATATGTATGTAAACAAGAACAAAAGAGTTCGTAAAAGTTTTTCTTTCTCACTTTCAGTTTGTCAACTGAATTTCTTGAGGACAAGCAAGGGGTTAAGCTTGGAGGAGTTGATACGTTTCCAACGTATCTAGTTTTCCTAACACTTTTTCTCTTGTTTTGGACCCTAATTTGCATGATTTGAGTGGAACTAACCTGTATTGATGTTGTTTTCAGTAGAACTACCATGGTGTTGTTTTTTGTGCAGAAATAAAAGTTCTCGGAATGGGATGAAACTTTTTGGGGAATTATTTTGGAATATATGAGGAATATTTGAGCCATAAGTCACCAGACAGGGGGTCCAGGGTGGCCATCCTTCATCAGGGTACTCAAGACCCCCCTAGCATTGCCTGGTGGAGCGTGCCCACCTCGTGGGCCCTGAACCCTAATTTCAGCGCTATAAAATCCTAAATTTCTGAGAAAAAAATGAGAGAGTAAGTTTCATTGAGTTTTACGATCCGGAGCCGCCGCCACCTCCAATTCTTCATCGGGAGGCCAGATTTGGAGTCTGTGTGGGGCTCCCAAGAGGGGAATCTTTGGTCTTCGTCATCACTAGCCCTTCTCCATCACCAATTCCATGATGCTCCCCACCGGGAGCGAGTAATTCCTTTGTAGGCTTGTTGGTCAGTGAGGAGTTGGATGAGATTCATCATGTAATTGAGTTAGTTTTGTTAGGGCTTGATCCCTAGTATCCACTGTGTTCTAAGATTGATATTGCTATGACTTTGCCATGCTTAACTATTTTCACTAGGGCCCGAGTGCCATGATTTCAGATATGAAACGTTTATGGTATCATCATTATATCTATGTTCATGATCTGATCTTGCCTAGCCATATGCACCTATTACGTGTTATGATCCATCAACCCCATAGTGACAATATTTGATATACTTCACCGTGATGACCGTATTTTGGGGAGTATATGTATTCACTAAGTGTTAATGCTTTGTTCCGGTTCTCTATTAAAAGGAGGCCTTAATATAACTTAGTTTCCTTATGGACCCCGTTGCCACGAGAGGGTAGGACAAAACATGACATGCAAGTTCTTTTCCATAAGCAGGTATGACTATATACAGAATACATGCCTACATTACATTGAGAAACAGGAGGTAGTTCTGTGTCACCTTAGTTTATGACTGTTATATGATGAATATGATACAACGAATACACCAATCCAGTGCCTACGATCTTTCCACTTATTGTTCTTGCTAAGTTACTATTGTTGCTATTACTATTGCACTTGCTACAAAACTATCACTGCTACTATTACCGCCACTATTACTGCTACTACTCCTATCAACCTATCATATTACTGTGCTACTGATCACTTTGCTGCATATATTTATCTCTAGGTGTTTTTGAATTGATAACTCAACTTCTAATATTCTCAAATATTCTTTTGGCCCTCCTTGTGCCGAATCTATAAATTTGGGTTGAATACCCTACCCTCGAAAACTGTTGCGATCCCCTATATTTGTGGGTTATCACAGCGGCACGGAACTAGCTCCAATTCATCAATGTAATGTAGGCATGTATTCCATATATAGTCATACCTACATGTCATCTTTTCTCCTACACTTCTGTGGTAGCGGGGTCCACACAGAAACTAAGGGATATTAAGGCCTCCATTTAATAGAGAACCGAAACAAAGCATTAACACATGGTGAATACATGAACTCCTCAAACTACGACAATCACCAGAAAGAATCCCAATTATTTTCACCTTGGGGGTATGCGGATAATGACACCTAATAGGTGCATAAGATAGGATCCAAAACACTATCATACTCATAAAAACATAATAGGTTCAGATTTGAAACCATGGCACTCGGGCCCTAGTGACAAGCATTAAGCATAGCAAGTCATAGCAACATCAATCTGACAACATAGTGGATACTAGGGATCAAGACCTATCAAAATAACTCGATTACATGATCAATATCATCTAATACCATCACCGTCCAACAAGCCTACAAAGGAATTATTCATTTCTAATGGTGAGCATCATGGAATTTAATATGGATAAGGGTTGGTGATGACGACGACGACGTATCCCCTATCCAAAGACGCAAACAGACTCCAGATCAACACCCCCCTCGCGAGGAAGAAGAGGTGGTGGCGTCTTCGTCTCATAAAATGTGATGAAAACTTCTCTTCTATTTTTTCTTCATAATTGTGAATTTATAGGATTGGAATTCGGGTCGGGGAGCCACGAGGATCCCCAAGAAAACAAGGCGCGCCCAGTTAGCTTGGCACCAATAAATCTTCATATTTTCTAGAAAAAATCCACAAAAAGTTTTGTACAATTACGGGAACTTTTATTTCTACACGAAAATAACGCCATGGCAGTTCTACTGAAATTAGTGTCAGTCATGGGTTAGTTTCATTAAAATCATGCAAATTAGAGTCCAAAACAAGAGAAAATGTGTTTGGAGAAGTAGACACGTTTGAGACGTATTAACTCCCGCAATATTAACTCATTGCTTGTCCTCAAGCAATTCAGTTGATAAACTGAAAGTGATAAAGAAAACTTCTACAAACTCTTCTATTCTCGTTTCTATATATATATATATATTCTTAGCTAGTGTTCAGGTTTTCAACATAAATCATAAATAAAAAATTGATGAAAAAACTTATCTATTATATTGATTCATGAAAATTACATATCCAACTAGCGAGTAATAATAAAATATCTAACATGCCAACATTTTTTCAAAACAATCGTGATATAATATGATGATAGGGTATCTTGCTAGCAATTTTTGAGACCGCAAACAACAATGTAGAGTGATACATCTCCCATGTATCTATAATTTTTGATTGTTCCATGCTATTATATTATCATTCTATGATACATTTGAGTCATTACTTACAAATTTATATTAATTTTTAGCACTAACTATTGACCCAGTGCCTAGTGCTAGTTGTTGTTTTCTGCGTGTTTTTACTTTTCAGGTTTACAGTACCAAACGAAGTCCAATTGCCCCAAATTTTTTTTATGATTTATTATGGACCAAAAGAAGACCTAGAAGCTTCGGGAGAGACTGGAGGCCGCACGAGGGAACCACAAGCCAACAAGGCACGGTCGGGGGGAAGGGGGGTCACGCCCAGATGGCTTGTGCCTCCCTGGAAGGTCTCCTGACCCCGTTCTTTGGCCTTTAAATTCACACATATTCCAAAAACGCTAGAGGGCATCGGAAACACTTTTTCCGCCACCGCAAGTATCTATTCCTCCACGATCCCATCTGGAGGCCCCATCCGGCAACTTGCCGGAGGGGGATCAATCACGAAGGGCCTCTAAATCAACCTTGCTGCCCTCATGATGATGTGTCAGTAGTTCACCGTAGACCTACGGGTCTATAGTTAGTACCTAGATGGCTATCTCTCTATATTTGATCTGCAATACAATGATCAAAGCATATTCGTTTGATCCATCCGATGTAATCCATTTCTACAGTGCGTTTGTTAGGATTCGATGAACGGTGGGTTTTTGTTTGGATTATTCATGAGAAGTATTTGAGTCTTCTCTGAAATTATTATGATTCTTAATTGCATAATCATTACAGCTTACTAATTCTCGCCAATCCATTTATTTTCTTTGGCCAAGTAGATTGATATTTCTTCAGTGAGAGAGGTGTGTTGTAGTGGGTTCAACCTGATGAGTTTCTATATCCCAGTGACAGAACATGACAAGTTGCGTGTTTGTGTTGTTTCCACTAAGGATAAAACCCTAGGGTTTATTCGTATTTCTTCAGTTTAGTTTGTATACATCATGTCATCGTTCTCCATGCATTACTCTGTTTTTCATGAACTTAATACGTAGAGAGGCAAGCATGGAAGCGCTCTTGAAGTAAAGTAATAGTAATAGGTGCATGCAGGAGTCGACCTATTTGTCTTTGACGTGATGCCTATATGCACATGATCATTGTCGTGAATATCGCATAACTATTCGCTTTGTGTTAGTTGCCCAACAGTAATTTGTTTACCCATCGTATGCTTACTTTCATGAGTGATTCCGCTAGGGAAAACTATAGCCCTGGGTCTATTCACAGGTATATTAAAAAAGCTATCAATACCTTGCTATTCTTATTTACCTTTTATTTTATTTTCAAATTTACAATTATCTACACACTTCACTTGCTTGCAAATAACGAGATCAAGCGGACTGACAACCCTCTTGCCTGCTTTGGGTGCCAGTTGTTTGCTCTTTTGTGTGCAGCCATTGAACACAGTTGTGGATTGATATTCCATTGATATTCCTATTGGTTTGATAAACCTTGGTTTCATAACTAAGGGAAATAATTACCCGTATTGTGCTGCAATTACCTGTTCCTCTTCATAGAAAATCCAACGCAGATCACAAGTATGAGGAAGGATATCTCGCACCGTAGCGGGGGAATATCAACACCAACTATCAAGTAACTTCACATAAATTATCATTCACTTTATCTTCTTTTTAGTTTCTGTTATATTTAGTTTGTCTCATAAAAACAAAAATATAAAAATATTTTTCTTTGCTTGTCACTAGTTTAACTCTAGCTTGCTAGTTTACTTTTCCTTCTTTTTACTTTGCTTTTTCGGTCACCATGTCTCAAGATAGATTCCATAATATCTCTTACTATCAATGAATGTCGGCAATAGAAGGTTCTATGAAGACCTTCATCACTTCACAATATGAGCATAATAAATTATTTGCTTCCAAAATTAAGGAACATTCAACTTTGTTGGACGCTATTAGTAATCGACGTGATGAAGTCAATAAGAAACTGTTTAATCTTAAATTACAATAAGAGTTGTTAGGGAAGATCTGTGAGAAGCAAACCACCCTAGTGAATAGGATGGACGCTAAATCATAATCTCTCCCTATTAATAATCATGATGAAGATCTTAAAATGATTGGTACTGCTCCTATTGAATCTTTATTTACCTATCTGAATATCAATAAAAAGGGCCTGGAGATGACTCAACTTCTTCTAGAGACTGTCCCGTTTGCTTGGACGATGATGATTTTGATACTAAAACTGAAAAAGTGAGTTTGGAGAGGCCAAAAATTTAAATAGTGATGTGCCCACTATTTTGGATTACAAGGACTTTAATTGTGAAAGTTTCTCTTTAATATAATGTATTTCCTTGTTATAAAAAATTATTAGCTCACCCAATGCTTATGAACAAAACAAGGTTCTCACTCACCATATAGTGGAAGACATGATATAAGATTATGATGAGATACTTGAATTTGAAGTCTCTATTGCTAGAAAATTGCATGAAGAGTGGGAACATACTATCAAAATAAATATAAAGAAATATGAATGTAATTCTTTGTGTGACCTTGGTACTAGTGTTTCAACTATACCAAAATATCTTTGTGATGTGCTTGGTCTCACTAATATACAACAATGTTCCCTAAACATGCATCTTACGGATTCTACCGTCAAGAAACCTTTAGGTAGAATTAATGATGTTCTTATTATTGAAAATAATAATTATGTTCATGTATATTTCATTGTGATTGATATTTATTGCAATCCTACTTGTCCAATAACACTTGGAAGATCCTTCTTACGAACTATAGGTGCAATCATTGATATGAAAGAGGGAAACAAAAGGTTGCAATTTCCATTAAATAAAGGGATGGAACACTTCCCTAGGAAGAGAATTAAACCACAATATTAATCAATTATCAGATACACTTATGGGTGGACTGTCAAATATGACAACACTTGAAACTTTGCATTATGCCAAGCTATGGGGGTAAAACAATAGCGCTTGTTGTGAGGCAACCCGATAGTTATCTTTATATTTGTTTTTTACTTCCTGTATTGGTGTGATAACATGATTATTTGCTATGTAATTATTGTTTTTTTATTTTTAAGTAGTGTTTGTGCCAAGTAAAGCCTTTGTGATGACTCACAAAATGAGTAGAATTGATATGGTGCAGAAAAAGGAACTTTAGCGTCCAGTGGAGAATTTCTCTGATTTTACTTGAACGTCTTTTTGATCTGAATTTTTTACACAGTATTTCTATGCAAATTCTTCAAGTTATATTTTTCAGAATTTTTAGAGTTACATAAGTATGGGTTCTTTTCATATCATTACAAACTGTTCTGTTTTAGACAGATTCTATTTTTGCTTGAATAGTATGCTTGTTTTGATGATGCTGTGAGTTGTATCAGGGGGCATAAGCCTTGGAAAAGTTAGAATACAGTAAATATTATGCAATAATGAAATAGGAATCAATTTATAACAGTACATAGAGTATTTGATATGTTGCTTATACTAACGGATCTCATGAGGTTTTGTTGAGTTTTGTGTGATTGAAATTTCATGTTTTGGGTCTTACCACGATGGACAATTTAATAAGGAGAGGAAAGAGGCTAAGATTTGGGATTCCCAAGGCACCCCAAGGTAATATGTAGCAATACTCAAGTGTCTAAGCTTGGGCATGCCTCGGAAGGCATCCCCTCTTTTGTCTGAATCCATCAGTATGTCACTTGGAGCTATATTTTTATTCGTCACATGATATGAGTTTTGCTTAGAGCATCATTGCTTTTACTTTTGTTTGCCACAATCATGGTTTTATGGACACATCCTATTTGATATAGACACACCTTCTTCATAATTTCTTACAATACTCTATGTGCTTCACTTATATCTTTTGTGCTTAGCGGTTGCTCTAGTAATTCACTTATATCTTTTTGAGCACGGTGGCGTATAGATTTTATAGAAATAATTGCACACTTGTTCTTCACTTATATTTGTTTGAGTGTTAATAAATAGTGATGGTAATTTTCATGGGTCATAAGACTATTCCAAAAATAATAGGTATTCGATGAATGATAATCAAAACCATCATGTAGCACGTAATATGAAAGGGTTTGAGTGCATCATTGTTGATTCGTATACGTGTCGGTACTAAGAGGTGTTAACCTATTGTTTGTCTCAAACTTAAAAAGGCATGGTGAGGGTGTGTGAGAATTTCTATTCCTCGTTAAAATCCTAGTGTTGTTTTGGGTCGGAGGCGCTCAATGGTTAACTCCTACCAACTCCTCCATCGACGCATGCGAGTAGTACTTTGATTTGTGATAATACTAATAAAACTTCGCAATAAGTATATGAGTTCTTTTTAACTAATGTGAAACTATGGACATACGCAATCTCACCTCCTCATATTTTGCTTGCCTCTTCGGTACCGTGCATTGCCCATTCTCACCTCGAGGATCGGTGCAACCTTCGTTGGTGCATCCAAACCCTATGACATGATATGCCCTGTCACACATAAGCCGCATCATATCTTCCTCAAAATAACCACCGCACCTACCTATAATGGCACTTCCATAGCCATTCTGAGATATATTTCCATGCAAATGTCATGATCACGTCATATGACTAGTTGGTTCATCATCAGATTGCTTTGCATGACCATATAAAGATGACATAGTATTTGTGGCAAAGACACTATTCATCATATTTTTATATGGCACACTAGATCATTGCATATCCTGGTACACTACCAGAGGCATTTATCTTGAGTCATATTGTTTCATTGTTCATATCAATTTTTCATATTGAGATGTAAGTAAATAAAAGTGTGATGATCATCATTATTAGAGCATTGTCCCAGTGAGGAAATAAAAATGGGGGAGGCCAAATGATCCCACCATATATGAAAAAATGTGAGAAAAAGAGAGAAGGGACTTTGCTACTATCCTTTACCACACTTGTGCCTCAAAGTGGCACCTTGTTTTTCATATAGAGAGTCTCATGTTATGAAATTTTCATATGCTAGTGGGAATCACTTTTTCATTATTATAAACTTGGCTTGTATATTCCGATGACAGACTTCCTCAAATGCTCGATGTCTTCATGAGCAAGCAAGTTGGATGCACACCCCACTTAGCTTCAGTTGAGCTTTCATACACTTATAGCTCTAGTACAACATTTGCATGGCAATCCCTACTCCTTGCATTGACATCTATCGATGGGCATCTCCATAGTCTGTCGGTACGCCTTGTTGATGTGAGATTATCTTAAACACTTTTTACCCCTTTGATATCTACCACCATATTCCATTCCACCAGTATGCTATGTCCATGGTTCACGCTCATATATTGCCTGAAGAATGAAAAGTCGACGCATATTGAAAAATTACGAACCAATTGTCTGACTTAGGCACCGTGGTTCTTGACATTTGTATTAATGTGGTGAAGATGGAGCCATGCCTTGTTACAACAATAAGATGAACGGGGGTATAACATTGTTTGAGGATCGTATACTTTGAAAGATTGATGATTTTATTCCTTGTGCTTATAAGCCTTACTATGTTAATGGTCATTAATTCATCGTTTCTCAATGAGAATACATGGAAAAGATTACATATTGGGTATCATGTCACATCAAAAATTCTTTTTTGTCATTTACCTACTTGAGGACGAGCATGAATTAAGCTTGGGGATGCTTGATACGTCTCCAATGTATCTATAATTTTTGATTGTTACCTGCTATTATATTATCATTCTAGGATACTTTTTGAGTCAGTATTTACCAATTTATATTATTTTTGAGCACTAACCTGTTGACCTAGTGCCCAGAGTTAGTTGATGTTTTCTGCGTGCTTTTTTACTTTTCAAGTTTGTAGTACCAAATGAAGTCCAATTGCCCCGAAATTTTTTTATGATTTTTTCTTCTCCAAAAGAAGACCTGGAAGGTTTGGGAGGAGACCGGAGGTCACACTAGGGAGCCACAAGCCAACATGGCGCGGCCAGGGGTGGCCACGCCCAGATGGCTTGTGCCTCCCTGGCAGGTCACCTAACCCCATTCTCTGGCCTAGAAATTCACATATATTCCAAAAAACCTAGAGGGCATCTTGAAACACTTTTTTTGCTGCTGCAAGTCTCTGTTCAACTGTGATCCCATCTGGAGCTCCATTTCGGCACCGTGCCAAAGGGGGGATCGATCACGGAGGGCCTCTACATCAACCTTGTTGTCCTCATGATGATGCCTGAGTAGTTCACCACAAACTTACGGGTATGTAGTTAGTACCTAGGTGGCTATCTCTCTCTCTCTCTCTCTCTCTTTGATCTACAATACAATGATCATTGCGTCTTCACTTTGATCCATCTGATGTAATCCTTTTGTATGGTGTGTTTGTTGGGATACGATGAATTGTGGGTTAATGTTCAAATTATTTGAGTCTTCTCTGAAATTATTATGATTCTTAATTGTGTCGAGAGTTTAAAAACACAATTGGCCCAGACCCAAGAAACGAACCAGAAATTATAGAACGGCATATTCAGTAAGTGCAATCATAACATCCTTGAATACCATTCATACATTAGGTGTAATGGATATTCCTTGTCTCATGTATAGGTCTCCTAACCGGACGGCTGAAGAAGAGATCGGATCCTACCAGGGAAGCCTTCTGAAGGAACTATCCACCCCTCATGAGCGGGCTCGTAAGGCCATGAAGAGCATGATAAAAGTGCTATGGCCCGCCGAGCAACCTCCGGAGGAGAGGACTGAACTAGTTGATCGGTTCATGGGAGCCCAAAGTTGGCTCGAGCTATGGAATACATCGGCCTGCCGAGAGGGAGCACGAGAGGCATGGGTGATGATCAAGACCCGTTATGCTGGCCTTAACCCCGAGCATTTGGCTCGTGTTGGGTTGGCTGGGCCGGATGGGCAAGAAGTGCCGCTTCATTTGGTGTATGACCAAGTGATGTCTGCCGCTCGTTTTTCGTAGGAAGATTGCACCCTGGATGCCATAATAGACAATCTTGACCGGTAGCCAGATGTATGATTTTATGTAACTATGTACTTTAAATTAAAAAAAATCCGTCTGTGCTATAAACTCTGTCTTAACCGGCCATCGGCTTCGACCTCCCGTGCTAAGAGCTTGGGAGTGTTACTTATGAAATATCCATTGATAAGAAGGAATTCCTTCAAGGAACCAGGCAATCCGTCCATTTGGTGCGAATAGACAGAAAATGCATACAAAGATATGTTATATTACTACTTAGCGTAAGAAACATCTTCCAAATAAAATAGTACCTCTATCAATACCTTTCTTTAGGCTGCTACATAAATCATAGATAGTAAGGTCGTATACTACTAGTATGCAACTAAATGGCTTTTGCGAGAAAAGAAGCCCGAGTAATGGTGACAACAACCATAATCTTTTTTGTTGCTTCCGTCTTAGTCGGCCTATTTTCTGCTAAAGATAGCTAGCTTTTGGCTTCACCTGTCTGAGGTACGTATCCGGATGACCCGGTCGTAACAGTCATAGAGGTGCTCCCTTTACCTTCTAGACAAACAATCGGGAACGTAGAAGGTAAGCACAGGAGCGAGGCAACCCAGCTTGGAAAAAATCTTAGTTCGAATTGATGCATATAATGGCTTAAAAATTGATGAGGGAAATATGCACACACAATAAATGTGGATAGATGCTTAGATTATAAAATCATTGGCTTCGGGAAGAAGCCCCCAGGTGTTGTATTCGGATTTAACAGTTAAGGATGTATACCAAATATCTTAATACAAGATTGGTTGAACCAAACATAGACTTGGGAAGAAAAGGAAAAAAAAACAATGCTGCCAAAAATCAAGGTGGGGAGGAGGAAAAAATAAAGAAAAGGAAAGAAAAGAAGGTAAAGGGTAAAGAGTATGATGGCACTGGTTTATCCATAGAAGCTCCGAAGACGAGCTGCATTCCATGTGTTTGGTTCGAGGTGGTTATCCGACTAGTTTCAAAGACGGTAAGACCCTCCTGCGAGTACTTCGTCAATTATGAAGGGGCCCTCCCATTTGGGCTTGAGTTTATGCTTCTGCTTCTCCGGGAGCCGTAAGATGAGTTCACCCACATTATATGCTTTTGCCATGACTTCCTTACTTTGATAACATCGGGCCTGCTGTTGATAAAAACTAGAACACACACGAGCTATGTCGCGCTCTCCTTCTAAGGCGTCCAGGTCGTCCTGCAGATCTAACTCGGCCTCCTTTTCCTCGTACATGTGCACCCTTGGTGCATCGTGAATAGTATCACAGGGAAGTACTGCTTCTGCCCCATAGACCATGAAGAACGGTGTGTATCCCGTTGATCGATTTGGGGTGGTACGCAGGCCCCACAGAACGGAGTCAAGCTCCTGTACCAATGGCAGTCGGACTCATGCAGAGATCAGACCAAACATGGTTTAATACCACTCATGATGAGGCCGTTGACCCGTTCGACTTGTCCATTGGTCTGCGGGTGATACACCGATGCATAGTCGAGCTTGATGCCCATTTTTGCGCACCAGTCTTTGACCTCTTGGGCTGTGAAATTGGATCCATTGTGCATTATTATACTGTGCAGGGCATCGTAACGGTGTAACATGCCGGATATAAAGTCGATTACTAGTCCAGACTTGGCTGATTTAATAGGTTTTGCCTCTATCCATTTCGTGAATTTGTCAACCATGACCAGTAGATATGTATTCTTTTTGGTCCCCCCTTTAAGTGGTTCGACCATATCTTTAGCACCCAGACCGCAAATAGCCAGGTAATCGGAATAGTCCGAAGAGTTGTTGGGGGCATGTGACTTTGATTTGCTAAAAGTTGACACCCCACGCAATGCTTGACAAGTGAATTGGCGTTCGCTCGAGCAGTGAGCCAGAAGAAACAAGCCCAGAAGGCCTTGCTAACTATGGCCCTTGTTGCGGTGTGATGGGCGCCCATCCTTGCATGGACTTCGGCTAAGAGCTATCGTCTTTCTTCCTTAGATATGCACCGTTGTAGTACTCCGGTGGTGCTTTTCTTATATAACTCACCCTTGTGGACTTCATAGGCTTTGGTTCGCCGAATTATGCGTCACACCTCCGTCTGATCGTCAAGGAGTTCTTTGCGAAGAAGGTAGGCGAGGAAGGGATCATTCCATGGTGCGATTACTGCCACGACCTCATGAGCCAAAGGCATTTTGTCCATTACGGAGCCACCGATGATTTTTTCGTTTCGTTTGTTCATAGGGGGAACAACCTCGTCCGCGCTGGTGAGACCGACGCCCTTATGATTGTCCTGCCAAACCACTGATGGCTTAAAGAGCCATTCCAGGAAAGTGTTTTTGGGACAGGGTCACGTTTGGACCCCATGCGGGCCTATATGTTAGCGGCTCAGTTGTTGTCTCTAGCGACATGGTGAAATTATAGCCCCTCTAACCGTCCGGATATCTTAAGGACAATGTTTCTCTATGCTGCCATCTTCAGGTTCTTGACAACGAATCCGCCGTTGATTTGGGAGATGGACAAATTGGAGTCTCCCCGTACCTCCAGTCATTGTATGCCCATTGATGCTGCCATCTGAAGACCGTGCAAGAGTGCTTCGTATTCGGCTGCATTGTTGGAATCGGCATACATGATCTGCAACACGTATCGAATGTTGTCGCCTATGGGGGATGTGAGAATAACTCCAGCCCCCAATGCGACCAAAGTTTCGGATCCATCCAAGTACATTGTCCAATGGGAGTATGTACTATATTCCCTGGGGAGCTCGGCCTTTGTCCATTCGGCGAGGAAATATGCCAGCACCTGAGATTTAATGGCTAGTCGTGCCTTGTAGGCAATTTCAAACGAAAGGAGCTCAATGGCCCATTTGGCTATGTGGCCAGTGGCATCCCTGTTGTTGATTATATTGTTTAGGGGTACTTTGGATGCCACCATAACCGAACACTCTTCAAAGTAGTGTCTTAGTTCCCGTGATGCCATAAATACTATATAGGGTATCTTCTCGTAGTGTGGGTATCTGGACTTGCACTGCGTTAGTACTTCTGACACGTAATAGACCGACTTTTGGATCCGAAATTTGTGTCCCTCCTCCTCCTGTTCGATGACGAGCACTGCGCTAACGATTTGGTTGGTGGCCGATATGTATAATAACATGGGCTCACCAACGCCTGGTGCTGTGACTATGGGATTACTTGCCAGCAGTGTTTTAATTTCTTCTAACGTAGCCGCTTCTTCATTGGTCCATTCGTAATTTTTGGTCCATTCTAACAATCTGTAGAGCGGTAAAGCCTTTTCACCAAGACGGGAGATAAAGCGGCTTAGCGCCGCCATGCAACCAGCCAACCTCTGGACATGCTTTTACTCTGTGGGAACTACAAGTTCTGATAGGGCACGGATCTTAGCCGCATTCACTTCTATTCCTCTATTGGAAACGATGAATTCGAGCAGTTTACCAGCGTGGACTCTGAATACACATTTTTTTGGATTGAGTCGTATATCATACTCACGTAGGCTGGCAATCATTCGGGGTGCTTAATCTCCCATATGAAATCAGCCTCTGGCAGTTTGGCTAATTCTTCACCCATAGCTTGTCGTTTGGGCTCGAAAAAGCAGCACAGAGTCTGCTTAACGGGCTTGAAGCCTGCGATGATGTTCAGACTATGTTCTGCTAGCCGTCGTGGGATTCTAGGCATATCGGTAGGATATCAAGCAAAGATGTCCTAGTTTTCTCGTAAAAATGCTCGCAGTGCTTCGTCCACTATGGGGTCCAGCTGAGCTCTGATGGACGCTGTCTTATTGGGGTCCGTTGGGTGTACCTGAAATTTAATGATTTCATCTGCAAGTTTAACGGACATGGGCTTGTGCCTTTTGCTAAGGATCACATCGTCCTTGTCTACTGTTGACCGGAGTGTGGTCAGTTCTTTTGCAGCGACAATCTCGGCTAGTGCCTCGAGGGCGAGCGCTGGTGTTTTGTTTTGAGCTCGAAGGGCTATATTCGGATCACTGGCGATTGTGATTACCCTGTTTGGGCCTGGCATCTTGAGCGTCATATACCTGTAATGTGGTATAGCCTGAAATTTTGTGAAGGCATCACGCCCAGTAGGGTGTGGTATCCGCTGGGGAAGGGCATGATATGGAAGAGAAGTTCTTCAGATCGGTAGTTTTTAGGCGTGCTGAGACTGAACAACGCGGCTCTTTCCCAGGAATGATCACCCGGAATGTCATGTTGCTATGCTCAATGAGAGATTGGTCGAACTACATTTTTGCCAGGGTATGTTCGTAGATAAGGTTTAAACAACTGCTGCCATCCATTAGCACTTTATGCAACCTGAAACCATCGACGATGGGGTTTAGAACCACTGTGGCCAGTGCATGACCGGGAAAGATGGATGGTTGGTCAGTATCTCCGAAGGTAATGGGTATGTCTATCCATGAACTAGTTGCTACCAGATGATAGACCTAATCGAGTTCTCTAAGAGCTCTTTTCCTCCTGTTCCTTGAGGGGAACGTTTCGTAGATCGTCAGGACTTCGGCGTTGTATTCCGGTGGCGATGTGGAGCGCTTGTTCGGCGGTAGTACCTCAAGGTTGGCTTCACCGCTTTTTGCGACCTGCCTAACGACCCAGCAAGCTATAAGGCTATGAGTCGGGCTTGTGTTCAACAATACAGAATGTATAGGGCATGGTTTATCCAATAGCCTGTCAAGGACATTACAGGGGTCTATTTCTATTTTCGGCGGGTTCGACTTCGGCTAGCCTCTTTGGAGGTATCCTCTTTTTCCGATCTCCTCAAGGGTACTCGGTAAAGGTTTGTTCCGAAAGTAACCGTTCGGCTTGACAGGTGCTCTCCGAAGCACAATATTCTTGTACCAAGTCCGACAGCTCGTTGAAGTCATGAATGTGCCAACGAGCCAGGGCGTTGAGAATCCCTTCGTCATGGCAATTGCGATTGAAGGTTGCCATTATCTCCTGGTCACTAACACCTCGTGCTTTGTTTCTAGCGAGGTGGAGTCTAGCCCAAAAATGATGAACCGACTCTCCTGGTAACTGTTTAACATCCCGTACGTCCAAAGACTTGGACTCTGCTATGATGCTTGAGTGCTTGACTTGTGGGGTGGGAGGGAATTTTTTTGATTCCACACCACAATGTGAGTCCGGAATTATGGGTTCCAAGTTGCATGCTAGATCAGGGACCGGTACCAATCTATCTCCAGAGCGAACTCGAGGGTCTAGGTTGGAAGCGAGGTTTTGATGATCGGAGATTGGGGTATAAACTATTTTTAATTTGGGTCGTTGGGGGGATGAGCCCCCAACGTGACACTCGATGGTGGCGACTAAGTAAGTGACTATGGGGATGAGAATCTCTATATCGTCTGGTTTAAGCTCGAGCCGGTCATAGACCGAGGTCTGATCGTCAGTCATACGCATTGTCTGAATCTGATCAAACAACTCGTTTTGGAACAAGGTGATGGTAGGATGTGTGTCGCTGAAGCGAGTTGAGTCGATTTGCCGCGTCGCAGTTCCGGAGTCACTTTAAAGTGGATCCAGGCCCTGTTCGGCCATAGCGGATCTGGGCACAACGACTAGATTGGGCATTCCAGATAGCCCGAGGGTGAAGGTCACCTCAGAGGTGGGGCCCGATGTTTTCGCCGTCGAGGCATCGGGATCTGTGGGCTCCTCCATGAGAGTTGAGGGTCCCATATGACAAGTTGTCCCCGTGATTCAGCGACGAACTCTAGGGTTCCGAATCTGATTCCTGGATCGGGGGCGAAGCTTCCGATCTGGCCAAGATAGCCGGTCGGGTCAGCGTGCGACAAGACGTCGCCGCCAGTGAAGATCTGATTAGGGGTGAGAATATCCTGGCTGCAGATCTCGGTGCTTATGACAAGGCGAGCCATCGATTCCTTTGGCGATCACAGTAGAACTCTCAATGAAAGCTCCAATGTCCATGTCAAAACCGGTGGATCTCGGGTAGGGGCTTGTCGGTGTCACAAGCGACGGATCTTGGGTAGGGGTCCCGAACTATGAGACTAGAGTCGATGGTAACAGGAGACAAAGGGGACACGGATTTACCCAGGTTCGGGGCCTCCTATGGAGGTAATACCCTACATCCTGCTTGGTTGTATTGATGATGGGGGGTTACAGAGTTGATCTACCTCGAGATCGAATAGCTAACCCTAGATGAGTCGTTCTGTCGCTATACCCTAAAACCCTCCGGTTTATATAGATGTCGAGGATGCATAGGGTTTACACAAGGTCGGTTACATACCGAGAGATAAACATGCCTATTTACTACATCAAACGTGGAGCGCAAGATGTGCTTCCCGAAGCTTCCATCCTGGAGATTGGGCCTTCAAATCTTCCAGTGTTCGGTAAGTAGCCCATATAATCCGGCCCATAAACAACAGGTCGGCTATTCGAGACCTCCTAATCCAGGACTCCCTCAGTAGCCCCCGAACTTACCTCCAACACCAAAGGTCTTCAGCTCCAATTGCTTCGTGAACAAAGTCTTCGGCTTGCGAGGGTAGTTCCTTCCTGCCGAACCATAGTTCGGCCTTTGATGATATGTAGTTTTCTGGATGGTTGCACGTCCGGACACTGCAAATTCGTTGGCTTTGAAGGCAAAATGTCAGGTGGTCAACAAAGTTCCTATGATGACCTCTCTGACGAAAGGCTACGACCCACCACGATAGCTTGGCTAGTTGTATAATCTCGATTCGCGGTTCGAGACCGTTTTAATCATCACGATCTATCAATATACCGATCGTGTCCCGTTTTATACGGGACATACTTAATCACACGCACGCAACAACTTGCATGTCTTGGGAAGTGGAGGGATTCACAGCATAGCAAGGGGAGTCTAAATCGATAGGCCTTATAAAAAGAGGAGGAAAACCCGAAGGATATTCACGCTCTCCATTCGACTTCTCCGCCTCCCATTCCTTTGCGCCTTCAAAGCACAGATCTAGGTCTCTTCGACCCCACCTCCAAGCTCATCAATGGCGGGTTCCAACGGACAATGGGAAGTTTCTACGGTCATCGAACGGGACATTCTCGACCTCAAGAAGGACGACTACCTCTCCGCCAGCATCCCTCACCACGCAGCGTAGGAGGGCCAAGTCATCCCCACCCCCAAGCCAGGCAAAAGGGTGGTGTTCATCCCCCACTTCATCAGGGGGCTGAGCTTTCCCCTCCACCCCTTCGTCAGGGGGCTGATGTTCTTCTACGGCCTAGACTTCCACGACCTCTTGCCGAACACCATCATGCACATCTCGGCATTCATCCTCGTCTGCGAGGCCTTGCTACACATCGAGCCACACATCGGGCTCTGGCTGCACGTGTTCAACATCAAGCCCAAGTGCGGTGGCGTAAAGCATGCAGATTGTGGCGGGTCCGTCATCGGCAAGCTCACCCATGTCGGGTGGCCGTCGGGCACCCTTATCGACACCTTCAAGGGGTGGCAGAAGGAGTGGTTCTACGTCACCGAACGACAAGAAGAGGGTCAACACCCCACTGCCGCATTCAGATCTGCCCCCCGCCCCCACCAGACTGGCTTCATGGCTCAAAAAGGGCCTTGTCTGGGGACCGGGAAAGGAGGTGAGCGACATGTAGAAGCGCATCCGCTCCATGGTCCAGGAGGGCACCAATTTTACCGATATGGTCCAGGTGATGCTCCGAAGACGCATCCTCCCCTGCTAGCACCGGGGCACCCCCCTATGGGCTCATGAACTCGACGCCGAGCCCACAGTCCGGAATCTCTTCCGCATTACATGGGAGAAGTTGTGGAAGGCGCTCATCAAATCATAGAAGAGGTGGCCATCCCAGGAGGAGGACAAGGGTCTGCACGCCGACAAGCCCGATTCTGAGGTATGATACACCCTAGCTTGGTTGGCTTTATTACATAGAAGATTCTCATAACGCCTTATCCGATCTGTCTTTGCAGAGATGGCTGAAGAAAGCTGTCAACATTAACAGTCCGGTGCCTCATCCCAACAACGAGAGGACCTAGCTATTAGCAAAAATTCTCATGGTAAAGCCTTACGAGGCTCCCACAAAAAAAGAGAAGACGAAGAAACAAGGACAGCCTGGCATCCGCATCAAGGACTAGCCTGACGCCACATCCGAGGATACCACCACTTCCTCGAATCAGGAGGAGGCTAAGGAGGAGGAAGAGGAAGAAGAGGAGGAGGTCTAGGCCGACGGCAAGGGGGAGGCAATTCCCCCGTGCCTAGAAGAGAGCGGTGTCTTCAAACGCCCCGGAGCAGGTTCCTTCTCCTGGACAGAAGAGAGCGCAGTGGAAGCGAGTGATTCTGTCTAACAATAGTTCATACTCGAACACCGCGTCCGAAGTCCTCGGGGAGCTTCCACGAAGGAGCCTACGGGTCAAGCCCTGTAACAGCCCAAGTGTAATCCTTGCCTTATTTGTAATATTTCTCATGTGTGACCTTCTAGGGATGTTATCAATGCCATCATGAGTTTGAGTTCTACTTGCCATTCTCATTTCATGCATCATGCATCATGCCATCATGCTCATCATACAAAGTGCATAATAATTATTACCATGCTTGTGCTTGTGGTTGTGGTGATGTGAGTGTTGGTGTTGTGCATGTGATGGTGTGTGGCTAAGGTTCTACTTCATTTCCATAAGCAACCTTTCCCTATTCTCTCTTATTCAAATATACCACATGTTAAATATTTTCTTGTTGTTTTCCTATATTAAAAATGTTGGGCTTCTTCCAAATATTCTGTCATGAATTATTAGTCTACTCTGAATCCTGTTTTTTGCTTGTTTTTCTTTCAAAACTTTGCAAACAGGCCTAGTTAATTTAATAGGTGATATATTTCTGTAACACCCCGTTACGCCTGGCGGGATCTAGACTGGCCCCACAGACCAACACTAGTCTTTCGTGCGCACTTTGTCCTCACTCGTGTGCACCCGGGACCAACTTCCCGATCGGTCACCCATCCGAGAATCGCTCCAAGCCAAGCACGCTTAACTTTGGAGTTCTTTTCGAATGGGCTCCCGAAAAAGAAGAAATTCCTTGTTGATATGAGTAGTCTATCATTCCTATTAAGCCAGGCTCTCACATACAACCCTACTCAAAGGAACCAACGTCCTCATCGGCCCATGAGGAACGTTCCCTTTTGGCACACGTATGCGTGTCCAGTCTAGCACATGTGCCATGTTGAGTGCCACGACGGGCCACACACGCCATGCACCACATTCCCGTGCACCTGACCCGCGCATGCCTGTGTAACCACAGGGGTCGGCTCTAATACCAATTGTAACACCCCGTTATGCCTGGTGGGATCTAGATGGCCCCAAAAACCAACACAAGTCTTTCCTATGCACTTTGTCCGCACTCCTATTAAGCCAGGCTCTCACATACACCCCCACTCAAAGGAACCGACGTCCTCGTCGGCCCATGAGGAACGTTCCCTTTTGGCACATGTATGCGTGTCTAGTCCAGCACATGTGCCATGTTGTGTGCCACGATGGGCCACACATGCCATGCACCACATTCTCGTGCACCTGACCCGCGCATGCGCGTGTAACTGCAGGGGTCGGCTCTGATACCAATTGTAACACCCCGATACTGGCCCCACAGACCAACACTAGTCTTTCCTGTGCACTTTGTCCGCACTCGTATGCACCCGGGACCAACTTCCCGGTCGGTCACCCATCCTAGTATCGCTCCAAGCCAAGCACGCTTAACTTGGGAGTTCTTTTCGAATGGGCTCCCGGAAAAGAAGGAATTCGTTGTTGATATGAGTAGTCTATCATTCCTATTAAGCCAGGCTCTCACAATTTGCTTGCTCTAAAAATGCCCTAACCATTTTTATTTAATAGCTTGCATTTTTGTGAGCCCGAAAATGAATTTGTTTTATTCCAAATCTTCTTCTCTATCTTGG
Source organism: Hordeum marinum (assembly GCA_022496015.1). Taxonomy (NCBI): domain Eukaryota; kingdom Viridiplantae; phylum Streptophyta; class Magnoliopsida; order Poales; family Poaceae; genus Hordeum; species Hordeum marinum. Next base: position 304,055,246 of record CM039677.1, read on the forward strand.
GATTTAGTTTTGTTCTCTGGTTGTTTTAAAAAATACCTGTGTTGTTTCTGTTTTGTCTGTGAGAGAGACAATAGTGGGCTTCCTGGCCCAACTTGCTAACAACGCCCAGCCCACCCCCGCGCAGACGCCTACCCGCCCCGTTTCCCTCCTCGGTCAGTCAGTGTGAGCAAAAGCAGAGAGAGCGCGCCCGCCGTGAGCTCACGGACGTCTAGGACCATTCCTATGGGGCCTATTTACCCCCTCGGCGTGCATGCCTAGGGTTTCCCTTCCCTTCGGCCGCCACTGCCTCTCTTCCCTCCACCTCTCTCTTCTCCTTCCATAGGTAAGCTCTATAGGTTCAGTTAGTTCAGAGTCGGCCACCGGCTTCATCGTCGTCATTGTCGCCTCCGGACGCCGTCTCCGTGGGGTCCAAGATGCCCAGTCGGAGCCTGGTGTTGCCCGCGTTCCATTCCTGTCGCTAGGAGGAGGATATCGCCTCCGAGCCGACGACCCCGTCCCCGTCTCTGTCGCCGGATGGTTCCTCTGCTCCGCTCCGCATCGCCGGCGTGGATCTTCTTCCCCTTCCCTGCGTCGAGCCCGTCTCTGCCCCCATCTCGGTGAGCAGTCCCAACCAGCCTCTCCCGCGTGTCCTATTAGCACCGCCGCCGCCGTCGCGCCCGAGCGAGCGCAAGCTTGAGCTCGAGCCGCGAGAGATCCCTCCCCGCCGAGTACGAGAACGGGCTCCCCTAGGACCCCACAAGCCCCGTCGGTCCCCACTATAGCCAAATGACGTCGCCTCGCCGGAATCGCGTTGCCGCCGCGCCCTGTCACTGTTGTTGTTTTTCTTCGGTTTTGTTAGGGTTTCAGCGTCGTTAGTTAGTAGTAGAGGAGCAAAAAACCCTCTATGTCAGTAGCCACAATGTAACGCAGTGGTAGCATGCCAGGGCAGTCGACCGAGAGGTCGCGGGTTCGATCCCCCTTGCCTCCTTTTTCCTTTTTTCGTATTTCTGAGCGGTGTGTGTGTGGTCTGGATCCAGTGTGGCCACGGCCGGATCCTGTGTGCGTGCGTGCTGGCACGGTGTGTGCCTGCGTGTGTGCGTGTGTGGCTAGATCTCGTGCGGCTGCGCTTGGATCCGTGTGTGGCTGTGTGTGTGTCTGCTGTGAGTTGTGTGTGTGTGCAGTGTGTGTGGGCATGACAAGTGGGCCCTGGCCCCACTTGTCATCCATAGAGGGGTCATGGTGAGACTGCCAGGTGGGACCCCTCCTGTGTTATTTAGTGTTTTAACTTGTTTTATTGTGTTAATTGTGTTTTATTAGATTAATTCCATTTCTAGAAATGTCCAGATCTGGACTAGGCAATTTTGGCAATGTGCATATTTAGTAAGTTTTGACTTATAAGTTGTTTGAGGTTTTGGTGCTATTTGCAATGTGGGAATGTGGGCATTTTATCTACTGCAATATATGGGTGTTATATATGGATTTGGGGTAGAAAAATCCCAGGAATCCATTGGTGTAATTTGTTTTAGCTTTTGAGCAAGTCTTACAAAATGTCATTTTTCTCCAATATGCCATTTTGTCAAAAAAAATAGAATAAATCCATGCATGCTATGATAATTGTGTCAACATGAAAGTGGTAGTGTTTTATGAGTATTATGCCATGGTATTTTCTTTTGACATGAGAAACTTGCATATAAGTGGGATTATTGCTCCAAGGTAGCTAATAAAATGTTGTTGTTTCCAACATGCTAAATATTTCTAGGTCTAAGAATCTATTGTTATTTCTATGCCATGTTGAGTGGATGCGACCCAGTGCTCTGCTGTGTTTTAGCTCAAGCCTAGTGCTAGTGTTTTGTAGTAGATATTGTCCTCTACCATCCTGTTAATTTTCATGCCATGAGGTGGTCTCTAGCATCATTGTTTTCTGCTATGAATTTTCTATCAGCTTAACTCAGATTCCAGGAAACTATGGTTTTCACTAAGTCCCTAGAATCTGATTCATTATGCCATCTTGTGAGCTTCATTCTTAGTGATCCTTGCATCCTTTCAACTTTGTGTAGTTGGATGATTTGTCAAGAATGTTATGTAGTTTCTGTGCATGCCTTGTTTGAGGTTGGAACCATCCTATAGCTCTAGATAATAGTTGTGTAAGTTGCTATGTTTCTGTTTTGGACAGATTGTGTGTGGTAGTGTTTTGTGACTTGTGGGGGCTATGCTCCATTGTTTTGCTTGATCTTTGGCTCTATTGTGGTTAGTTTTTATTTTCCTAACTAGTGTCTACCTTGGAATACCAAGGAATAGCCCATGGCCTTCCTTGTCTTGTATTTTGCCTTCGTACCATGCCGAGAGCGTAGCGTGCGAACAACTACTCCGTTTCCTACGTTTTACATATGCATTCACATCGATTTTGCATGAAGCATCCATATTTTCCATGATCATGCATGTTCAAGCAACTTAACATGAGGTTCTGTTCATAATTGTAAATAACTTAACTATTGCACGAGAAACATGACTAGCTTAGGATTGCCATGTTAAATACTTCAAATGAATCATGCATCATCTTGTTTGTGCATTGCACCTTGGTTGTTTGTTTATTTCGTGATGTTTCTCTTTGGGTAGACTTGGGTGTGGAACCTGAGTATGAGGATCCAGGAGAGTACCATAATGAGGACCCAACTCTTTGTCCCTTTGAAGAACCAACAAGCAAGATTATCGTACCTGAATCCCGACACTATTTTCGCTTTGCTAGATGTCTCGCTCTTATCGTTAGATTTGCATTACCTAAAACTTGAATGTCAAGCCTCCTACATTGCCATGGTAGCCTCTAACCTCTCCAGTACCTAGCAAACCTTGTTTGGCTCGGTTACGCTGCTCAACCCCTCTTATAGCGTTCTTAGATGCAGGTGCAGGTTGTTTCCATGTGATAACATGGATATCTGGAGATATCAAAATATTTACCGCTATTTAATTTAATGCGCATATATATCTTGGTAAGGTGGAAGGCTTGGCCTTTTGTTCGGTGTTTTGTTCCACTTTTAACGCCATAGTACTTGTTATCGGTGTTATGTTCCATATTTTGCGCACCTAACATGCTCGGGGTTGTTATGGGGACCCCCTTGATATTCGTTTGAGATTAAAGCTTGTCTGGCAAGACCCAACTTTGGTACTACATTTGCTTAACAACTTAATAAAAAATGCATAGGGCTTTGCAACCCCGAGGATAATTAATCAACACCCCGGGCCAGTGCTCCCCATGAGTGTTGGGCCAAGACGTCAACCGCCGATGGCCACCACGGGCAACTCTGTGTTTGGCCTACCGGAAGTTTGGACAATTCGGTTGTGTCCTGAGAACGAGATACGCGGATTTTATCGGGTTCGTCGACACGTCAGGTTGTCTTGCTAGAATTGTTTTACATTTCTCGGATGTCTTGCGTGAGGAACTCCTATATTCTTCGGTCTATCTCGAGGTGTCGGTTTTCCTTTGGAATTGTCTAGGATGATCACGAGATCCGTGGTCGTGGTTATTCCCGCGGCGTGTGGTTAATTTGTGATGGATTAGTTGGAGCACCCCTGCAGAGTTAAATTTTTTGGAAAGCCGTGCCCGCGGTTATGTGGCAACTTGCATATTTTGTTTAACACCCGGTTATAGTTAACTTGAAGTAAACTCCAATAAAATACACCAACTGTGTGTGTAACCGTGATCGTCTCTGCTCGTGAACATGAACCGAGAGAGAACACGGTGGGGTTATGTTTGACGTAAGTAGGTGTTTAGAATCACTTAGTGATCATGGTAGTACCCGATCATCTTTTGTAGTCCACCATATTTACATTCATGTTCTCGTAAGTTAGCCACCAAATAATGCTTAGTGCTTGCTGCAAGACCCAACACATACCCCATCCAACCCATTAAGCTTACATAGTTTCGGTACCCGGGTTTCAAGATTGTTGAGTCCCCTATGGCTCACAGATTACAACAATATAGGTGGAGGTGTTGATGTGTTCGTGCCAGATGATGTGACCCAGATCTAGTGGGAGTATGATGAAGAAAATGGAAGATTGTACGTCACGTATCCTAACGAGTAGAGAGGCCTTGGTCGTGATCTTTGGGCCAGCAAGACAGTTTCATTGCTTATTTTCTTTGTTTGATTTCGTCCGTAGAGGGACCCTATCTTCAGTATGATGTTTCAATAATTGTGTGAACTTGTAATTTAGCTTGTGGCAAGTGTAAGACAACTCATATACTCATCTCTTCATACATGTATGTGATGTTACTGTACTTGCGAAATGACTAGATGTGTCTGTATCCTTGTACGGCCCCCGTGCCTAAATAAGGACAGGCACGCATCTTGGGTGTTACAAGTTGGTATTTAGAGCCATACGACCATATGAGCCCTTTGCTTGATCGAACTTGGCCGAGTCGAGTCTGGTAAAACTATTTTGAGTCTAGTTATACTGGATAGTAGGTTTCTTTTACTCCTCTTCTATACTCTGGTGAGGTATTTGACTTAGTAATTTTAATTCTAGTCCTCTTCTCTCTCAAAAAAATTATTAGGATCACGCGGGTATTTTGGAAACTATATGATGCCAATGTGATGGAGTTTTGTCTTGGTGCCTCCAGTCTGACTTGATTTCTTGTGGGGAGTTGAGCTCCAGGGGATTCTTGGGACATTGTTATCATTGAGTTTTCTTACTATCTCAGGATGGAGGATTTTCGAAATTGCTTCAATACTTATCGTGGCGAGATAAGGTCAGAGTCACCCAGTACTGGGGAGGCGTCCGGGTTACCGCCACGTTTGGTATCGTTGTGCTTTCGAGGATCCAAGATAGATGGAGTTCTGAAGCCTCTGGTTATGTGTTGAAGGATGGATACAATTGGAGTGTAGGGCTTGTTAGTTGTGTGAAAAGTTTTTCCTCCCTGTATCCCCAACACCCGATTGCATAACCAAAGAGTTCAGAACTTCTTAGGTGTTAATTCAAGTAGCTATCTAGGATGATGTTCTTCAGATGTATGAGGGCATATACATTTGTTTCGGGCAACATTAGCTCAATACTTTTGTGTATTGCAAGTGGCTTCTAATATCTGATGATGTTATCGCAAACCCGAAGAAGGCGTTCTTACTTATTTTTTAGTAGGAAGGCTATTACTGTTATTCCTTTCAATTTCTTTCAAGTCCTTTGGTTTAGCTTATTGCAATCATCTTTGTCAATGATGTGATGATGTTCTTGTCCATCTCCAGGATGGCTCCACCAACTCACGGGAATCAGGGTCGGGGTGAGGAGCAGTCTGATCCTCCACCACCCCCACCACGCCTCCTACTCCAGAAGCTTGGCAAGCTGTGATGGCTGCAACCAATGTGAATACTCAGATGTTGCTGAGGCTATTGCAAGAGAGAGATTAGGGTCAGCAAGGTTATCAAGGGAATTTTGAGAATCAACCTCAGTTCGCGACACTCAACAAGTTCCTTGCCAACCAGCCGAAGTCTTTCACCTGTTGTGAGCAGCCTTTCGATGCAGATGATTGGCTTCGTGACATGAGTAAGCATTTTGAGTGCAGCAATGTTAGACCAAAGGACTATGTCAGGTTCGCGTCGTTTCAGCTTAAGGGTTAGGAAGCAGATTGGTGGCAGCAATACAAGGACTCCAGGGGCGATCGTGTTGTTAGCTGGGATGATTTCTGACGTGACTTCAGGGGCCATTACATTTCGATGAGCTTTGTCGAGGAGATGCATGAGAAGTTCAGGCACCTGAAGCAGGGAAGCAAGTCTGTCTATCAGTATGACATCGAGTTCCAGAATCTGGCCTGCTATGCTAAACAAGATGTTCCTGACAACAAGTCCATGATTTATTAGTTCAGAGGTGGTCTCAAGGATGAGCTTCTACCAGGTCTGGTCCTCCAAGAGCCTCGTGAGTTTGATCAGTTCTACAACATCGCTTTGAAGGTCGAGGCAACTCAGCTCAAGTTAAAGAACTCAAGGAAGCATTCCAGGGAATCCTACTCTTCTTCTTCCACCTCTGAGATAATCCCTAAGCAGCAGAAGTATTGGGTTCCTCCTCCTCCTCCGTTTCGTTCTCCTCAGCAACAGAAGCAGTTCAGTGGTCCTGGTTCTTCCCACCCACCCAACCCAGGATATCAGCAGAGGCCCCATGCACCCAAGTCAGCTAATGTTCCTCCTCCAGGAAACTCCCGTCTACTCTCAGAGGTTTGTTGTCACAAGTGTGGTCAGAAGGGTCACTAGTCAAACAAGTGCGACAACCAGCGGCATCTTCCGCCTCCTCCTCCTATCAAGCCCCCAGGCAGTGCTATGGTGAAGCACAACCCCAATTATGCAAGGGTGAACCATGTGAATGCAGCTGAAGCAAAAGATTCTTCCCAAGTGATCATGGGTAATCTCTAAGTTAGTTCTATTCTTGCAAAAGTGTTGTCGATACTGGTGCATCGCATTCATTCATATCAAGTCCATTCGTTTCAAAGCATGAGTTGTGTTGCGAAGAATTGCCTAGGTCGTTAACTGTGGTGTCTCCAGGCTTGCAAATGGATTCTCGTTTCATGGTTCGGGATGCCTCTATCAAGATGGGCAATTATTCTTTTTTGGCCTCTCCAATCGTTCTCGGTAATTCCAATATTGATCTCATTCTTAGCATGGACTTTCTGGCTATGAACAAGGCGCATGTTGATTGTCAAGCCAAAGAAGTCAAATGGACTCATCCTTCAGAAGATGTGATCATTTTCGCAGCTCGCGATGACATGGTCCGTCTCTTTGCTCTTAATGAGAAGGGTGAAATCTTTGCTATTTCTAAAATTTCGGTGGTTTGTGAGTATGAAGATGTCTTTCCCAAAGAATTGCCAGGAATGCCTTCGCACCGGCCAGTTGAGTTTGTGATAGATCTCAAGCCTGGAACTGAACCAGTTTGCAAGCATCCTTATAAACTTGGTCCTGAAGAGCTGAAAGAGTTGAAGAAGCAGCTAGATGAACAAGAACGTCTGGGTTTGATTAGACCAAGTTCTTCTCCATGGGGTTGTGGTGTTTTGTTTGTCAATACAAAGGATGAAACGGACTGACTTTGTGTCGATTACCGTCCATTGAATAAAAAGACAATTAGGAACAAGTACCCACTTCCCAATATCAATGAGTTATTTGAACAACTGAAAGGTGCCAAGGTTTTCTCGAAGCTTGATCTTCGCATGGGCTATCATCAGATTCGCATTCATGAAGAAGATATTCCAAAGACTGCTTTCAGGACGAGTTTTGGCTCTTATGAGTACACCGTCATGTCTTTTGGTCTTGCCAATGCTCCTCCAACCTTTTCCAGGATGATGAACTTCATATTCTCTCCTTTCAAAAAAGAGTTCATCTTGGTGTATTTGGATGATATTCTTGTGTTCTCGGAGACTGAAGAAGAACATTCAGAGCATCTCCGGCTTGTGCTTGACAAGCTAAGAGAGCATCGATTCTATGCAAAGTTTTCCAAGTGTGAGCTTTGGATCAACGAAGTGGTGTACCTTGGGCATGTGATATCTGCCGAGGGCATTAAAGTTCACCCTAAGAAAGTTGAGGCAATCTTGAAGTGGGAGCCTCCTCAGAATGTCAAACAACTTCGTAGCTTCCTCGGGCTTGCAAGTCACTGCAGAAGAATCATGGAGAACTTATCTCAAATTGCTAAGCCTCTATCCAACCTCCTCCAGAAGAATGTCAAGTATGCTTGGTCTCCTGAGTGTGATGTGGCGTTCAATACGCTCAACCAGAAACTGACTTCAGCTCCAGTTCTTGTCCTTCCCGAACAATCGAAACCTTTCCAAGTGTTCCGTGATGCTTCCCTCCAAGGTCTTGGTGGTGTTCTCATGCAAGATAAGAAGATCGTTTCTTATACCTCGCAATAGCTGAAGCCTACCGAGAAGAACTACCCCACTAATGATCTCGATTTGGCGGCAGTTGTGCATGCTCTAATGACTTGGAGGCATTTGTTGTTGGGAAGACCAGTTGAGATGTACACCTATCACAAGAGCCTGAAGTACATTTTCACTCAACCCAATCTCAATCTTCGGCAGTCTTGTTGGGTGGAAACGATTGAAAACTTCAACCCAAGCATTGAGTATACTCCTGGAAAAGCAAATGTCATTGCAGACGCGCTCAGCCGAAAGGCATACTGCAACAGTCTTATCCTGAAGCCTCTTCAACCCGAGCTTTGTGAAGCCTTTCACAAGCTCAATCTCCAAATGATTCTGCAGGGATTCCTTGCAAATCTTCAAGTCTCTCCGACTCTGGAAGATCAGGTTCACCAAGCTCAACTTCTTGATGCGATGGTGAAGAAAGTGAATAAAGGTGTGGCCAAGGGCATTTCGAAGTATAAGTGCTTTTGCATTGATGACAAAGATACCTTGTTGTTTGAGGATTGTCTCGTGGTTCCAAAAGGTGATCTCAGGAAGGTCATCATGGACGAAGCACACAATTCTCTCCTATCCATTCATCCAGACAGTTCCAAGATGTATAAGGACCTCAAGAAAACCTTTCGGTGGACTCGCATGAAGCGTGAAATTACTCAGTTCATAAACGAGTGTGACGCTTCTCGCAGAATGAAGGCAAAACATCAACGTCCAGCAGGTCTCCTTCAGCCTTTGCCTATTCCAGAGTGGAAAATCGATCATGTGGACATGGATTTCGTCACTGGTTTTCCTAAGTTCAAGAGGGGCAATGATGCCATCTTTGTGGTTATCGACAAGCTGACCAAAGTTGCCCATTTCCTTCCGGTCAAAGAGTCTATCTCAGCAGCTCAGGTAGCAGATTTGTATATGTCAAGGATAGTTTCTTTGCACGGTATTCCTCAGCTCATTTCATCTCACCGTGGAAGCCTCTTTACTTCCAAGTTTTGGGAGTCCTTCCAGACTGCTGCGGGTACCAAGATCCGTTTCAGCACAGCATTTCATCCGCAGACAAGAGGTCAAACTGAGAGAGTCAATCAAATCCTCGAAGACATTCTCAGAGCCTATGTGATCTCTTTCGGCATGAAGTGGGAAGACTGCCTTCCATATGCTGAATTTTCATACAACAACAGCATTCAGGCTAGCTCAGGCAAGGACCCTTTCGAGATTCTCTACGGCAGGAAGTGTTGTACCCCGCTCAATTGGTCTGAAACCGGTGAGCATCAAATTCTGGGCAATGACATGATCACCGAAGCAGAAGAGATGTGTCGTGTCATTCATGAGAACCTCAAAGCAGCTCAATCCCGACAAAAGAGTTATTATGATAACAAACATCGGGATGTCTCCTTTGAAATTGATGACCTTGTCTATCTCAGAGTTTCTCCCATGAAGGGCACTCAGCGGTTCAGAATGAAAGGGAAGCTAGCTCCTCACTTCGTCGGTCCTTTCAGAGTTGTGGGCAAGAGAGGTGGCCGTACCTATCAACTAGAGCTTCCTCCGAATTTCGCAAATGTGCATGATGTTTTCCATGTCTCTCAGCTCCGGAGGTGCATCAAGACTCCTGAGCATACCATTGACCTCCAAGACATTGATCTCCAAGAAGACCTATCTTATCGTGAGCATCAAGTTGGTATTCTTGAAGAAACTGAGCGTAAGACTCGCAAAAAGACTATCAATTTTTTCAAGGTGAAGTGGTCTCATCATTCTGACAAAGAAGCTACTTGGGAACGTGAGGATCTACTCCATTCCAAATTTCCAGAGTTCTTTCATTCTTAGATCTCGGGTCGAGATCCTCTTGTAGTGTGGGAGAGTTGTAACAGCCCAGGTGTAATCCTTGCCTTATTTGTAATATTTCTCATGTGTGACCTGCTAGGGATGTTATCAATGCCATCATGAGTTTGAGTTCTACTTGCCATTTTCATTTCATGCATCATGCATCATGCCATCATGCTCATCATACAAAGTGCATAATAATTATTACCATGCTTGTGCTTGTGGTTGTGGTGATGTGAGTGTTGGTGTTGTGGATGTGATGGTGTGTGGCTAAGGTTCTACTTCATTTCCATAAGCAACCTTGCCCTATTCTCTCTTATTCAAATATACCACATGTTAAATATTTTCTTGCTGTTTTCCTATATTAAAAATGCCGGGCTTCTTCCCAATATTCTGTCATGAATTATTAGTCTACTCTGAATCCTGTTTTTTGCTTGTTTTTCTTTCAAAACTTTGCAAACAGGCCTAGTTAATTTAATAGGTGGAATATTTTCTTGCTCTAAAAAATGCCCTAACCACTTTTATTTAACTGATTGCATTTTCGTGAGCCCGAAAATGTATTTATTTTATTTCAAATCTTCTCTCTCTATCCTGGGATTTAGTTTTGTTCTCTGGTTGTTTTAGAAAAAACCCTGTGTTGTTTCTGTTTTGTGTGAGAGAGAGACAGCGGTGGGCTTCCTGGCCCAACTTGTTGGCAAGGCCAAGCCCACCCCCGCGTAGATGCCTACGTGCCCCGTCTCCCTCCTTCGTCAGTCAGTGTGAGCGAAAGCAGAGAGAGAGCCCGTCGTGAGCTCACGAACGTCGAGGCCTATGTAACCCCTCGGCGTGCGTACCTTGGGTTTCCCTTCCCTCCAGCCGCCACTGCCTCTATTCCCTCCACCTCTCTCTTCTCCCTACGCAGGTAAGCTCTCTAGGTTCAGTTAGTTCAGAGTCAGCCGCCGACTTTGTCGTCCTCGTCCAAGATGCCTAGCCGAACCCGGTGCTACCTGTGTTCCATTCCCGTCGCTAGGAGGAGGAGATCTCCTCCGAGCCAATGACCCCGTCCCCATCTCCGTCGCCGGCTGGTTCCTCTGCTCCTTCGCACCCTGCATCGCCGGCATGGATCTTCTTCACCTTTTCTACGCCGAGCCTGTCTCCGCCCTCCTCTCGGTGAGCAGTCGCAGCCAGCCTCTCCCGGGCGTCCTGTTAGCCTCGTGTCATCGCCGTAGCATCGCCGCCGCCATCACGCCCGAGCGAGCGCAAGCTCGAGCTCGAGCCACAAGAGGTCCCTCCCCGCTGAGTACATGAACAGGCTCCCCTAGGACCTCGCAAGCCCCGCCAGTCCCCGCCGTAGCCAAACGCCGTTGCCTTGCCGGAATCACGTCGCCGCCGTGCCCTGTCGCTGCTATCATTTTTCTTCAGTTTCATCGGGGTTTCGGTGTCGTTAGTTAGTAGTACAGGAGAAAAAAACCATCTATGTCAATAGCCGCAACATAGCGCAATGGTAGCATGCCAGGGCAGTCAACCGAGAGGTCGCGGGTTCGATCCCCCTTGCCCCCGTTTTCCTTTCTTCGTATTTGTGAGCGGTGTGTGTGTGTGGTCTAGATCTAGTGTGGCCATGGCCGGATCTTGTGTGCGGGCGTGGTAGTGCGGTGTGTGCCTGCGTGTGTGCATGTGCGTGGATGGATCTGGTGTGGCTGCTCCTGGATCCGTGTGTGGCTGTGTGTGTGTGCATGTGTGTGTGTTGTGAGCTGTGTGTGTAAGAAGTGTGTGTGGGCAGGACAAGTGGGCCCTGGCCCCACTTGTCATCCACAGAGGGGCCCTGGTGAGACTGCCAAGTGGGACCCCTCCTATGTTATTTAGTGTTTTAATTTGTTTAATTGTGTTAATTGTGTTTTATTCGATTAATTCCATTTCTGGAAATGTCCAGATATGGACTAGGCAATTTTGGCAATGTGCATATTTAGTAAGTTTTGACTTATAAGTTGTTTGGGGTTTTGGTGCTATTTGCAATGTGGGATTGTGGGCATTTTATCTACTGCAATATATGGGTGTAATATATGGATTTTGGGTAGAAAAATACCAGGAATCCATTGGTGTAATTTTTTTAGCTTTTGAGCAAGTTTTACAAAATGTCATTTTTCTCCAATATGTCATTTTGTCAATTTTGTTAGAACAAATCCATGCATACCATGATAATTGTGTTAACATGAAAATGGTAGTCTTTTATGAGTATTATGCCATGGTATTTTATTTTGACATGATAAACTTGCATATAAGTGGGATTCTTGCTCCAAGGTAGCTAATAAAATGTTGTTGTTTTCAACATGCTAAATATTACTAAGTCTGAGAATCTGTTGTTATTTTTATGCCATGTTGAGTGGATGCTACCAAGTGCTCTATTGTGTTTTAGCTCAAGATCAGTGCTAGTGTTTTGTAGTAGATATTGTCCTCTACCATCCTGTTAATTTTCATGCCATGAGGTGGTCTCTAGCATCATTGTTTTCGGCTGTGAATTTGCTATCAGCTTAACTCAGATTCCAGGAAGCTATGATTTTACCAAGTCCCTAGAATCTGATTCATTATGCCATCTTGTTAGCTTCATGCTTAGTGATCCTTGCATCCTTTAAAGTTTCGGTAGTTGGATGATTTGTCAAGCATGTTATGTAGTTTCTGTGCAAGCCTTGTTTGAGGTTGTAAACATCCTGTAGCTCAAGATAATTGTTGTGGAAGTTGTTATGTTTCAGTTTTGGACAGATTGTGTGTGGTAGTGTTTTGTGACTTGAGGGGGTTATGATCCCTTGTTTTGCTTCATATTTGGATCTATTTTGGTTAGTTTTTCTTTTCCTAACCATTGGCTACCTTGGAATACCAAGAAATAGCCCATGGCCTTCCTTGTCTTGTATTTTTCCTTTGTACCTTGCCGAGAGCGTAACGTGAGCACTGCTACTCCGTCTCCTACGTTTTACATATGCATTGGCATCGATTTTGCAGGAAGCATCCATATTTGCGATGATTATGCATTCTCAAATAACTTAACATGAGGTTTTTTCCAGAATTGTAAATAACTTAACTATTGCACGAGAAACATGACTAGCTTAGGATTGCCATGTTAAATACTTCAAATGAATCATGCATCATCTTGTTTGTGCATTGCACCTTGGTTTTTTATTTATTTGGTGTTGTTTCTCTTTGGGTAGACGCGAGTGTTGAACCTGAGTACGAGGATCCAGGAGAGTACCACTATGAGGACCCAGCTATTTGTCCCTCTGAAGAACCAACATGCAAGATGATCATACCCGGATCCCGACACTATTTTCTCTTTGCTAGATGTCTCGCTCTTATCGTTACATTTGCATTACCTACCACTTGAATGTCAAGCCTCCTACATTGCCATGATAGCCTCTAACCCCTCCACTACCTAGCAAACCTTGTTTGGCTAAGTTACGCTGCTTAGCCCCTCTTATAGCATTCTTAGATGCAGGTGCAGGTTATTTCCATGTGATAATATGGATATCTGGAGATATCAAAATATTTACTATTATTTAATTTAATGCACATATATATCTTGGTGAGGTGGAAGGTTGGGCCTGTTCTCGGTGTTTTGTTCCACTTTTGTCGACATACTAGTTGTTACCAGTGTTATGTTCCATATTTTGCGCTCCTAACAAGCTCGGGGTTGTTATGGGGACCCCCTTGATATTCGTGTGAGATTAAAGCTTGTCTGGCAAGACCCAACTTTGGTACTACATTTGCTTAACAACATAATAAAAATGCATAGGGCTTTGCAATCCCGTGAATAATTAATTAACAACCCGGGCCAGTGCTCCCCATGAGTGTTGGTCCAAAACGTCAACCGCCGGTGGCCACCAGGGGCAACTCTGTGTTTGGCCTACCAGAAGTTTGGACAATCCGTTCATGTCCTGAGAACGAGATCTAGGACTCTTATCGGGTTCGTCGACACGCCGGGTGGTCTTGGTGGACTTGTTTTACCTTTCTCGAATGTCTTGCGTGAGGAACTCCGATCTTCTTTGGGCTATCTCGAGGTGTCAGTTTTCCTTTGGAATTGCCTGGGATGATCACGAGATCCATGGTCGAGCTTATTCCCGTGGCGTGTGGTTAATCTGTGATGGATTAGTTGGAGCACCCCTGCAGGGTTAAATCTTTTGGAAAGCCCTGCCCGCGGTTATGTGGCAACTTGGATATTTTGTTTAACACCTGGTTATCGTTAACTTGAATTAAACTCCAATAAAATACACCAATTGTGTGCGTAACCGTGATCATCTCTGCTCGTGAACATGAACCGAGAGAGAACACGGTGGGGTTATGTTTGACATAAGTAGGTGTTCACAATCACCTCGTGATCATGGTAGTACCCGATCATCTTTTGTAGTCCACCATATTTACATTCATGTTCTCATAAGTTAGACACCAAATAATGCTTAGTGCTTGCTGCAAGACTCAACACTTACCCCATCCAACCCATTAAGCTTACATAGTTTCAGTACTCGGGTTACAAGATTGTTGAGTCCCTTGTGGCTCACAGATTACAACAATACAGGTACAGGTGCTGATGAGTTTGTGCCAGATGATGTGACCCAGCTCAAGTGGGAGTACAATGAAGAACATGGCAGAATGTACGTCACGTATCCCGACGAGTAGAGAGGCCTTCGTTGTGATCTTTTGGCCCGCGAGACAGTTTCATTGCTTCTTTTCTTCGTTTGAGTTTGTCCGTAGAGGGACCCTGTCTTCTGTATGATGTTTCAATAATTGTGTGAACTTGTAATTTAGCTTGTGGCGAGTGTAAGCCAACTCATATACTCATCTCTTCATACATGTATGTGATGTTACTATACTTGCGAAATGACTAGATGCGCCTCTATCCCTGTCGTGGCCCCCGTGCCTAAATAAGGATAGGCGCGCATCTTGGGCGTTACAAGAGCCCCCCCCCCCAAAAAAAAGGTTAGGATCCGAAGACCCTCTTGTTCATTACAAATAGATTTAGGCTTTGCCAACACGCAGGTTATTGGCCTTGCAGCCCCCCACACGTTATCCCCACCGAGGTGATATCGGACGGGGAGACCCCGCCCGCCGAACTGGAGGAGAGAAGGGATTCTTCGCAGCCCGCCACTCTAGGCGCCATGAGGGCCGCCGTGGAGGTGTCATCCCAGCACTCTCCTATGGATGCGGACACCGGTGGCGAGGGAGACTGTACCATGGCCAAGGCTAACGCCTCGGCCACTAAAGACCAAGGGGCAAGTCCCCGCCCGGATACCGAGGAGGTCGAACGAGCGGGCGCTCAGTCCCCTCAGAGAACATCTTCGAAGCGCACTAGGCCTCCGGAGGCACCGGTCCAATCCCCGGTGGGTGATCAGGGAATCCGATCATCACTGGCACCACCGACCAATAGGTGGTCGGTCATGAGGCTCTATCGAGCACCTCCATCCCCGAGGATCACCGCACCCTTATGGGTGTGGTACTACAGAGCATCCAGTCCGTTGACAACAGACTGAAGGAGGCCTTCAAAGGTCTCCTTACGGGTTTTCAAGTAAGTCACCCGATGTGTTTATTTTCCAAAGATTTTATTTATTCGCATTATATACATGGAAGCCCCCGAGCCCTAGGTGAGGTTAAAAAGCTCACTTAGGGGTCACGTATGAATCCAACACCGAACTAGATGCACTTTAAGTGTCTGGCATGTTAGAATAACTCGACATATGATCGGGTTGTCTATAATTCGGTAATTGAGAGCCCATTTAATGTATTAACTGTGTGTGTAATGGAGGCTTCGTCATCGGCGTTGGCCATAAATGTCACCGAGCTTGAAGAGCTAAATCGGAAGCTGAAGAGCGCTGAAAACGAAGTTGAGGCCCTTAACTAAAGGCTCGATGAGGCTCAAGGTATGTCAAAACAGAATCCGAATGCCTTTGTCTGAGCTCTATCATTTGAATACTGTCAATGCAGCTTCTTCACATTGCATAATGCACACGCAGCCTCGACAAAGGAGATGGAGAGGCTCAAGGCCGAGCTCCAGCGCGCGAAGGATGAAACAGCCGCCGAGAGGGCGTCTGCTAAAGAAACGGTTGTCGCCCTTTCCGCCATGCGAGCCACTAGTGGCAAGCATGAAGCTCTCATGGTAGAGGTCCAACATGAGCTCAAAGATGCCAGCGAGGGATGTGAGGCCTTGGAGCAGAAGAATAAGGCGAGCTCGGCTGAACTGTCCACTTTGAAAACAAAACTCCAGAAGGAGCGGATGGACAAATGGTTCTACGAGGAGCAAGTGCACTAGGACAAGGTCATAGAAGATGGTAAGCCGTACTAACTAAAGTGCATATTTGGTGATAGCAAATTTGCATTGCTTACCCGGGTGTGGCGATCCTCAGGTGCATCCTCCGATCTCCACGAGAGCGTGGCAGACGCCAATCGGCTGTTCTCCTCGCGGGGAGAAGGAGATGAAGCTCGGCTGTTCTGGGCACAGTTCGTAGCCCCCGAGCGTCCTCCTCTTCTGGTGGAGCTGCTGAAACAGCTGATGGAGCTGCACCAGATGGTGGAGCCGGCCATGAAGGACCTATGCATCCTCTTATGGCCCGGCGAGCCACTGCCGGGCATCTACTTTTGCCTGGTGCAGAGGTTTA
The DNA here is from genome assembly GCA_022496015.1 of Hordeum marinum. Taxonomy (NCBI): domain Eukaryota; kingdom Viridiplantae; phylum Streptophyta; class Magnoliopsida; order Poales; family Poaceae; genus Hordeum; species Hordeum marinum. The sequence goes on from CM039677.1 coordinate 304,071,527, forward strand.
TTGCTGCTTTGCCCCGCCTCGACACCATCAAGCGCTCCTCCTGCATCGAAGGAGTCTAGATGGCCCTTGCCAAGGCAAAAGTGCACTAGCTGGGGCTAAATTCGATGAAGGTAGCCACCAACCCGCCGCCACCCGAGAAGGAGCATCGTCTCCCCGAGCTATACTTTGATGGAGTGATGGAGAGTGCTCGGGTGATAGCGTCATAGTGTTCAGGTGATAAAATGTTTGAATGAGCTGTAACACGTCCGAAGACTTGCCAAAACTTTTAATGATATTAGTATTTGTTCTTATATGGTTTTGCATTCCTTTATAACTCCTATGTGGTTGTTTAATACTGAAAGATACGAGTCGTCGGCTTCAACCCCCACATACATACTACATGCGGTGTCTATGCCAATGCACTATGTCTCTTAGCCGTATTATCAGAACCCAAAGGCGGTACAGTGTGGCAGACTAGGCAACCAGACTATAGTGCTTTATTTCTTTCACTTGGTCGTAGGGGCGCGAAAAGGACTACAGGAAGCGTACGATTAGCCACCAAAGTGTTGTGATGTTCGGACGAACCATGGCGGAAGCCGGTATCACAATGTCTGCACAAATGGAAATTTTGTCATATAACACAGAATAACCGCTTATGAGGATTGAAGTATATATAACACATCCAGCTCGGGGTTCACAGGTCGGATCGCGCATACTATGACAGTCCATTTTCGGCTTTCTCCCCTTAGGTGCTTGACCAGACTATCCGGAAGCACAAGCGCAGGGGTGCTCCCTTCGTCCTTTTAGACGAACGAGCAAAATATAAAGGGGAAAGCATAGGAGCCGGGCAACCCAACTTATTGAGAAAAGACATAGTTTGGAACCGATGCGTATAAAGCGAACGCCAATATGCCAAACACATGATAGATAAGGCAATTTGTTTTTAAACTCGAGCCCCCGGTCTATTAGCCGGTTACCTCGCATCATACCGAACAGGTTCATGAGAAGAGGGAGAGAGGAGGAAAAATATGCGCCGAAAAAAGGACAGATGAGGCGAACTTGCGCCACGCAATTTTGCATTTTCTTAGCAACTCTTCTAACTCGGATTGCCTAAGCAACTGTTTCTAGGTATGTGAAAGAGATAAAAATATATGGGAGTTGTTGTACCAGGGGTCTTCGATTGGTAACCTGACGTCCTCGATATGCCCCCTTGCTAGTTGACTCTTGCTTTTAGATTCACCTTAATGGGTGTTAGTGTTCGGCGAGTGGATTTTGCCAACAAAATCTTGAGAGTCTGCCGAATTGTAGGTGAGATTTACGCCGTAGGCAGGCTCTTTTAGAAGCGCCTGCATTTTGTCTGATGATGTGTTGATGGTAGAAGTTCGGGCCAGCCGAAAACCCATCTTTATTTCCCCACCGCTAGCCATGGAATCTTAAGTGTGAAGTTGTGCCTCCTTGGCACATACTTTGTTGGTCTAGAGCTTGTGTGGTGGGGGGCAAGTACCTATAGAGGGGAGGGGGAAGGATCTGAGTTTTCGGTCTAAAGCCAAACTCGCTTCCCAGCCTTGTGTGCCTTTATGGCAGATGGCGGAACTTGCCGATCTTCTTTGTAGCTAAATTCGGCCGCTAGGGCCAATGCATATTCCTCGGTTCTAAGGGAGCGCTCTGTGTTGCTATTGACAGTAATGACCCCCTTGGGGCCCGACATCTTGAGGTTGAGGTATGCGTAGTGTGGGACCGCGTTGAGACGAGCGAACGCTGTCCGACCAAGCAGTGCGTGATAGCCATTGTGGAAGGGCACGATGTCAAAGATCAAGTCCTCACTTCAAAAGTTATCGAGCAAGCCGAACACAACTTCTAGAGTTACACAGCCCGTAGATCGGGCTGCAACACCTGGGATCACTCCTTTGAATGTAGTGCTACTGGGTTTGATCCTTGATGGATCTATGCCCATCTTTTTCACCGTATCTGAGTAAATCAGGTTGAGGCTACTTCCTCCGTCCATTAGTACTTTTGTGAGGTGATACCCATCTAAAATGGGGTCTAGGATGAGGGCCACTGAACCCCCATGGCAGATACTGGTCAGATGATTGCGCAGATCAAAGGTGATCGGGTATGCCGACCATGGGTTGTACTTCGGGGCTACGGGATCCAGACATAGACCTCCCGAAGGGCGTGCTGCCTCTGCTTCTTGGGTATATGGGTGGCATATATCATGATCACCGCTTTGACTTCGGGAGGGAATCTCTTCTGTCCGCCACCAATTGGACCAGGAGGCTCATCCTCGTCCCCGCTGCGAGAGATTTTGCCTTGGTCCGTAGGTGGTATCTTCCCGACCTATTTGAACACCCAGTAGTTGCGGTATGTGGGGTTGGCGGGCTTTTTCGAAGCCCATGGATTTGGCAGCACCTTTCCTTGATCTTTTCCAGCTGAGTTGTTCCATCACGATTGCCTTTATGGGGCTTCTTCCGCTACCCAGGTCGACAGTTGTGGAATCAGACATTTATAACCGTATCATCGGCATCGCTATTGTTGTGTCGGCGCTTATTCTTATTGCACTTTGGTTTTAAGTTGCCATCCCGGGCTTCAGGTGCTACGGGATCTTCGGAATTGTGGTTGTGTCTTGCCAGCTAATTGTCTTCAACGGCGCAAAAGCGGGTCATGAGGGAGGTAAGGGTGGACATGGTCCGAGGTTTGTATTGGCCTAGCTGGCGGGCCAGCCATTCGTCCCAAATATTGTGCTGGAAGGAGGCTATGGCCTCAGCATTCAGACAGTCGATGATTTGGTTCTTCTTAGTCAAGAACCGATTCCAGAATTGCCGAGCAGACTCACCGGGCTTCTGGACTATGTTGCTAAGATCAGAAGAGTCCGGCGGGTAGACATAGGTTCCCTGGAATTTAGAGTGGAACACATCCTCCAGGTCTTCCCAGTATCCAATGGAGTTTTTGGGGAGGTTGTTTAACTAGTGCCGAGTTGGCCCCTTAAGCGTAAGAGGGAGATATTTTATGGCATGGAGATCGTCTCCTCGCGCCATGTAGATATGGAGGAGGAAGTCTTGAATCCATACGGTTGGATCAGTGGTCCCGTCATACTGTTCTATATTCACGGGTTTAAAACCCTCGTGGAACTCATCTGTGAAGCATAGTGGGTGAGCGGCGCCTCTGGCACGTGCTATGTTGCGCCTGTATTCGGCGTCTATATGGGGCTGGTTGCGTTCCTAGACTCTGTTGTTTTGGTCGAACCATGGTCTGTATCCGCCCCGTCTATCGTGCGAGTACTCTCCGGATCCATAGATGGATCTTGTACGGCCTGCTCTGTGATCTAGGTCATCTCGCAGCTCGAACCTGTCATTGGGGTCTAATGAATCCTTACACCATCTTTGGGGCACTACCGGTATATAACCGGTGTCGTTACTCGTCTTGTCCCGACCGCGAGGGGGGCGGTCCGGCTTGTCGTATGGAGTACAGTTTGAAGACAGAGTATCAATGAGTTCGTCATCAAATTGCGACACCAGCATTCTCCAAGGTTAGCTTTTGGGCTGGTTTGACAGACCGGTGCCGTATACTTCCTCGGCTGAGAGGACTTTCGTCCATCGATCATTGAGGTTGTCTTGTTTGGCTTTGAGTTGCCATTCTTTAGCCTTTAGGCTGTGAGCCATTGCTATGAGTCGTTGCCTGATTTCTTCCCGATCTTTAAGGTTATCAGGGATGTACAAGTCATCGGCTTATTGTATATCTTCCTCCTCGACGGGGGAAGGTAATCATCGCCTTCGGAGTCGTTGATGTTATCGGGGTTGTTTTGGTCCTAAGGCCCTTCCGGACCCTCTAACGGGTGCTCGGGATATCGAGATTGCCATGATCAGTGGGGGTATTACCGTCCCTGTTGCTGATAATAGCTTTTCTTCCCTTTTTGCTTTTTGACCGCTAGTGCTATTTCCAGCGCTTTGATGGCGCATCGCCCGATTTGTCGCCGTCGTTGTGAGGCATGTTGTCGCCATTGGTGGCAGGAGTATCTACCATGTAGACATGGTACGTAGAAGTGGCGACCCAACTTCCGGTGTTAACGGGGGTGGGAGCACGATCCTCTTCATACATGTATTCTACCTCCTCGGAGGCATAGTCTAGCATGTCGGTTAAATCCTTGACAGTGGCTAACAAGTGGGTGGTTGGTGGGTCGAAAATTTTGTCCTGGCCCGCACCATAACCGAACCGAGCATAGATCTGGGCTGGATCATCGGTGATCTTCATCAACGAGAATTGATCCAGGTCCTCGTCGACCGCTGAGGTCCCGATCGAATCCAACTATTCGGAACTCGTGGAGTTAACCTTCAAGATGTCCAGACATGGGGAGTGTTCGGCAAGAACACGTGTACGGTCATCTAGCTTAATGGACGGACCGAGATAAGAGATCGGCCCATCGCCATGGGTGACCCCATCGGCATATCCGAAGAAGGGGCTTGAGGTTAAAGCTCAAAGTCCTTGGAGGCTACAGGCGAAGCTACGAGCCCGATTAATGTCAAGTCACCTCGAGAGTCGACTGATAACTCTAAGTTTATGAATCTGACCTCTCGATCAGGGGTGAAGATCTCAACATAGCCTAGATGGCCAGTGGAATCAGCATGCAGTACAATGCTGCTGAAGGCGAAGATCTGTTTGGGGACAAAAGCTTCCATGTTGCGGACCTCTTTGTTGATGACAAGGCGAGGCGTTGATAACACCTTACTCACAGAGGAACTCTCAATGAAAGCACCAATGTCGGTGTCAAAACCGGCGGATCTCGGGTAGGGGGTCTCGAACTGTGAGACAAGAGTCTACGGTAAAATGAGACGAAGGGGACACGGATTTACCCAGGTTCAGGCCCTCCTATGGAGGTAATACCCTATGTCCTGCTTGGTTGTATTGATGATGGGGGGTTACAGAGTTGATGTACCTCGAGATCGAATAGCTAACCCTAGATGAGTTGTTCTGTCCCTATACCCTAAAACCCTCCGGCTTATATAGATACCGAGGATGCCTAGGGTTTACACATGGTCGGTTACACGCCGAAGAGATAAACATCCCAATTTACCACATCAAATGTGGAGCACAAGCCGTGCTTCCCAAAGCTTCCATCATGGAGTCTGGGCCTTCAAATCTTCAAGTGTTCGTTAAGTAGCCCCTATAGTCCGGCACATAAAAAACAGGTTGGCTATCCGAGGACCCCCTAATCCAGGACTCCGTGAGGGTTCTCGAGCTGGGAGACTAGGATCGATGGTAACAGGGGACAAAGGAGACGATGTTTACCCGAGTTCGGGCCCTCGTATGGAGGTAAAAAAACCTTCGTCTTGCTTGATTATATTGATTGTCTGAAGGTTACAGAGATGATCTACCTAGAGACCGAATAGCTAAAACCCTAGACGAATTTCTCTGCCCTACAATCTAAAACCCTCCGGCTTATATAGAAGTCGGGGGTACTAGGGTTTACACATGGTTGGTTGCACATCGAAGGGAAAAACATGCCTATCTACTGTCGAAAACTTGGAGGACATGCCACGACTCCTTGAAGTTTTAGTCCTGGCGACGGGGCATTTAATGATCCAATGCTCAGCCAGCGGCCCACATAGTCCGGCCCATGAGAAATAGGTCGGCCATCCGAGGACCCCTTAAACCAGGACTCCCACAAGAAGGTAACATGACACCTCAAAAGTTGGGACAAAATAGTGTCAGTTTATTTGAAAACCAAATTTGGTTTTATATGGATTTTCTAAGTAATGTTTTTCAAGTTATTATTTTGCATCTAAAACAATGTTCACGTTATAGGATTTATTTTTCCAATCGTTTTTGTATATAATACCGTATACTTTTTTCTGTTTGTGGCGTCAAAAAAACGATGGCCAGGCCAGGCCAGGCTGTGGCCCAGCCATGTGGGGACCCCGACTCATAAGTCGTGATCACCGAATGCACATGTATAGTGATCCTAGAGATCAATGCTCACTGAACACACAGAAGCCAAATAACAAGAGTCTTACATCCACATTTACCGTCTTACACAAATAAAGACCATGAAGGTCTAGTCTTACATAGATAGGGCCACATTGGTCAAACACTTAAACAGAACAAACTGTGGAAATCTTGATCTAAAGTGTGAAACCATTTCCATATGCCTTAACCTACACGCATTCTGACTGGGAAGCGTCCTAGTTCGCATGTTCGTCACCAACTAACTCTTTAACATACTCCTGTTTGTCCATGCCTGGAAAATTAAATAACCAGTGTCAGGCCAATGAGTACTTTGAATGTACTCGCAAGCAACCCAAGTCATGGAACAAGGCATAAAAATGCATGATATAGCAACTAGGTAAGCATGCATCATTAGTTGGCAGATATCCATATGAACAAGTTACAAATATCATCATAAGCAGGGGTTGAACATCTCATGTTCATTCATCACATCAAGTCTTCAGAATTTTCTCAAGTATCATACTCCTATCATCCGCACACACTCACATCAATTTTTGTGAAAACATCTGGATGTAGTTTAAGAAGGACCTCCAATTGTCCATGACAGCAGAAACGGCTGTTCAAATAGTTTTACACTCTGTAGAGGTTGCAAACTTTACCCGCAAGACTCGGGGAACTGCCGTGTCATCCATGACTCGCGGTATATAACATGCCCGAGGTAAGCACCCGAACAATGCCCTTCCCCTGGCGATACTAAACAAAGAGTCCACTCGATTGGTACCCAGCCCACATGATGTACATCAGTTGTAGCATCCTTGCGGGGACCAACGGTGTGCCCGGTGCCTGTGAAGACAACGCATGATCGTCCATACCGGCATGATCCCGTATCGAGAGTGACCACGCCACTCCCACCACTAGTAATGCGGGCTCCTTGCCAGTACCCACCAAGGTAATCAACAGAGCCTCGTCCCATAAGGGGTATCGTGGTTGCGCATGTAAAGTTGGGACGGTCAGCAGACCTTAAATCTAATCCGTTTTCGAAAACACACACCAACTTGCTCCGGTACACCACTTCTTTCTCAAGTGGTTACCCAACTCATCATCATCTCCCTCGGGCATTAGTGGCACCAGACCGGGTTTTCGAGAAGTCTTTGAAATCATCCCTTTTCTTTCCATCACCATGCATAATCCCGATCCCACTTGCATAGCATCTACCAGCATCCTATCTACAACCACCCGCATAACCCTCATAAGGTGGTAGGGTCATGCACGATGCAAGTGTTAATGGTAAAAGTGTTGGAAGCAACCCACTGAAGTGGTCACTACTCCACATGATCAAGTATAATGGAAGTAAAGTGCTATATGACATGCAATGGAAATGGTTTCTTAACATGGTCAAAGGGTTGCTTTCCTGGCTGAACAAAGTCTTCGGGGTCTTCAAAGTCTTCGGGTCCAACTCCCTGGTCAATAGCGCAATCTATCGTCGCGATAAATAGCGATAAAAATAAGCATCACACAAAAACAGGTCACACAAGCTAATATTAAAAATGCTACCCTACTTTGATAAATACTAAAAACTATACTAAAAATATTTGTTTCATATCTTGTCATGAAAAACATTTTTGAAACTATTTAACAGAGGCAAAAGGATGCCTAAATTGGGTTTTAAAATAAAACAATATATAAAAGATTTTCAAAATTTTACAAAAAGGACACTATTAAATTCTATGGAATATTCTAAGAATTTAGGTGGAAAAATATTTGGATTTAGATTTATTTTCAGATCTTTGGGATTTTTAGAAAAATTCACACAAAAAAAGGGAAAATGGGGAGTAAGGCCTCTGCGCCTGGGCCAGAGTGGCGGCCAGTAGCCGGGCCAACACATCTGGCCAGCCAGCCAGCCACGCACGTGGCCAGGTTCAAACCTGATGCGCGGGGCCCGACTATCGGCGACCGCGAGGGGGAGAGGGAGCACGGGAGGGGACAGAGAGGCCGATAGTTGGGACCCCTTGTCGGATCCTTCTCCCACCTTGAGGCAGAGAGGGGAGGCACTCACCAGCAGTGGAGCATGGCGTGGCGACGGTAGGCGGATGCAGGAACGGGCTCGGGGTTGATTCGCTGTTCTAGGGAAGGTCGAAGGGGCACCAGAGGTGGTCGGAGTCGCCGGCGGCGAGAACCCGTGGCGGAGGGATCTTTGGGAGCGACCACCGGGGCCATCCTAGGCTGCAAAAGGAGTAGGGAAGAGGGGGAATGGCATCAGAGGAGTGAGGGAGGAGCTGCTGGAGAGGAATGGGGGTCGGAGCCGGTCTCTACCAGGAGATCAACGACGAGGTAGCCATGGCGGTCCTCGGCTCGATCCCGAGTGTAGAGGCTTCGGGAGCTCTTCGGGGGCGCAGGGGGTCTGTGGGAGTGGAGAGAGAGGCCAGAGGGGAGAGGAAGCTCGAGGAGGGCCTTAAGTAGGCGGCCCTCGGTCCACCGAGGTCGGGTGCGCTCGTGAGATCGTGGCCGAGGTCAGAGGCCAAGGGAGAGGGAGGGAGCATGTCTTGGGTGCATGTAAAGTTGGTCTAAGCTAGGGGGAGAGAGGAGAGAGGCGAGGGAGCGCGCGCGTGTCAGCCCTGCGGTTGGCCGAGCTGGGCGATGCCGGCACGCGCGTGGGAGGTCGCCGGAGAGAGAAGGAGGAGGGGGCCGACAGGGTGGAATCTTGCGGACGTTGAGGGCATCTCAGGGGACAGCTCCTCGCGCCCCAAGGCTATCGGGTGGCTCAGGATGGGTGCAGCTACAGTGCGGGCATGCACTGTAGCGTGGTCGAGAGCATGCCTTTGGCATGCCTGCGTGCTCTGGTCGTGCTCCTGCATGTCCATTAGCCTTTGGATGATCTAGAGATGCTCTAGGAGCTAGGGGAGGCTAGCAGAAAAAGAAATTTAGTGGGGAGAGGGTAGAAATGATGTTGTCATGGTGAAACAGAGGGGTAAATGTGGGCTTTACCCCATCTCCTAGTGGCTTATGGCCCTGAGGTTTTTACTGGAGGGGTAAGAGGTGAGGGAGACACCTGGTAAAGATTTGGAGGCAAGGGGAGGAGTAGAAGTGGTGAAAATAGTAACTTTACCATTTCACCAAAAGGTGTTTGATGGGTGTTTGGGCAAGATAAATTCACCCACTTACGGTGATATTTAACGTAACCTCTAGGATTGGAAAAGCCTTAGGAAGAAAACCATTTTATTTATGTCTCTAAAATTTCCTATACTCTCATCTGCTCATTTATGACTTCTCTCTTATTTCCAATATTTCTAGATGGCCACCTTCAACCCAGTTTTGTTCACAGAGTTTTGCCAGCCCGACGCAACAATGCCCTTCGGCAAAGACCTAGTGCATATCATCAAGGACATAAGGATTGCTCTGGCAACCATCACCGGGACTCCTATCGATTCTTGGCCAGTTGACGCTCGCTACAGGATTAAGGTGCGCATCCCTGGAAGGACCTTCGGACAACGCATAGAGGACATCGGCTTCAAGTTCGTTACACCCAGCTAGATTCTAGGGAGGGACATGGGGGTTCACTATGCACTAGGACATATCAAGGAGGCATACAGAGGCTTCCACATTTCGCCAGGCCTTGAGATGATCTCTCGAAGAGGAGCAAATGGAGAAATCATAAACATCATGACTGAAGACTCTGTCCTCTGTTATATCCAGAGGTTGGAGACACACGTCAGGACCTTGGAGCTCCGTGTATGCAAAGACACAAAGAATATCAAGTAGCTAATGAATCGTGAACTTGACCTCGAAGCTGATATACGAGAAGTCAACTACGAGCATGAGGATGAAGTGAAGGACTTTCTGGAGAGGATTAAGAAGTTGAAGACTAGCATTGCAAATCTGGAGGAGCATCTGGACATGGGAGAAAACCTTCACCCGGAAGGCGACAAGGCTCCCTTGATCAGCAACGACAACGACGACTATGAAGAGAGCACCACCGGTGGAGGATCCACTACAATGGACTTCTGAGGTGAAATTTAGTCATGACTGCCATGTATCTTTTATTTTCTCGTTAAAATCGTAGGTCGATGTTTCATTTGAAAGACTTCTATATTGACTTTGAAAATTTCGAGTTGAATAAATGAATGAGTGTTTGGTGTGATATATTTGTTGCATTGCATCTAGGTAGTGAATTTTCTCTTAGACCCTTGTTCTATTCTGATTCTCATCACTCTGAAAAACATCAGATGCCTTCGATACGTGACCCCAACACCAACTTCTTGCCGAAACACACCCAACTCATCTAGCAGCAGATTGACTTGATGTAGATGTTGATTCAGAACCAGGCCAACAACAACAACAACCCACGACCTCAGGTCGACAACCTCACCCGTTTTCTCAGGCTGAATCCTCCGACCTTCTCCACGAGCACTAAGCCCATTGTGGCAGATGACTGGCTTTGTAAGATGGAGAGGGAACTCATCACCGCTAGATGCACTGAAGCTGAGAAAGTGTGCTTTGCTGCACAGCAACTTGAGGGGCCATCAGCTTCATGGTGGGAGAACTACACCACCGCATACCCCATTGCTGGTGTGACTTCGGAGCAGTTCAAGATGGCTTTCCGCACCGCTCATGTCTTAGCTGGAGCCATGAGTCTGAAGAAGCATGAGTTTCACAACTCGCACCAAGGGAATCGCTCAATGGCCCAATACGTGGATGAATTTAGCATGTTGGACCGTTATGCACCAGGAGATGTGGCTGATGATGTAGCCAAGCTGGAGAAATTCCTGGAGGGACTCAACGATGAGTTGAGCATGAAGCTGATTGTGGCTACTTTCAACAACTACATGGAGCATGTAGACAAGGGCCTCACCTTTGAGGGGAAGCAACAGCAAATTGAGAACCGCAAGAGGAAATATGGAAAGGGGAAGTCCTACTCTGGAGCTCAGTAGAAGCCCTGCTACTCCCCATACTCACGGAATACCGGATCTGGGACCGGTAAGTATGGAGGACACACTCGTGTTGTGCACAACCATGGAGGCCACAACCATGGAGGAAATGGGAATAATCATCCCAACAATGGCAACTTCAAGAATGGAAATGGAAGTGGTAATGGCAGTCAGCATCGTCCCGCTCCCACTCAGAACGATTTGAGCCATATCACCTGCTTCAAATACCACAAGATAGAGCACTATGCCACTGAATGTCCCAAGAACAAGCACGGAAATGGAAACGGCAACGGCAATGGCAAATCATCACCTAAGAAGCCCAATCCTTTTCCTCATGCTCAGGTGAACCACATTGATGTGGAGGAAGTCTATGATTAGCCCGAGACTGTGGTTGCTAAGTTTTTGTTACATTCACGTCTAGTATTGGTACTTTTCGATTTTGGTGCAACTAATTCATTCATATCAAGGGTAGTTGTGGAAAAGAAAGTTTTCCCACTATAACCCTTAGCCAGCCCATTAAGGTCAGTTCCTCAGGAGGCACGATCATGGTAGGGACAGGATGCCACGCATTGAACCTCAACATTGGAAACCATGTATTTCCCATCGACCTCATCGTCTTAGAGTCACAGGGATTGAATGCAATCCTAGGCATGGATTGGATGACCATGTATGGAGGAAGCCTTGATTGCCCCGGCAAGTCTATTTTTCTCACTACCCAGAACAAGACAGGATTATGTATGTCTTCCAACACACCCCGAAGAGTACTCGGGTGAATTCCCTCATAGGAGTTATTCAGGAGGATGTGCCAGTTGTACAAGACTTCTCAGATGTATTCTCAGACGAATTACCAGGCATGCCACCAGATAGAGATTTTGAGTTCCTGATTGAGTTATCGCCAGGAACAGCCCAAATATCCAAGAGACCCTATCGAATGCCTACAAATGATTTAGAAGAAATCAAGAAGCAGATTAATGAGTTATTGGACAAAGGGTATATTCGCCCAAGTTCTTCACCTTGGGGAGCCCCTGTTCTTTTGGTGGAGAAGAAGGATAAAACCTTGAGAATGGTAGTCGACTACCGTGCATTGAAGGAGGTGACTATCAAGAACAAGTACCCTCTGCTGATGATTAATGACTTTTTTGATCAGCTAGTGGGAGCCAAAGTGTTATCCAAGATCGATCTTCAATCAGGGTATCTTCAATTGAAAATTCGTGAACAGGATATACCCAAAATAGCCTTCACCACAAGGTATGGCTTATATGAGTATACAATCATGTCATTTGGTTTGACTAATGCTCCTCCCTATTTTATGAGTATGATGAACAAGTTATTTATGGAATATCTAGATAATTTTTTTGTGGTGTTCATCAATGATATATTGATATTCTCCAAGAGCAAGGAAGAACATAAGGAACACTTGCGTTTAGTTCTGGAGAAGCTCAGGGAGGATCAGTTATATGCCAAGTTCAGCAAATGTGAATTTTGGTCGACGGAATTCGGATTCCTTCGACACATTTTTTCTGGAGACAGAATAGCAATGGATCCCGCTAAGGTTGCCGCAGTCACCGAGTGGAAGTCACCCACCTCAGTTAAGGAGATCTGTAGTTTTCTCGGACTTGCCGGATATTACCGGAGGTTTATAATAACTTCTCAAAGATTGCCAAGCCCATGATAGAGTTATTGAAGAAATATTTTAAGTATCTTTGGACTAAGGAATCTAAAGCCAGTTTCCAGGAGTTGAAGAAACATTTGGTCATAGCCCAGTCTTGATTTTTCCAAATATTCGTAAGGACTTCCAGGTTTATTGTGACACTTCACGTCAAACACTTGGAGGAGTGCTCATGCATGAGGGAAAAGTTGTAGCATATGCATCCAGATAGCTATGACCTCATGAGTTGAACTATGCCACACATGATTTGGAGTTAGCAACCGTAGTGCACGCACTCGAGATGTGAAGACATTTCCTTATCGGAAATAGTTGTGATATTTACACTGATCACAAGAGCCTGAAGTATATCTTCATGCAAAATGATTTGACCCTCAGACAGAGGAGATGGCTAGAGTTGATCAAGGACTATGACATGAGATTGCACTATGATCTAGGGAAGGCAAATGTTGAGTAGATGCTTTGAGCCATAAGAGTTATGTGAACACTCTCATAGCAGGAGGATTACCTCAGGAGTTAGCCGACGATCTCAGAGAGCTCAAACTTGAGATAGTTCCAAGAGGATATGTTTCCACACTAGAGACTCGGCCCATTTTGACCGAAAGGATCCATGAGGCCTAGAAGTTGGACAATGAAATAGCTGAGACAAAGCAAAGAATGAAGGATGCGAAAGCTAAAGGCTTTCCTGAGGATGAACAAGGAACTCTGCGGTTTGAGGGTCGTATCTATGTGCCCAATGACCTAGAGCTCAGGAAGTGGATACTTCAAGAAGCCCACGATTCACTGTAATCAATACACCCAGTCAACACCAAGATGTATCTGGACTTGAAGGAAAGTTTCTGGGGTCAGGTATGAACAAGGATATTGCCGAGCATGTTCCAGTATGTGATGTTTGTCAGCAAGTAAAGGTAGAACATCAAAAACCAGCAGGGTTACTTCAACCTTTACCTATACCCGAGTGGAAATGGGAGAAGCTTGGTATGGACTTCATCACAGGATTACCCAAGACTCATTCAGGTTATGATTCCATCTGGGTAGTGGTCGATCGCTTGACCAAGGTGACTCACTTCATTCCCGTGAAGACCACCTATACCAGTGCTAAGTTAGCCAAGATATATATATGACCAGGATCATATGTCTGCATGGAGTTCCGAGGAGTGTCGTGTCAGATAGAGTAACACAACTTACCTCAAAGTTTTGGCATCAGTTACATGAAACTTTGGGTACGAGGCTGGAGTTTAGTACAGCTTTTCATCCGCACACAGATGGACAGAGCGAGAGAGTCAACCAGATTCTGGAGGACATGTTGAGAGCTCGTGCGCTAGATTATGCGCCTAGTTGGGATAACAACTTGCCTTACCAAGAGTTCTCGTACAACAACAGTTATTAGTCCAGTCTAAAGATGGCCCATTTCAAAGCTTTATATGGAAGGAGGTGCAGATCACCATTGATGTGGGATGGTGTTGGAGACCGAAAACTTTTTGGTCCCGATCTATTCCGAGATTCTAATGAGAAGGTCAAGCTGATTTGTGACCGAATCCCTAGTACAGGCAGAAGAGTTACGCTGACAACAAATGCAAGGAGGTGACATACGATGTGGGGGACCGAGCATATCTCCATGTGTCCCCACTTCGAGGAACCAAGAGGTTAGGTGTTAAAGCAAAGTTAGTACCCCGATTCATAGGCCCCTACAAAATTCTTGAACGTAGAGCCGAAGTTGCATACAAGCTGGAACTGTCGGAAGGATTGTCCGGAGTTCATGATGTCTTCCATGTTTCCCAGCTGAAGAAATGCCATGCTGAGATGACTGATATTCCTTTGAGAGACACAATGCCCCTAGAGGCCATACAGGTGGATAGTGATCTGACCTATGAGGAAAAGCCCGTCAAGATCCTTGAGATTGCCAACATAGTTTCTCGCAGTAAGATCATCAAGTTCTGCAAGGTTCTGTGGAGTCACCACTCCGAGGAAGAAGCCACGTGGGAACGAGAAGAAAATATTCATCGAGATCACCCGCACCTATTTTCTATCCAACCAGAATCTCGAGGGCGAGATTCTTCTTAAGGTGGGTAGGTATGTAACATCCCAAATTTTCAATTTGGAATATTCACAATTATAGTTAAGCATCTATGCATTTTGACTGAAATATATGTGGCAATGGAATTTTAGATTTTGATTTTTGACTTCATTTCAATTTGGCATTTAAATTATATTCGCAAATCCCTAATTAATACTTTGAAAAAAAAGTATGAGTGGAGGTAACATGACACATCAAAAGATGGGAGAAAATAGTGCTAGTTTATTTGGAAATCAATTTTTTTTTATTTGGACTTTGTTGTAAAAAATTGAAGTTTTTATTTTGCATCTAAAAAAATGTTCACTTTATAAGATTTATTTTTCCGATCATTTTGCTATACAATACTTTATAAGTTTTTGTTTGTGGCGTCAAAAAAATGCGGGCCAGGCCAGGCCAGGGCGTGGCCCAGCCAGCTAGCGCCAGCCCACCACGTGCGAGGGCAGCAGCCCTAGTGAGGCCAAGAGACAACCTTCGCTCCCACATAGGCCGCCACCACCTCTCCCGTTTCGATCTCCCTCTCCCTCGTGTGTCTTTCTCTCACATCGACACACGGGACCCACCTGTTCTTCCTCTTGCCCATGAAAGTAAACAGAGAGAAAACTTCCCATGCCACCCGAGTCCGCGATCTTTGGGATTCGTTTGTCGAAGCCAACCACTGATCCAAGAATTTGTCCTATAACTACCCGAGGCCGATCTCGACCGATCCCCCCAAAAACCCCATGGCAAAACCACATCCACCTCTCGCCATCTTCGTTTGGATCTCGTCGTGTCCGAGCCGGTTGACGGACGTTTCCAACGTCGTAAGACCACGTCGACCTCTCTCCTTTCGTAAAAGGGTTCATTTCTTTGTTGTGAATCCGTTTGACATCTTCCTTTTGCCCAGATCATACCGTAGCCTCACCCGACATCGCCGAAGCACCGCGGAGCACCGAATATTGGCAAGCCTGCCCCGCACCGCCTGGTCAACTCGGCATCTCACCATAGACAAAAATCGGACGCCCTCGACCTCACACCTGTTGGACAACGCCGCCGTCGACCAAGATCACCGGAGCCGCCGGCCCCACCGACCTCTCCTCCCTGCCCACACTCGGCTTCCCTCTGTAAACACTATATCTTTGTGTCGCTAGTACTTTTTTTCAACCGAAGCGTTAGGTTCTCCTGTTAGATCGGTTTTATTTGTTTCGATTTAGATCGAACAGGTTCGCGTTTTTTTATTAGATGCCCTTCCCAAAAGGTTAAGTAGAGAATGTTCACTTCTTAATCTCCATAGCAATCATGACCAGCGATTACTATCCGGCCACATGATGCCCTAGTAGCGAACAATCACTATATAGCGCTTTTTAAAAAATCCCATTTTTCAGATTAGATGCGTTCTTTTTTGTATCTTTAGTTTTACAACTCCGTTTTTAGTGATTCTTTTTGCTGCGGATTCACAAAAATCCCATCTTTTTAGATAAACCAACGAAAAATATTTTTTAAACTTTTAAAAACGAGTTCAAACAGATTTGTATGAATCCCTGATTTATGTATAACTTTTATTTAAAAATTGATTTTGAGTGTTTCTTTTTGCTACTCATTTCTATATGTTATATCTATCTAGAGGACAAGCAAAAAAAATTGTTTTTATAAATTTTTGATCTGGACAGATTCAAGATCCATTTTAATTAGGTCATAACTTTTGTGTTGTAGAACCTTTTAATTGTTTCTTTTTGCATTGAAATTTGTAGTAAAATTTCTTTCTGATTTTTGAATAAAAGTTAAATTTTCCTTCTGTTAAAAAATTATTGGTTGTAGAAAACTATTTATAGGTTGTCTACTTTAGTAAAGCTTCGCAATTAAGTTTTGGAGATTTCTTTGGTTGCCTTTATTTCCTTCTTCGTTTGTGTTATTTATTATTTTGTTATTAGCTTTACTTGCTGTTAGGTATAGTTGTGTTATGTTATGCTTACTGTGTGCATTGTTTGATTCGTTAGATCATCCGGAGTGCGAGGCTTGTTATCTAGAGTCACTCGAGTACGAAGACCGCCAGCAAGGCAAGTTCACATTGATCATGTTTTACCTATTGTTTTATTGCATTAGTTCTCTCTTCTCCACCATTGCATGCAAAGTAGGTGCTACCTCTTGAGCATGCGATGGTTTTCCCTTGAAGAGGAAAGGGTGATGCAGCGAAGTAGATAAGTATTTCCCTCAGTTTTTTAGAACCGAGGTATAAATCGAGTAGGCGGAACATGCAAGTCATCAATAGATGCACCTACACAAATAATCAAACTCTTGCACCCAATGTTATAAAGGGGTTGTCAATCCCTTCACGGTTATTTGCAAGTATTAGATCCAATAGAGATAGATGTAACGAGTGTGGAAAGTAAAAAGTAAATAAATTGCAGCAAGTATAGATCTGAAAATATGTGATGGAAAATAGACCCGGGGCCCATAGGTTTCACTAGGGGCTTCTCTCTTGAAGGCAAATATCATGGTGGGTAAACAAATTACTATCAAGCAATTGATAGAAAAGCGGATAATCATGTAGTTATCCAAGGAAATGATCATGCATATAGGAATCACATCCGTGACAAGTAGACCGAAAAAATTCTGCATCTATTACTATTACTCCATACATCGACCGACTCCTGCCTGCATCTAGAGTATTAAGTTCATGAAGAATAGAGTAACACATTAACAAAGATGACATTATGTGGAGGGGAAAACTCAAGCAATATGATGAAAACCCCATCTTGTTACCCTTGATGGAAACAATACAATACGTGCCTCGCTACCCCTACTTTGTCACTGGGTGAGGACACCGCAAGATTGAACCCAAAACCAAGCACTTCTCCCATTGCAAGAATTACCAATTTAGTTGGCCAAACCAAACCAATAACTCGAAGAGACATGCAAGGATATGAAATCATGCATATAAGAAATCCGAGGAGATTCAAATAAAATTCATTGATAATCTGAACATAAACCCACAATTCATCGGATCTTGACAAACACACCACAAAAGAGGATTACATCGAATAGATCTCCATGAAGATCATGAAGAACATGGTATTGAAGATCAAACAGAGAGAAAAAGCAATCTAGCTACTAGCTATGGACCCGTAGGTCTATGGTGGACTACTCACGCATCATCGGAGGGGCAATGGAGTTGATGTAGATGCCCTCCGTGATCAGAACCCCCTCCGACAGATTACCGGAAAAGGTTCCAAGATTGTATCTCTTGGGAATGGAGGCTTACGGCCGTGGAAAAGTATTTGTGTGGATCTTTTTGATGTTGTGGGAATATTTGGGTATTTATACGCCAAAGAATAGGGTTAAGAGACCTGCTAGGAGGTGACAAGCCTGCTAGGCTCAGCCAGGGCGGGTCGCCCCTAGCAGGTATGTGGCGCCCTGGCACCTCCCCTGACGTGCACTCCAATCTTGGATGACTTGTTTCCTTCTAGAAAAATTCCGTCCGAAGGTTTTATTCCATTTGGACTCCGTTTAATATTCCATATCTGCAACACTCAAAAACAAGGAAAAAACAGAAAGTGACACTTGGCTCTAGATTAATAGGTTAGTCCCAAAAATAGTATAAAATAGCATATTAATGCATATAAAACATCCAAAACAGATGATATAATAGCATGCCGTCATAAAAAATTATAGATACGTTGGAGACGTACCAGCATCCCCAAGCTTAATTCCCGCTCATCCTCGAGTAGGTAAATGATAAAAACAGAATTTTTTATGTGGAGTGCTACCTAACGTATTTATCCAAGTAATATTCTTTATTGTAGCATGAATATTCAGATCCTTAAGACACAAAACAAAAGCTTAATATTGATATAGAAACAATAACATTTCAAGCATACTAGCAAAACAATTGTATCTCTTAAAAATATAATGCCAAAACAAAGTTATCCCTAAAATATCATATGGTCTGGCTATGCTCCATCTTCCCCACACAATGTATATACATCATGCACAACCCCGATGAAAAGTCAACCAATTGTTTTCACACCTTTATTTTCTCAAACTTATTTAACTCTCATGCAATACATGAGCGCGAGCCATGGATATATCACAATAGGTGGAATAGAATATGGTGGAGGTTGTCAAGGAAAGGGAGAAGATAGTCTCACATCAACTAGGTGTATCAACGGGCTATGGAGATGCCCATCAATAGATATCAGTGAGAGTGAGTAGGGATTGGTATGCAATGGATGCACTAGAGCTATAAGTGTATGAAAGCTCAAAAAAACAACTAAGTGGACATGCATCATGAAGTAAAATATTCCACTAGCTATATGAAAGTGACAAAATAGGAGGCTCTCTATCATGAAGATCATGGTGCTACTTTTAAGCACAATTGTGGAAAATGTAGTAGCAATGTCCCTTCTCTCTTTTCTCTCATTTTTTTGTTGGGCATGTAAGGCCTCTTTTATTCATCATTTTTTTTATTTGGGCTTCGCTGGCCTCTTTTATTTTTCATAAAGTCCGGACTCTCATCCCTACTAATAAGGGAATCATAGCTTCCATCATCCTTTCCTCACATGGGAAATGCTCTATAATGAAGATCATCGCACTTTTATTTACTTACAAATCAAAAGGAAAATTACAACTCGATACCTATGACAATATATGACTCTATATGCAATATGGAAGTGATGGTGCATGTCATAAAAGGAAACGATGGAAGTTGCATGGCAATATATCTCGGGAACGGCTATGGAAATGTCATAATAGGTAGGTATGGTGGCTGTTTTGAGGAAACATATATGGTGGCTATTTTGAGGAAGGTGTTTATTGCATCGGCGAATGTTGTGCGGTACTAGAAAGGCTAGCAAAAGTGGAAGGGTGAGAGTGTGTATAATCCATGGACTCAACATTAGTCATAAAGAACTCGCATACTTATTGCAAAAGTCTATTATTAATTGAAGCAAAGCATTAAACGCATGCTCCTAGGGGGAGGTTGGTAGGAGTTAACCATCGCGTGCCCCCGACCCTCACACAAAGGTCGACAATCTATAAACAAGTCATGCTCTGACTTCCTTACATAGCGGTTCACCATACGTGCATGCTACGGGAATCACAAACCTTTACACAAGTATTTTTACCAAATAAAAATTTACTTTCTAACATGTCTCTTAACATTACCATCTTTATATCTCAAAACTTTATGCAAGGAATCAAACTTCTCATAAATACTCAATGCACTTAATATGGAAGTTTTTATTATATCCCTTCTGGATGCCTATCCTATCAGGACTAAATTCATAACCTAGACCAATTACTATGCTGTTTTAGAAACTCTCAAAATAATATAAATGAGGTACGAGAGTTCAAGTATTTCTATAAAACGCAAACACCACCATGCTCTAAAAGATATCAGTGAAGCACATAGAGATTAATTCCCCAACTCAAAAAATACAAGTGAAGCACATAGAGTATTCTAATAAATTCAAAATTCAGCATGTACTTCTCAAAAAATGTGTGCATCAAGTATTATTGTGGAATACTAACAATCAAAGAATCATATCATACAAGACTTTCTAAGCAAAACACATATCATGTGGTGAATAAAAATATAGCCTCAAGTAAATTTACCGATGGATTGAAGACGAAAGAGGGGATGCCTTCGAGGGCATCCCCAAGCTTAGGCTATTTGGCATCATTTAATATGACTTGGGGTGCCTTGGTAATCCCCAAGCTTAGGCTCTTTCCACTCCTTATTCGATAGTCCATCCAATCTTTACCCAAAACTTGAAAACTTCACCACACAAAACTTACCAGAAAATTCGTGAGATCCGTTAGTATAAGAAAATAAACCACCACTTTAGGTACTGTTATGAACTCATTATTTATTTATATTGGTGTTATAATTACTGTAATATAACTTCTCCCTCACTCATACCACATGATACAACCCATAGATTCATCAAAATAGGCAAACAACTCAAAGAAAACAGAATCTGTCAAAAACAGAACAGTCTATAGCAATCTAGAGACTTTGTATACTTGTGTAACTCAAAAGAATCTACAAATTAGGGAAACCTGGGAAATTTATGTATAAACATTGTGTAAAAATTTCTGGTCAATTTGATGCTTTGAAAAAATTATAAAATTCCTGGACAGAGAGCAAAAGTTTTTGTTTTTCAGCAAGATCAAATCAACAACTACCATAGATCACCCCAAAGGTTTTACTTGGATCAAACACTAATTAAAACACCAAAACACAATTACTAAATAAGTAATAATGTGGGAAACACTCAAAAAATAAGCAAAAACAGAACAAGAAATAAAATTGGGTTGCCTCCAAACAAGTGCTATTGTTTAACGCCCCTAGCTAGGCAAAACACAATAGATCCAGGTATTGTCATCTTTGGTATGCAACTCCTCAATTGCACACTCATGATCCCTAGGAGGCCCGTTGTTCTTATCAATTATAATACTCCTAGATAAAAAATCAAGAGATTCAATGGTGGCAATTGGTTTCTTAATAATATTGAGAAAGTTGGGGTGAATACTTATTGTCTTAAGATCTTCATTTTTACTAGAAGATTCACCCGTATTTTTAGGAACAAAAACAAACTTGGCATACTTAGAAGGCGAAGGAGTTGGAGTTGTTTGGACTAAAGAAAAAGCAGATCCCAAGTTGGTAATAATGTCCTCTAGCTTGCCAATTCTAGAGGAATCTTGTTCCAATATTTCATTAACTATGGGTTCTTTTTCCTTGATACTTTTTAAGGTAACTCCTACTCCCTCCGTTCCTTGATATAAGGTGTATAGATTTCTGAGAAAAACCACGAAATGTAAGGTGTATTGCATTGCCCCATTCGTTTGGATATTTCTTTTAGGGATTTGATTACATTTCCTTATATCAGGCAAGCTCCTCTATTTTCTGGTGTCAATTAGTCACGTGTAATCTCACCCAAAACTTATGAAATTTTCCCTCCATGTGCATTCTTTAATTTCCATGCCAAAACTATACACCCTATATTTAGGAACGAAGGGAGTACTTTAGATCCATATTGAGTAATGTGATTATGAATCTTCTTATCCAAGTTTTAAATAAGCTCAACCACAGCAACCCTTTTTTCAATAATATCAAGCCTTCGCATCACATGTTCCAAAGTTAAATTTTTTCCATTAACCATGATTGGGGGTGATCCTAACAAATTTATCAGAGCACTATATGAGTCAGAGGTATGACTTCCCAATAAAATCCATCCCATGATGGTATCTAGAACATATCTATTCCAAGGAGTGATACCCACATAAAAATTGCAAAGGAGAACGGTAGTAGATTGCTTACAAATAGATCTATTTTCGGAAATTGCAAATTCTATACCAAGCATATTTTATGTTTTGTCCCTCCCTTTGCTTATAATTAAGAACCTCATACTCGGGAGTATTAGTTATAGCTGTAAGGCTAGCCATGAGTTCAAGCAAACAAAAGGCAAGCGAAAGAAGGACAAATAAAAATGCAAATCTTTTCAGAAGTGGGGGAGAGGAAAACGAGAGGCAAATGGCAAATAAAGTAAATGCAAGAGATGAGTTTGTGATGCGTACTTGGTAGGCTTGATGTGTATCCTCCCCGGCAACGGCGCCAGAAATCCTTCTTGCTACCTCTTGAGCATGCATTGGTTTTCCCTTGAAGAGGAAAGGGTGATGCGGAGAAGTAGATAAGTATTTCCCTCAGTTTTTGAGAACCAAGGTATCAATCTATTAGGAGGAACAAGCAAGTCACCAATGGATGCACCTACACAAATAATAAAACTCTTGCACCCAACGCTATAAAGGGGTTGTCAATCCCTTCACGGTTATTTGCAAGGATTAGATCCGATAGAGATAGATGTAATGAGTGCGGAAAGTAAAAGGTAAATAAATTGAAGCAAGTATAGATGAGAAAATATATGATGGAAAATAGACCCAGGGGCCATAGGTTTCACTAGGGGCTTCTCTCTTGAAGGCAAATATCATGTTGGGTAAAGAAATTACTGTCAAGCAATTGATAGAAAAGTGAATAATCATATAGTTATCCAAGGCACTGATCATGCATATAGGCATGACGTCCATGACAAGAAGACCGAAACGCAAGATTGAACCCAAAACCAAGTACTTCTCCCATTGCAAGAATTACCAATCTAGTTGGCCAAACCAAACCTATAACTCGAAGAGACTTGCAAGGATATGAAATTATGCATACAAAAAATCACAGGAGATTCAAATAAGATTCATGGATAATCTGAACATAAATCCACAATTCATAGGATCTTGACAAACACACCACAAAAGAGGATTACATCGAATAGATCTCCATGAAGATCATGAAGAACATGGTATTGAAGATCACAGAGAGAGAAGAAGCCATCTAGCTACTAGCTATGGACCCATAGGTATATGGTGGACTACTCATGCATCATTGGAGGGGCAATCGAGATGATGTAGATGCCCTCCATGATCGAAACCCCCTCCGAGATGATGTAGAAGCCTCCAAGATTGGATCTCTCGAGAACGGAGGCTTCCGACGGCGGAAAAGTATTTGTGTGGCTCTTTTCATGTTGCGCAAATATTTGGGTATTTATAAGCCAAAGAATAGGGTTGGGAGACCTATCAGGATGTGACAAGCCCGCTAGGTGTGGCCAGGGGGCCCCGCGCCTAGCAGGCTTGTGGCGCCCTGGCACCTCCCGTGACGTGCACTTTAAGCTTGGATGACTTGTTTCCTTCTAGAAAAATTTCTTCCGAATGTTTTATTCCGTTCGGACCCCGTTTAATATTCCATATCAGCAAAACTCAAAAACAAGGAAAAAACAGAAACTGGCACTTGGCTCTAGATTAATATGTAAGTCCCAAAAATAGTATAAAATAGCATATTAATGCATATAAAATATCCAAAACAGATAATATAATAGCATGCCATCATAAAAAATAATAGATATGTTGGAGACATATCAGTAGGTACTTGGAAATTTTGCCTCCTGAGTAGTATCATGTGGTAGGTACCCATAACCCTTGTTACTTTGGCCCTATGGAAACGTTATTTTTATTTTTCTATGCTTTTAGTAGATTGTATTTGGTTGAGTGTTTATCATGAAAGTTGAGAGAAATTAATTTAGACTAAGACCTCCAAGACATCAAGAAATTGTCAAGACCTCATGATGCAATACACCTTTGGGTGGATGATGGTAGAACGGCACCCTAGAGGAACCAGTGGTAGCCTAGGTGATGGTGGAGAAGTGCACGTATTCATGCGGAAAGGTCCAACCAGGCACGAAGAGATGGATGGATATGTCAAGACCCAAGGCTTACCTACACAGCCACAAGCCATTATGGGCTCCGGCTAGGTTGGACATCGTGGCGACTCTGGACGGGCGGAGCTACGAGATATAGAAGAACGGTGGGAATGGATGGGCACCAACAATGGCTCAGAGGAACCCTTTGGAAGACCTGTTTTGATCATCCGGTTCTCAAACACCCTGAAGTGCGAGGATTTCAATGGAGGCGATCAAATCTTGTGGGTAACATGTGCAAAACTCTGCAAAGTACTCAAACCTAATCGATAAGCCATGTCCACGGTCATGGACAACTTGAGACAAAGGAACTGAAACTATAGGGAAGTCTCAACAAAAATAATTTAATGATGTGGATTTTGTTGATAACTTTGTTATGAGAAATGGTTGGTGGAACCTTCTCATTAAACAATCAACATTGTAGTAATAATTTTTGCTTTACCCCCTCTCTTGTTGTAGGAAAAATTAGCTTTACGCTAAACATAAACTTATAGCCCCACCTGCCATATATGCATACAGAATAGATGATCATTTTCAACCTCTCTTTTGTGACTTGCCGGCATATTCAATATGCTGACCTACATGGCTGCAACGTATCATGTTGAAGAGTACTTTTTCGACCAGGAGTGAGGATACGCCCTGTGCTTGGTGAGATGCCCTTGGAGTCAGATGGACTCAACTACCTTTGAAGCTTCTGCGAGTTTTGGATTAGTTTTATCTCACGAGTTGGCCTTCATCCACTTTTTTATTGTAATAAAGGACTCGATATGAGATTTCGATTAATAAAGTTGTGACATTTTCCCATTGATATGTACATTGATGTACCATGTGTGTACCAGCATGGTCTTCGGATGGTATGAAAACACCAGAGATTCAGTCGTTTCAGGTCGGGTTGCTACAGAAATGGTATCACAGCACATGCTGAACATAGGACGTAACCTCTAGGATTAGAAAAGCCTGAGGAAGAAAACCATTTTATTTATGTCTCTAAAATTTCCTATACTCTCATATGCTCATTTCCGACTTCTTTCCGATTTCCAATATTTCTAGATGGCCACCTTCAACCCATTTTTGTTCACGGAGTTTTGCCAGCCCGATGCTATAATGCGCTTTGGCAAAGAGCTGGTGCAGATCATCAAGGACGTAAGGATTGCTCTGACAACCATCACTAGGACTCCTATCGAGTCTTTCCCAGCTGACGCTCGCTACAGGATTAAGGTGCACATCCCTGGAAGGAGCTTCAAAAACACAGAAGACATCAGCTTCAAGTTCGTTGCGCCCAGCTGGATTCTCGGGAGGGACATGGCGGTTCACTGTGCACTGGGACGTATCAAGGAGGCATACAAAGGCTACCCCATTTTGCCAAGCCTTGAGATGATCTCCCGGGGAGGTGCAGATGGAGAAATCATAAACACCATGATTGAAGACTTCCTCTCCTATATCAAGACGTTGGATACACACATCGGGACCCTGGAGCTCCGTGTATGCAATGACACGAAGAAGATCAAGAAGATAATGAATCGTGAACTTGACCTCGAAGCTGATATACGAGAAGCCGACTATGAGCACTAGGATGAAGTGAAGGAATTATGGGTAGGATTAAGAAGCTGAAGACTCGCATTGCAAATCTGGAGGAGCATCTGGACATGGGAGAAAACCTTCATCTGGAAGGCTACAAGGCTCCCTTGATCGGCAATGACGACGACTATGAAGAGAGCACCACTAGAGGAGGACGCACCACCATGGACTTTTGAGGAGAACTTTAGTCATGACCGCCATATATCTTTTTTTTCTTGTTAAAATCGTAGGTCGATGTTTTGTTTGCAAGACTTGTATCTTGAGTTTGAACCTTTTGAGTTGAATAAATGAATGATTGTTTGGTGTTATATGTTTGTTGCATTGCATCTGGGTAGTGAATTTTCTCTTAGACCCTTGTTCTATTCTACTTCTCATCACTATGAAAAACATCAGATGCCTCTGAGATGTGACCCCAGCACCAACTTCCCGCGGGAACTCACCCAACTCATCCAACAGTAGAATGCCTTGATACAACTGTTGATCCATAACCAGGCCAAAAAAACAACAACCCTCCACCTCAGGTCGACAACCTCACCAATTTTCTGAGGTTGAATCCTTTGACCTTCTCTAGCAGCACTGAGCCCATTTTGGTAGATGACTGGCTCCGTAAGATGGAGAGGGAACTCATCACCGCTAGATGCACTGAAGCTGAGAAAGTGCACTTTGACGCACATCAACTTGAGGGGACAACAGTTTCATGGTGGGAGAACTACACCAACACATACCCCATTGCTGGTGTTACTTGGGAGCAGTTCAAGATGGCTTTCCGCACCGGCAGGCCATTGAGTAAAAATGGACCTTTAAGATGAAGACAGACGCCGATGGTAAATGTCACCAGTTATAAAGCTCGATTTGTCGCAAAGAAGTTTCCGCCAAGTTCAAGGAGTTGAATTTGATGAGACTTTCTCACCCGTAGCGATGCTAAAACTCTGTTGGAATTATGTTAGCACTTGCTTAATTTTTCAATTATGAAATCTGGCAGATGGATGTCAAAACATCGTTTCCTTAATGATTTACTTGACTGTGATGCAACCGAAAGGTTTTGTCAGTTCTAAGGATGCTAAATATATGCAAGTTCCATCGATCCTTCTATGGACTGGAACAAGCATCTCGGAGTTGGAATATACGCTTTGATGAGGTGATCAAAGTTTTTGAGTCCATACAAAGTTTATGAGAAACTTGTACTTATAATAAAGTGAGTGGGAGCACTATAGAATTTCTGATAAGTATATGTGGATGAAATATTGTTGATCGTAAATGATGTAGAATTTTTGTAAAGCATAAAGGGTTGTTTGAAAATGAGTTTTTCAAAGCAAAACCCGGAATAAAGCAATCTGATTATTGGGAATCAAGATCTATAGAGATAGATCAAAATGCTTGATGAGACTTTCAATGAGTACATACGTAGACAAGATTTTGAAAGAGTTCAAAATGGATCAATCAAAGAAGGAGTTCTTGCCTAATTTGTAAGGTGTGGAGTTGAGTGAGACTCAAGGCTCGACCATGACAGAAGAAAGAGAAAGGACGAAGGTCGTCCCCTATGCCTTATGCATAGGCTCTGTATAGTATGCCATGATGTGTACCGCACCTGTGTGTGCCTTGCCATGAGTCTGTCAAGGGGTTCAAGAGTGATCCAGGAGTGGATCACTAGACAGAGGTCAATATTATCCTTAGTAACTAGAGGACTAAGGAAATATTTCTCGATTATGGAGGTGATAAAGAGTTCATCATACAGGGTTACGTCGATGCAATATTTAACACCAATCCGGATGACTCCGAGTACCAATCCGGATACGTATAGTGGAGCAGCTATTTGGAATAGGTCCAAGTGGAGTGTGGTAGCAGTGTCTACAATATGACATAGAGATTTGCAAAGTACACACGGATCTAAATGTCAGAGACCCATTGACTAAAGACCTCTCTCACATGCAAAGCATGATCCAACCCCAGAACTCATTGGGTGTTAGATTCATAACAATGTAAATCACATGGTGATGTGAACTATACTATTGACTCTAGTGCAAGTGGGACACTATTGCAAATATGCCCTAGAGGTAATAATAAATTGGTTATTACTATATTTCCTTGTTTGTGATAATCATTTATTATCCATGCTATAATTGTATTGATTGGAAACTCAAATACATGTGTGGGTACATAGACAACACTGTGTCCCTAGTATGCCTCTAGTTAACTAGTTCATTGATCAAAGATGGTCAAGGTTTCCTGGCCATAGACATGAGATGTCATTTGATAATGGGATCACATCATTAGGAGAATGATATGATGGACGGGACCCAAACTATAAACATAGCATATGATCGTGTTAGTTCATTCCTATAGTTTTCTGCATGTCAAGTATATGTTCCTATGATCATGAGATCATGCAACTCACACTAGAGGAATACCTAGTGTGTATCATACATCAGAACATAACTGGGTGACTATAAATATGCTCTATAGGTATCTCCGAGGGTGTCTGTTGAGTGGGCATGGATCAAGACTGGGATTTGTTACTCCGTGTGAAGGAGAGGTATCTCAAGGACCACTCGGTAATACAACTTCACAATAAGCCTTGCAAGCAATGTGACTAAGTGTTAGCTACAGGATCTTGTATTGCAGAATGACTAAAGAGACTTAACGGTAACGATATTAAACTAGGTATAGAGATACCGACGATCGAATCTCGGGGAAGTAACATACCGAAGAACAAAGGGGACAACGTACGAGATTAACTGAATCCTTGACACAGAGGTTCAACAGATAGAGACCTTCGTAGAATATGTAGGAACCAATATGGGCATCCAGGTCTATTGTATATTGACCGTGAAGGTGTCTCGGTCATGTCTACATTGTTCTCGAACCCATAGGTCTGCACACTTAACATTCAATCATGTTTCGGTAGTATTGAGTTATGTATGTTGGTTACTGAAGGTTATTTAGAGTCGCGGATGAGATCCTGGACGTCATGAGGAGATCTGGAATGGTCTGAAGGTAAAGATTGATATATAGGAAGTCCTGTTTTGGTCACAGGAAAAGTTTCAGGTACTTCAGTAGTGTACCGGGGGTGCCGGGAGGGTACCGAGGGCCATCGGGAGGGGTGTGCCGACCCAAAGGACCTCATGGGCTGTGGGAGGAGTCAAACCAGCCCCTAGTGGGCTGGCTGAACCCCCCACTAAGGCCCATGCGGCTAGGGGTGGGAAAAACCCAAAGGTGGAAAAGGTGGAAAGGATTTCCAAGTGGAGAGGAGGAATCGTACTCCTAGTAGCATTAGAGTAGGACTCCTCCACCTCCAATTTTGGCCAAACCTTGAGGGTTTGAGGCTGCCTCCTCCCCTCCCTCCCTCCTATATATACTAGAGGATATAGAGGGGAGATCTAACCCTATTGGCACGTTCTCCCTCTACTTCCTCTAGATTGTTTTCTCCTTTAGTCTAGTTTCGGCGGTGCTTAGGCAAAGCCCTGACCGAATAGTTCAACCACTACCTCCATCGTCGCGCTGCCAAAGAACTCATCTACCTCTCCTCCCCCTCTTGCTGGATCAAGAAGGCGGAGATCGTCATCGAGATGTATGTGTGTTGAACGCGGAGGTGTAGTCCGTTTTGCGCTAGATCGGAAGGACCGTGATCAGGATCGCGAGGCAATTCATGATTTGATCGCGGGACAGATCGTGATGCGATCATGGGACGGATAATGATTGGATCACGAGATGGATCATGATGGGATCGCGGGACGCTTGGCGATTTGGATTGCGAAGATGTTTGACTACATCAACCGCGTTTCTTAACGCATCCCACTTAGGGATCTACAAGGGTATGTAGATCCACTCTCCCTCCCGTAGATGCTCATCACCACGGATAGATGTTGTGTGTGCGTAGGAAATTTTTTGTTTCCCATGCAACGTTCCCCAACAGTTGCATCATGAGCTAGGTCTATGTGTAGATGAGATCTCAAGTAGAACACAAAGGAGTTTGTGGGCACTGATATTTAGATTGCTTCCTCCCCTGGTCTTTTCTTGTTCTGGCGGTATTGTGGGATGAAGAGGCCCGGACCAACATTACTCGTACACTTACGAGAGACCGGTTCCATCAACTGACATGTAACTTCATTGCATAAAGATGGTTGGCGGGTGTTTGTTTCTCCCACTTTAGTCGGATCGGATTTGACAAAGGCAGTCCTCGAGAAGGTTCAATAGCAATTTTTGTATCACCGTTGTGGTTTTTGCGTAGGTAAGATTTGTTCTTGCTAGATACCCGTACCAGCCACATAAAACTTGCAACAACAATTAGAGGATGTCTAACTTGTTTTTGTAGGGTATGTTGTGATGTGATATGGCCAATTACATGATGAGATATATGTGATGTATGAGATGATCATGTATTGTATAGAATATCACGACTTGCATGTTGATGAGTACGGCAACCGGCAGGAGGCATAGGGTTCTCTTTAATTATTTTTGCTGTTTTGCTTTACTTTATCACTATGAGTTAGCAACAGTCGTGGAAGCAACAGTCGGCGCAACAACCTCATGGCGACACATTGATGGAGATCAACATGATGGATATCATGGTGTCATGCCGGTGACAATGGAGATCATGTCGGTGCTTCGGAGATGGAGATCAAAAGCACAAGTTCATGGCCATATCATGTCACTTACGATTTGCATGTGATGTTAATCTTTTTATGCATCTAATTTTGCTTAGGACGACGGTAGAATTATAAGGTGATCCCTCACTTAAAATTTCAAGATAAAATTGTGTTCTCCCCGAGTGTGCACCGTTGTGAAAGTTCATCGTTTCGAGACACCACATGATGATCGGGTGTGATAGACTCTATGTTCGCATACAACGGGTGCAAGACAATGTTGCACATACGGAACACTCGGGTTAAACTTGACGAGCCTAGCATGTATATACATGGCCTTGGAACACAAGAGACCGAAAGGTCAAACATGAGTCATATAGTAGATATGATCAACATGAAGATGTTCACCATTGAAACCACCTCAACTCACATGATGATTGGACTTGAGGAGGTGGATGTGGATCATGTGAAACTCGAATGACCAGAGGGATGTCAATTTGAGTGGAATTTTTTTAAGTAATATGATTAACTAAACTCATTATCATGAAGATAGTCAAAATGTCTTTGCAAATTATGTTGTAGATTACAAGCTCGTGTTGTAGCTCCCTTGAATTTTTGATATGTTCCTAGAGAAATAGAGTTGAAAGATGATGGTAGCAATAATGCGGACTGGGTCAGTGATCTGAGGATTGTCCTCATTGCTGCACATAAGGCTTATGTCCTTAATGCACCTCTCGATGTGTCACCCCCTCAAGCATCGTCTGTAGATGTTGTGAACATCTGATAGGCATGTTCTGATGACTACTTTATAGTTCAATGCGTCATGCATTACAACTTAGAACTGAGGCTCTAAAACATTTTGAACGTCACGGAACATATGAGATGTTCTAAGAGCTGAAATTGGGATCTCAGGCTGGTGCCCGTGTTGAGAGGTATGAGACCTCCAACAAGATTCTTTGCCTACAAGATGTAGGAGAATAGCTCGATCGGTGAGGATGTGCTCAGATTGTCTAGGTACTACAGTCGCTTGAATCGAGTGGGAGTTGATCTTCCAGATAAGATAGTGATTGATATAGTTCTCCAAGTCACTGTCACTAAGCTACTAGAGCTTAGTGATAAACTATAAAATGCCAGGGATGGAAATAGTGATCCTTGAGCTATTCGTGATGTTTGACACCGTGAAGGTAGAAATCAAGAAGGAGCATCAAGTTTTGATGGTTAGTGAAACCACTAGTTTCGAGAAGGGAAAGGGCTAGGAGGGGAACTTCATGGATGGCAAGTGAGTTGCTGCTCCAGTGAAGAAACCCAAGGTTGAAACCAAACCCAAGACCAAGTGCTTCTTTTATGAGGAGAACGGTCACTGAAGTGGAACAACCCTACATACTTGGTAGATAAGAAGGCTGGCAACGTCGACAGAAGTATATTTGATATATGTGTTATTGATGTGTACCTTGCTAGTACTCCTACTAGCACCTGGGTATTGGATACCGGTTCGGTTGCTAAATGTTAGTAACTCGAAATAAAAGCTACGGAATAAACGGAGGCTAGCTAAGGGTGAGGTGACGATGAGTGTTGGAAGTGTTTCCAAGGTTGATGTGATCACCATCGGACGCTCTCTCTACCTTTAGGATTAGTGATGAACCTACATAAATGTTATTTGGTGTTTGCGTTGAGCATGAATGTGATTAGATCATGTTTATCGCAATACGGTTATTCATTTAAGTTAGAGAATAATGGTTATTCTATTTACATGAATAATACCTTCAATGCTCATGCACCCAATGAGAATGGTTTATTGAATCTTGATCGTAGTGATATACATGTTCATAATATTGATGCCAAATGATACAAAGTTAATAATGATACTACCACATACTTGCGGCACTACCGCTAAAGGTCATATTGGTGTAAAGCGCATGAAGAAACTCCATGCTGATGAATCTTTGGACTTTGTCGATTTTGAATCGGTTGGGACATGCGGTGCGGACCATGCCTCACGGACAAGATGACTAAGACCCCCTTTTCCGGTATGATGGAGCGGGCAAGTGACTTATTGAAAATGATACATGTTTATGTATTTGGTTCAATGAGTGTTGTAGCATGCGGTGGATATCGTTATTTTCCTACCTTCACTGATGATTTGAGTAGATATGGGGATATTTACTTAATGAGACACAAGTCTAAAACGTTGAAAAGTTCAAACAAAATCAGAGTGAAGTTTGAGATCATCATGACAAGGAGATAAAATGTCTACGATATGATCGTGGAGGTAAATACCCGAGTTACGAGTATTGGTATACAACTTAATACAATGTGGAATTTGTTTCACAGTTCACGCCACCTGGAACAACATATTATGATGGTGTGTCCGAATGTCGTAGTCATGCTCTATTGGATATGGTGCGAACTATGATGTCTCTTATCAATTTTCCACTATCATTTTGGGGTTACGCATTAGAGACAACTACATTCACTTTAAAAGGGGCACCATCTAAATCCGTTGAGATGACACCGTATGAAATTTGGTTTGGCGGAAACCTAAGCTCTCATTTCTTAATGTTTGGGGCTACGATGCTTATGTGAAAAGGGTTTTCACCTAATGAGCTCGAACCCAAAGTAGACAAATGCATCTTCATAGAATACCCTAACCTAATAATTGGGTAAATCTTCTATCTTAGATCCAAGCACAAAGTGTTTGTTTCTAAAAACGGGTCATTTCTCGAGAAATAGTTTCTCTCAAAAGAATTGAGTGGGACGAAGATAGAAATTGATGAGGATGTTGAACCTTTGTTTCAACCAGGGAGTAGCGAGGCGCAGAAAGATGTTTCTGTGGAGCCTACATCATTTGAAGAAGTAGTTAATGATGATGATCATGAAGCCTCAGATCAAGTTACTATTGAACCTCGTAGGTCGACAAGGACGCGTACTACTCCTGAGCGGTACAGCAACCCTGTCTTAGAGGTCATGTTGTTGAACAATGATGAACCTACGAACTATGGAGAAGCGATGATGGTCCCGGATTCCAACAAATGGTTAGAGGCCATGAAATCCGAGAAAGGATCCATGTATGAAACCAAGTATGGACTTTGGTAGACTTGCCCGTTGAATGGCAGGTCGTTGAGTACAAATGGACCTTTAAGATGAAGACGGACACTGATGGTCAATGTCACCATCTATAAAGCTCGACTTGTTGCAAATAAGTTTTCACCAAGTTCAAGGATTTGACTACGATGAGACTTTCTCACCCGTAGAGATGCTAAAAGTCTATTGGAATTATGTTAGCATTTGCTGCATTTTTTAATTATGAAATCTGGCAGATGGATGTCAAAACCTCGTTTCCTTAACGTTTACTTGAGGAAAGGTTGTATGTGATACAACCGGAAGGTTTTGTCAGTTCTAAGGATGCTAAGATATATGCATGCTCCAGCAATCCTTCTATGGACTGGAGCAAGCATCTCGGAGTTGGAATATACGCTTTGATGAGGTGATCAAAGTTTTTGAGTATATACAAAGTTTATGAGAAACTTGTATTTACAATAAAGTGAGTGGGAGCACTATAGAATTTCTGATAAGTATATGTAGATAATATATTTTTGCGGAAATGATGTCGAATTTCTGGAAAGCATAAAGGGTTGTTTGAAAAGGAGTTTTCAAAGGAAAACCTGGAATAAAGCTACCTCATTGTTGGGCATCAAGATCTATATAGATAGATCAAGATGCTTGATGAGACTTTCAATGAGTACATATGTAGACAAGATTTTGAAAGAGTTCAAAATGGATCAGTCAAAGAAGGAGTTCTTGCCTGATTCGTAAGGTGTGGAGTTGAGTGAGACTCAAGGCTCGACCAGAGCAGAGAAAGAGAAAGGACGAAGGTAGTCCCCTATGCCTTATCCATAGGCTCTGTATAGTATGCCATGATGTGTATTGCACCTGTATGTGCCTTGCCATGAGTCTGTTAAGGGGTACAAGAGTGATGCAGGAGTGGATCAATGGACAACGGTCAAGATTATCCTTAGTAACTAGAGGACTAAGGAAATATTTCTCGATTATGGAGGTAATAAAGAGTTCATCATAAAGGGTTACGTCGATGCAAGCCTTAACACCAATTCGGATGACTCTAAGTAGCAATCCGTATACGTATAGTGGAGCAGCCATTTGGAATAGCTCCAATTGGTGTGTGGTAGCAGTGTCTAGAGTATGACATAGAGATTTGCAAAGTACACGCAGATCTAAATGTCGTAGACCCGTTGACTACAGACCTCTCTCACATGCAAAGCGTGATCGAACCCCAGAACTCATTGGGTCTTAGATTCATAACAATGTAAATCACATGGTGATGTGAACTAGATTATTGACTCTAGTGCAAGTGGGAGACTGTTGGAAATATTCCCTAGAGGCAATAATAAATTGGTTATTATTATATTTCCTTGTTCGTCATAATGGTTTATTATCCATGCTATAATTGTATTGATTGGAAACTCAAATACATGTGTGGGTACATAGAAAACACTGTGTCCCTAGTATGCCTCTAGTTAGCTAGTTCGTTGATCAAAGATGGTCAAGGTTTCCTGGCCATAGACATGGTTAGGAGAATGATGTGATGGATAAGACCCAAACTATAAACATAGCATATGATCGTGTCAGTTTATTGCTATCGTTTCCTGCATGTCAAGTGTCGAGACCACGATCCTAAGCCATAAGAAACCCAGCATGTAACACATCACATCACTTTGTGGCCTCACACATGGTTAACTCCACGGCTGTCACCTTACCTGGGCCGGGACCGTTTGCGTCTTTTGGCTCACGTATGTTATATGTCGCTAGCATTCAAACGTTAAGAACCCGGGTCGACATGACTAGTCGTAAAACCCAAGCGGCACGTCCGTACAGGAACATGCATACATAACCCAGCAGTGCAGGTGTCAGTCTCTAGCCTGTGTAGACGAGTCATAGCAAGTTACAAGGACTCCATTATGCCATGGGACATAAATGTCATCACTGCAAGTAGACGAGTCGTAGCAGGCTACAGGGACTCCATTACACTGCGAGACATTTCCTCAAAGGGACAATCATAGCAGCAAAGAAGGATACATGTCGGTCAATCAATGTGTCCGGAGCAGTAGCAAGCTACCAAGGCTTGGTGGAAGCACAAAGAGGCAGTTCCTTGTAAAGAGTACTACTAAAGGCACAGAACTAGGTGTCGAATCCCATACATATCATTGCACGTCACACGTACGCACGACTTGCCCGATATGCATACATACAACTATGGCATCACAACATAACCATACAACAACACAACATTTATTTAGGAGGCTCATAAGAGCCAACATAGTGTGATATTACATACAAGGGTCACATGATCCAACACACAAATCATACAAACAACAAGCGGAAGCTTAACATGTTGGGTACAGACATCTAGAAAAGAAGAAGGTTGAGGAAGCCTGTCTATCTACAAGACCCTCCATAGGAACCAGACCTCTGGCTAGGATTCCCAAGCTAAATGGTTAACATCAATCTTATCATAGAAACCACTAGTGAGACTGGAGTCTCCTCTGCAAAAACATAATTAAGAAATAGTGAGTACTGAGTACTCGGCAAGACTTGCATCAGAACTAACTACATATGCATCGGTATCAGCAAGGAGGTTGTGGGTTTCAATGCAGCAAGCCAGCTTTGACTCGGTGGCTATCCTATACTACAACTTTCATAACTTTGAAAAGTTTTGTGAAGCGTACACGACTCCACTAAAACCACAACAATACACTACCGTGGATCCGCTCCCGTCTTCCTACGAGAGTGCCATCCACGATACTCACACTTGTCTTGAAGCTTTTATGAGTAACCCATTAAATTGTTTATGAACCATATAAGTATCCAAATACTCCATATCCACGGACGTGGCAATTCGAATAGATTGATTACCTTGCAGGGGCGTACTTCGTCACACATGCTCCCGCCACTTACCGCCATGTGCTTGTAAAAAGGCACCTCGGCAACCTTCAAGCGGAAGCCCAGCGAGGGAGTCGGCCATGACCTGACTAACCACACAAAACTCTAGTCCAGGTTTATTGCCTATTTGGTATTGAACCCGCAAGGAAGTCTAGCCGAGGTTACACCGGGCCAGGGTACGGGGTTCCCAAGCCCACCTCGATGGATGGTACTACGCTTGGTACACCGGGCCACAATGCCTAGTCTGTCCCAAGCCCACTTGTACGGGGTGCCACTCGGTAGACTACTAGCATGTCCTACAAACACCAGAAACTAATTGCAACTCCTTGACAGAGATCAAGTCGATTAATAAGTCGAGAGAGTCATTTAAGGATCCCAATGTGCAGTAGTAGCTAGTCTTGGACAACATACATAGGACTTAGTTCTTAAGGACGGTCCAATGAGACCACCCGCCATGTACTGCCAGGATTTCCCTCTTCATTCTTGTCCACCAGAACCTTTGGTGTAGATCCTCATATATCTTGGTGCTGCCAGGGTGAATGGTTAGAGGAGATTCATGAGCCTCCTTAAGGATCAACTCTCAAAGTTGTTGCTTTTTAGGAACTACCAACCGATTCCCAAAGTATATTGCACCTCTATCATCAGTGGAGAAACTACCAGCAATTCCCTTTTCAACATTACCCCTGATCCGGGTAATACCCGCATCATACTGTTGGCTTGTTATAATCTAATCCTCCAAAGTAGGTTTTGCAACCAAGGTTGGAAGGGATCCGCGAGGAACAATGTGGAGGTTAAGCTTGCAAAATTCCTCATGAAGAAGGGGTTGACCTTGTTGCAGCATAAGATTTTTGCAGTAGGATTTACGACTTAACGCATCCGCCATGACATTTTCCTTGCCTGGGGTGTAAGTAATTCCTAAGTCGTAATCCGTAATCAGCTCTAACCATCGTCTTTGTCTGAGATTCAGATCTAGTTGATGAAGATATACTTCAGGCTTTGGTGATTGGTGTAAATCTCGCAACGATTACCAAGAAGGTAATGTCGCCATACCTTGAGTGCATGGACTATTGCCGCAAGCTCCAAATCGTGTGTTGGATAATTTTCCTCATGTGGGTGCAACTGTCGGGATGCATAGGCGATCACCTGTCGGTCTTGCATAAGAACAGATCCTAGTCCTTGTCTGTAGGCGTCACAATAGATGACAAAGTCCTTGGAGAAGTCAGGTGGCACAAGCACGAGAGTAGAGGTCAAACGTCTTTTCAGTTCCTGGAAACTGTGCTCACATTGTGGGGTCCATTCTAACTTCTTATCTTTCTTGAGGAGTTCCGTCAGAGGCTTGGCAACTTTGGAGAAGTTCTCAACGAAACGGCGACAATAGCTCCCTAAACCAAGGAAACTTCTAACTTGGAGAACAAGGTGCTCAGCGTGTTCTTCTTCATTCTTCGAATAAATCAGAATATCATCAAGGTAAACAACGACAAACTTATCTAAGTACTCCATGAAGACTGATTTCATCAAATGGGAAAATGTTGCAGGAGCATTGGTTAGTCCAAAGGACATGACTGTGTACTCATACTGGCCATAACGAGTGGGAACGCCGTCTTGGGATTGTCTCCATTCTTAATCTTGATTTGATGTAGCCTAACCTCAAATCCATCTTGGAGAACATTGAAGATCCAGCAAGTTGATCATAGAAATCATTGATCCTGGGGAGCAGATACTTATTCTTTATTGTGACCAAATTGACGGGTCGGTAATCCACAACCATACGAACCGTTCCATCCTTCTTCTTCACAAAGAGGACGGGACAAGCCCAAGGTCGAATGAAACCCTTTTGCAAGGACTCATCAAAGTTGCTTCTTGATCTCATCTAACTCCAAGGGTGCCATCTTATAAGATCTTCTGGAAATTGGAACAGT
Organism: Hordeum marinum; assembly: GCA_022496015.1. Taxonomy (NCBI): domain Eukaryota; kingdom Viridiplantae; phylum Streptophyta; class Magnoliopsida; order Poales; family Poaceae; genus Hordeum; species Hordeum marinum. The sequence continues at coordinate 304,109,424 of CM039677.1, forward strand.
TCCGAGGATGAGGTCTATCAGAAACTCTACATCCCTGTCAGGCGAAATGCCTGGCAATTCTTCTGGAAATACATCCGAAAAATCTCTTACTACCGGTATATCTTCAAGCTCGGGAAGAAGGTTGGCATTGAGCGAATAGAGTTGACGCTTTGCAACTCGTGTTGAAACATGGACTATCTTGCCAGATGGATGCGTAAGCTAAACAGACCTGGAGGAGCAATCGATCTTGGCATGGTGAGCTATCATCCAGTCCATACCCAGGATGATATTAATATCTGAATACTTGAGGGCTATCAGCGAAGCAAGGAATACAAGTCTATCAACACGGATTTCATTTCCATGGCTTATTCTTGTGGTCTGCCATCTAGACCCTGGAGTCTAAATTTCAAGAGCAGTTGGCATATCACAAAATGACATGTCATGCAACCGGGCATAGCCTTCCAAGATGAAGGAATGCGATGCTCCAGTATCAAACAGAACTGATGCCGGATGGCAATTGACAAGGAGCATTCCAAGGAGAACTTCTAGATCATCATTTGCTTCTTTGGCTGTGACGTGATTCACACATCTGTAGGGCAACAAAGCAGAAAACAAAAATTTCCCGACCTACGCACCAGCCCAGGACCACTATGGAGACTGCATACAAGGTTTGATCTTTTTCGTTACCGACTCGTAGTGCAGCGGAAGTAGAGTCGATGACGATCGGTGGTGCAGATCCCCGCAGCTAGGATTTACAACCTCCCAACCGCGAGGATGTATACCCTCATCTTCCCCTCGGACAGCCCTTCGGGAGGCGGTCAGATAGTCCCCCGGATGGTGTCGCGGACAGCCCTTCGGGAGGACCTCCAAAACTTGGACTGTCACTCGGACAGCCCTTCGGGAGGACCTTCGAAACTCGGATGGTCACACGGACAGCCCTTCGGGAGGCACTCTTGAACTAAGACCAAAACTACGATCTCTCTACAGAGTTGCACACATACGGTGTCATCTATCCGGCAGGGCTTCGCTGTCCAGAACTAGTTCCTGTTGGAACCCAGACAACCTTTCGGCTCTACGAAACTATTTCGCTCGGAGGGAGAGAAGAAGCCAGATCATTGCAATGGCACTTGTATGTGAGAAGGAGTGAGTTTTGGGGCTGCCTCCTCACCCCTATTTATAGGGTGAGAGACTATGGTAAAAATACCAAAATGCCCTCAGATTTTTCACTATTCATAATAGTGATTCCACTATTCATAAATAGTGTTTCCCACTATTCACAATTGTGTTTCCACTATTTCGTAATAGTGTTTTCACTAGTCATGAGATATTTTCTCTCAATAGTGTTTCCCACTATTCATAATAGTGTTTCCACTATTCATAATAGTGTTTCCACTATTCACGAGATATTTTCTCCCAACAAACACTTTCACTATTGATGACAACATTTTTCAGCGTCCAGTCGAGCTGAAAATATTTATGTGGGCTTAGAAAATTTCCAGTACCCCACTAAAATAATTTTCAATGCGATCCGGAACAATTCCGGATTAGTGATTTTCATCTGCAAAAATCATCTGGAGTGGTTCCGGCAGCTCCGAAACATTTCCGGTTTTTCTTCCGAAAAATTTCTAGAAGTTTCCAGAATGATTCTGGCACCCTCCAAGAATTATTAGGCATATGCTAAAACCAATTTGACTTAATGGTATCCCTTGAAACAACTTTCCAGTTTCATCGAAACTGTTCCGGTGTTCTCTCTACGGAACTTTTTCGCTGTCCAAAACTTTTTCGGTGATTTTCTCTCAGACTCCCTGTCTAGTATTGAGTAGATAGATGACCCTTAAGCGTGTGACACTATAGGTTCGGTGAAGCATAGACATGCCTCGGAACCCCTTCCGATCAATGATCAACATCGGAGCCGTGGACACCCATATTGACCCCTATACCCACACGAATGAATATTTGAGTGAACCTCCAGTTGTCATGTGCTATTCCTGTTGCTTCACGATATGTTATAAATACCCGAGGGGAGACATGTTGGCATCCCCGTGGATCAACAACTTGTCCACTATGCCAGTTACCTCGTTATCAGTATTGTTCTCTTTTCTCGTTCCCGTGTTCCGGCATCCCCGTGATCAAATCACAAAGGGTCTGGCCAGACGATGATGGATGCCGTAACACCGAGAGGGCCCAGAGATATCTCTCCATCGTCGGAGGAGCAAATCCCAATCTTGAGCTATCAATTTACTTGACATACATTTCCATGAACCCGTAAGCCGCCGTAATAGCCACCCATTTACGGATGACATTTAACAAACCCCAAAGTTCGTGAAGCAAGCATGAAGAAACTCGATACTCTCATGGTCTAAGGAATTATGCAAATATTAACTTCTCTGTGTTATTAACCATTAACTTGTGACGAATGTATCTCATAGCATAACATCAATTCGGGTCGATTCAACACAAATGTTCTTCTAACATTGTGCCCTCAAAATTGCCGGCATAGCCATGCCCATGATCAGGAAAACATGATCATCATGCAATACTTGAGCCAGTCTTAGAGGCCAGATGAGTAATACAATTTACCGTTTATTATTCCATACGTGCATATGAGTCTTCCTTCAAGCCTTGTGGTTATTGTAGACTCGAGAACCATAGCAGTTATAGCATGGAACATAAACCTAATTATGAACAAGGAGCTAATCAATAACATTTATTATTGTCTCTAGGGCATATCTCCTACAGACTCCCACTTGCACTAGAGTTAATAATCTAGTCAATGCTAATGCACTTTACACCTATGGCATACTAGTGTAAAATATGCTTCGCTTGTGGTATAGCCTGATGTCCAACGGATCTGACAACTTCAGCTCTGTGTGTAACTTCGCATATCCTCATGTTTTCACGCTATCACGAAATTCGTATTTTGTGTGAACTTGGCTTTGCATATGTGTGAATCATTGGTCGAAACCTAATTCCTCAGGTTGAGCTATGGAGCAAATATCTGCAATAGTGTCTCACAGACCAAAGCCATCTTGGAACCATGCTAAGTTCATGAATGAACTATATGATTCAACAACTTCTTTGTCGCTTCCAAAGTGTCAACATACTTAGCCTCTGTTATAGAATTCGCCACAGTATCTTCTTTGGAACAATTTCTAACTACCGTGCCACTATGTTGTGTATTACACAAAATCCTTAATTTAAATCGAAAATCACATGGAGCATAGATGAAGACTGTATCAATGTAACCTTTTACAATGAACACCTCATGATCTCCGCTTGCGAGAAATCCTATCATCAGTGCTACTTTAGTACTCAATGACATATTTCACTGTTGTCCTTTGATCAGTACTTTGATCACTTTGGTATCTATACTCACAACAGTTTGGGAGTATCGGACATGTCTGGTTGTTTTACATACCATGGAATACATGATTAATCCAAAGACAAGAGTGTGTGGAATATCCATCGTGTATTTCACCCATCAGTGTTTTGGGACACTGAGTCTTGCAAAAACTCTTTCCATGTGACTTCGGCAAGAATCACTCCTTGGCGTTTTAAATGCTAAAAGGTTTTAGCATCTTGTCAATATGTATTCATTTCTTAGCCCTATTAGGTAAATCTATCTCCGTAGATCATCATGCCTAATATTGAGGCTATTTAGCCCAAGCACTTCATCGAAAAACTATTTTCAAATGAAGTCCTAATTCGTGTCAAGAAATTTATTTCCAATTAACAATGTGTCAAGTACACAAGGTTTTTAGAAATATGATTATGCTCCCACTTACTTTCTTGAATCACAAGCATCTTTGATACCCATTTGATGAAGTCCAACTCCACTTTGCTCTCTTCTGTCCATCGCTGGAACTCTGAAGTTTGCATACTTACTAGCATCCTCTGGATCGACAAATTACTTTGGACTGTATCACATACAAGTCCTAGGTTTCATTTCCATCAGATGGAAATCCTTTTGTCATCCATGTTTCATATCTCATGATTGAAACATGTATTAATTGCTAGTTCAACCCGAGCCGACTTTAAGCATCGCTACGGTGAGACAATCTCATCGTAGTCAACTCCTTGAACTTGTTATTGCAACAAGTCGAGCTTTATGGATAAAACATTTTATCCTTATCAATTTTTACTTCCATAAAAATTCGTTAGACTCTGAGTCTTCCGAAAGGTGTATCAAGATTTTAATCTTGAATCACTTATATGGAAACTATGTTGGATTGTATTGGCATTTAGCCAATTCCGGAGTCAGGGCCCATCAACGCTTCCTTGTGTATTGTAGGTATAGTGTTGTCTAACAACAATATGTCGTTTGCACACCTGATAGGTTTGCACGATCTTTTCCTACGTGGTTCAGCTGCAAGTTCGACTGAAGTCCATACATTTTATTGTAGAGTCTTCTGCATCAGTCGTAGTAGGAAACTCCGGAATCACTTCCAAGGTTTCTTTCCTTTGGTCTGATGATGAAGATACCGGTTATCTCGTCGAGTTGCATTGTCCTCCCACTCACCTTTTGAAATAACTATTTTCTTTAAAAGCATAACATTTTTGCGGCAAAATCCTTTGCCTCGGTATAGTCATGGGGAAATACCCAATGACTTGGGATAACCTTACAAAGTAGCACTTGTCTGATTTGGAATAGGTTTGTAACCTTTTACACAAGCCCCATATTCCTAATGTTAAGAAAAGATATAACATGGTTGGGCGTACCATACCATGGCGTCATTTCAACAGACCTAATGCATCTCTTTTCAGTGTAAAAGTCGCAGTCTCTGAAGCATTACTCTTTAAAAGGGATAATGGCAAATCTATTTATGTCATCTTTGAGCTTACCATGTCATAAATGGTTCGACTACATCTTTACGGACTTTCCACCTACAGTGGTGTTCCGGGAGGTGCAAGTTATGAAACCCCTTTCACAACTCATCAGACATTCGCTAAACTTGTAACTCAAATATTCCTTTCTACAATCGAATTGTAGAAACTTAATTTTCTTGTTACAATATTTTCTTCTTCATTTTGAAAACCTTTCGAATGATTTCAAAAGATCCAGACTCACATCTCATCAAGTAAATATCCATATATCTACTTGAGTCATTTCTGAAGATAGATAAATCCACTACTTGCAATAACATTTATGGACTACACACATCATAATGTATGATCACCAATATGTTCTATGCTCGTTCCTTATGGCTTGTGAATGGTATTTCAGTCACTTCACTTTTCAGAGGAAAGTTGCAAGTGTCAGATGATTCAAAATCAAACGACTTCAAAATCCATCATAATGGAATTTTCCATGCGGGTTTCTCCAATGTGAACAAATGTAGTGCCACACTTGTGTGGTATTGTTTTAGTCTTGCGACATTTAGCGTCAGTGTTATGGATGTATCATATTTCCATCAATATTCATAACATACATCCCATCTAGGATGGAAGTATGGCCCTTCATGTTATTCATAATACTGAACAACAATCGTTGTTTTTATGAACAACTCTTTTGCAACAAACATTGTGCAATGGGCTAGAGTGTATGAAACTCTAAAATGAATTATGAAAGTAAACCCAGAGGTAATGTATTATTATCAATATTCATAACATACGTCTCATTCATAATGAAAGTATGGCCCTTATGTTATTCATAACACCGAACATCAAAAGTTCTCTTATGAACAACCTTCTTGCAAGATACCTTATGCAAAGGGTTAGAGTGTGAAACTCTAAAATGAACTATGAAAGTAAATACATAGGGAATACATTGATGGAAGGCATAGTAACATTAACTATGTTCCCCGCGTGTATCTAACCCTCATTCCTGGCTAGTCTTTCAGGCCATAGTAGTTCATACATCGAGTTGCAACAGAATGCAATCGAGCGGGTATATTTGTCATTAACTCACAATACCCAAGAATTAGTGATTAACATGTTTAACAATAATTCCCAAGAACTATATCTTTCACCAGCCTTCTATACATCAAAAACTTGTATGACATTCATACATGAGCTAGATATTCCAGTCTTCTTTCCTTTTGCCATTATACTTCTAACAGTTTAACTTTCAGTATTTCTCCTACTCTCAGAAGAAGCACCCAACTTAAGAGTGGCGTTAGCCCCGGACTTCCTAGGCATGAAAGTTTCACTAACAACCTTCGGACACTTCCTTTCTCTTTAAGTTGTTGTTTTATTCACCATCATCATATGATAGGCGTTCTTCTGGATCCCTATCTTATCAGTCAAATGCATAGTAAACACTATTACTAATAGTTTGCAAACAAATATTGCTTTGGATATTTCATATCTTTCAGCCTTTGTTTGTATCTGAAAATGATTTTCAGATTCCATGAATATCACATAACTATCCAAACTTTTGAAGTTCGGGTCTCATGGAAGCAAACATATTTCACTTGACCGTAATGGAAGTTTAGCTTTTGGATCGAAGGACAAGAGTCATATCATCCATAGCATTAGCGGGAGAATACCGAAAGCATGCGATAGGACAAGTCCTTCTCGGCACTCTTGAGGACAATCCTCACAATTACTTTACCAACCGTAAAGTTTTAACCAGATATTTAACAACTTATTCAATTTTAACAGGGAAGGTGGAAATGCGAGCCATTATTCTACAACTATTATGCAAATCACACTTAGACTGTGCCCATAATTAATTGCACTGATAATTAAAACAAGTTAATTCTACAGCGCGCTCCCACTCAAATCAATATCTCTCATAATTGATTGTGAGTGGTTCAAGAGATCCAAATTACAATTCAACGCCAAGGATGTATCCATCTCAAGTGACGAGAATTGCAATCGGTAGGCCAACTTGCCAATCACATCTCTATGTGACTCTTGTTCATCTTTCGATGGGCGTGTTCCAAGCTCAGGACTTTCAAGCTAGAACGTCAAGACAACCAAGTGATCTCGCTGCAAGGTCTCAACTCACCCACCTCACACTTCTCTAATCATTCGTACCCATGTATCCATGTGATACCCCGAAGAGATAGGTGTCGTGATGGTGCTACACTTGGGAGAACACTATCTACTTGATATTTTTGTGAGAGATCACCCTAATAAAAGCGACCACCGCGCGATCAGGAAGGGTGCATCAAGAGGGATAAACATCTCAGGCAATTCATAATTAGCATGACATGGTATAGCCCCTTCAGACGGAGAAGTCAAGTATTTCTTCGTCTTCGGCATTCGCATAGGTGTTCACCTTTGCGAAGATTGCCACCACCTTGTCGATGCACCAAATAATATTGCTATCTCTATAGCTAATAAAATAAGTGCATTACATAAGGTTGACACACAGGTCATTAAAGTGCAACCATATGGCTCCAGCCATCATGCCAAATCATGACACGTAGGTCATGTTAATCAAATTACATCATATAGTCATCTCATACATAATTGAATTAATATGAGACTTGCTATACCACATCATATGCACATGCAAACTATCCTGCAAAACCAAGTTAGGCGCCTCTAACCGGTTTATGAAATTTTTTGTTTTACGTGGCTTCTAAGGTTTCGAAACAAAGCGAAGCTACTAACATCCATCATCAAGCATGATAATCCAAGTCGCTAGATTAACATTCCAAGGTGTATGAAACACGAGATAATAAAATCTCGAGCCCCATACTAAACTTCTTCATACACATGACCCCCGTGCAGATCACATGTGCATTGCCCTTTCGTCTGCGAAACATCCATCTTTGTCAACTATGGTGGAACCCAAAGAACTGTTAGCACTTCATTTATCTGTCAATCAGCATACTCAGGAGCAACATGAAAGGATCGCGGATTGCCAAAACTTTGTGAGATTCCACCATGCCGTCAAGATCAGGACTATGCAAATTCAGGAAAAGCAACAGGAACATCGGGTAACAGATTTCATCTGCTACCCACATAAATAATTGTCAGCAATAGATCTCATCTACTCCAAAATTATATTATGCAATACCCATACATCTCTATGTATTCCAGATCGCAACCTGCATCTACGCATAGCATGGCTCTTGATGCCACTGTAGGGTAACGCAGCAGAAAACAAAAATTTCTCGACCTACGCACCAGCCTAGGGCCACTATGGAGACTGCATACAAGGTTTGATCTTTGTCGTTACCGACTCGCAGCGCAGCGGAAGTAGAGTCGATGACTATCGGCGGTGCAGATCCCCGCAGCTAGGATTTACAACCTCCCAACCGCGAGGATGTATACCCTCATCTGTCCCTCGGATAGCCCTCCGGGAGGCGGTCAGACAGTCCCCCGGACGGTGTCGTGGACAGCCCTCCGGGAGGACCTCCAAAACTTGGACTGTCACTCGGATAGCCGTTCGGGAGGACCTTCAAAACTCGGACGGTCACACGGACAGCCCTTCGAGAGGCACTATTGAAATAAGACCTAAACTACAATCTCTCTACAGAGTTGCACACATACAATGTCATCTATCCGGCAGGGCTTCGCCGTCCAGAACTAGTTCGTGCCGGAACCCAGAGAGCCTTTCGGCTCTACGGAACTATTTCGCTGGGAGGGAGAGAAGAAGCCAGATCATTGCAATGGCACTTGTATGTGAGAAGGATTTAGTTTTTGAGCTGCCTCCTCACCCCTATTTATAGGGTGAGAGACTATGGTAAAATTACCAAAATGCCCTCAGATATTTTCACTATGCATAATAGTGATTCCACTATTCATAAATAGTGTTTCCCACTATTCACAATAGTGTTTTCACTATTTCGTAATAGTGTTTTCACTAGTCATGAGATTTTTTCTCCCAATAGTGTTTCCCACTATTCATAATAGTGTTTCCACTATTCACGAGATATTTTCTCCCAAAAAGCACTTTCACTATTCACGACAACATTTTTCAGTGTCCGGTCGTGCTGAAAAAATTTATGTGGGCGAACATTTCTAGTACCCCACTAAAATAATTTTCAATGCGATCCGAAACAATTCCAGATTAGTGATTTTCATCTGCGAAAAGCATCTGAAGTGGTTCCGACAAGTCCGGAAAATTTCTGGTTTTTCTTCCAGAAAATTCCCAAAAGTTTCCAGAATGATTGTGGCACCCTCCAAGAATTATCAAGCATGTGCAAAAAACAATTTGAATTAATGGTATCCCCTGAAACAACTTTTCAGTTTCACCGAAACTGTTCCGGTGTTCTCTCTATAGAACTTTTCCATGTCCGAAACTTTTTCGGTGATTTTCTCTCAGACTCCCTATCTAGTATTCAGCAGATAGATGACCCTTAAGCGTGTGACCTTATAGGTTCGGTGAAGCATAGACATGACCCGAAACCCCTTCCGATCAATGATCAACATTGGAGCCGTGGACACCCATATTGACCCCTATACCCACACGAATGAATATTCGAGTGAACCTCCAGTTGTCGTCTGCTATTCCTGTTGCTTCGTGATATGTTATAAATACCCAAGGTGAGACATGTTGGCATCCCCGTGGATCAACAACTTGTCCACTATGTCAGTTACCTCGTTACCGGTATTGTTCTCTTTTCTCGTTCCCGTGTTCTGGCATCCCCGTGATCAAATCACAAAGGGTCTGGCTAGACGATGATGGATGTTGTAACACCGAGAGGGCCCAAAGATATCTCTCCATCGTCAGAGGAGGAAATCCCAATCTTGAGCTATCAAGTTACTTGACATAGTTTTCCATGAACCCGTAAGCCGCCGTAATAGCCACCCATTTACGCATGACGTTTAACAAACCCCAAAGTTCATGAAGCAAGCATGAAGAAACTCGATACTCTCATGGTCTAAGGAATTATGCAAATATTAACTTCTTTGTGTTATTAACCATTAACTTATGACGAATGTATCTCATAGCATAACATCAATTCGGGTCGATTCAACACAAATGTTCTTCTAACATTGTGCCCTCAAAATTGCCGGCATAGCATGCCCATGATCAGGAAAAAAGGATCATCATGCAATACTTGAGCCAGTCTTAGAGGCCAGACTAGGAATACAATTTACCATTTATTATTCCATATGTGCATATGAGTCTTCCTTCAAGCCTCGTGATTATTGTAGACTCGAGAACCATAGCAGTTATAGCATGGAACATAAACCTAATTATGAACAGGGAGATAATCAATAAAATTTATTATTGCCTCTAGGGCATATCTCCTGCAACATCCCTGTTCAGTGATGGTTGCTTTGCATGGGTCACCTTGACTGGTGGCTTATTATGGTCAAAAGACTTTCCAGACGGAGGTGAAACACCATTGGACTGGGTGCAATTGCGAGCGATGTGGCCTGGTTCTCCGCACTTGTAGCAAATCACAGAAGTATGACTTGGAACCGCATTGACAGGCGGTCCACCAACAGGTTTGAGTGGAGCATTTGACTGAGTTGGACGAGGCGCCACATAGGATGGCCTCGAGGCATATCCAAGAGGAAGTGATGAGTTTAGAACCCAAATCCGGCGCTTCTGGGATCTAGAACCGGAGGTAGAAGCCAAATCACGGTTGTGCTTGCGAGATTCTTCATAGGTGAACTGAGTTGTCTCTGCATTAATGGCCTTGTTCACAAGAGCTTGGAAGGTGTCACAATGATGCAGGTGAAGATCATGACGCAACTTTTGGTTGAGATCCTTCCTGAACCTAGCTTGCTTCTTGGCATCTGTGGACACTCCTTTTGTGGCATAACGTGCAAGGTCCTCAAACTCTCGAATGTAAACATCTACAGCCATCTTACCCTGGGTAAGGTTACAAAACTCTTCCCTCTTTCGGTCCATGAGACCCTGAGGAATATGATGCTCATGGAAACCCTTTGTGAATTCTTCCCAGGTAGGAATCTGGCCAGTTGGAATTATAGTCTCATAGTTCTCCCACCACATACTAGCAGGACCCTCCAGGAAATATGTAGCATAGGTGACCTTGTCAGTCTCGGCCACATTTGCGGAACGAAGCTTGTTTGTGATGCTACGGAGCCAGTCATCTGCATCGAGAGGCTCAATGGGGTGATAGAAGGTGGGTGGGTACAGCTTGATGAAGTCACGAATGGTCACTGTTCCAGCACATTGATGTGCGGTGTTTTCCTGAATACGTGCCAGCAAGCGATTTGACTCACGCTTGTCTTTTTCAATGTCTAACATGAACTGTGCCAATGAAGGTGAATCCGACAGAACTGCAACATCTCTAGTTCCACGTCTCTGGCCTCTTTTGCGACCAATAGGAGGGAACGCAAAAGCATTGATCTTCATAGAAATTCTAGGGAAAATTGGACATCATAACGGCTGCGAATGCTTAGAAATTAGACATCCTACAAAAGATTTAGGTGCCACGACACCTACCATAACAATATCAAGATTCTGATGAACTAATAAGCTTCAGAGATAACACTCAAGGATTGGATTGCAACTCAGATCAACCATTCCTATAAGTCTACGAAATAGTAACACGAGATACTGGTAGATAGGTAAGAAGCCTAGTTCTTAATCCCCGTAGAAAAGGAGAGGGTGACTCAGAATCAGAATAACATGGGGAAAGGAGTAAAAATAGCCTTACGTTCCCTTCCACAATCAATTCCCTTATATAACTAAAGAATTGCTAGACTCAACATCGACCAGCTTGGCTTGGTAATCCTACAATCAGTCAGCTCTGATACCAACGTTGTCGGGACCCCGATCCTAAGCCATAAGAATCCAGCATGTAACACATCACATCACTTTGCGGCCTCACGCATGGTTAACTCCATGGCTGCCACCTTACCTGGGCCGGGACCGTTTATGTCTTTTGACTCACGTATGTAATATGTCGCTAGCACTCAAATGTCAAGAACCCGGATCGACATGACTAGTCATAAAACCCAAGTGGCACATCCGTACAGGAACAGGCATACATAACCCAGCAGTCCAGGTGTCAGTCTCTAGCATGTGTAGACGAGTCATAGCAAGCTATAAGGACTCAATTACGCCATGGGACATAAATGTCATCACTGCACGTAGACGAGTCGTAGCAGGCTACAGGGACTCCATTACACTGCGAGACATTTCCCCGAAGGGACAGACACAGCAACAAAGAAGGATACATGCCGGTCAATCAATGTGTCCGGAGCAGTAGCAAGCTACCATGGCTCGGTGGAAGCACAAAGAGGCAGTTCCCTCTAAAGAGTACTACTAAAGGCACACAACTAGGTGTCGAATACCATACATCATTGCACATCACACGTATGCATGACATGCCCGATATGCATAGATTCAACTATGGCATCACAACATAACCATACAACAACACAACATTTATTTAGGAGGCTCATAAGAGCCAACATAGTGTGATATTACAAACAGGGGTCACATGACCCAACACACAAATCATAACAACAAGCGGAAGCTTAACATGTCTCGGTATAGACATCTACAAAATAAGAAGGCTGAGGAAGCCTGTCTATCTACAAGACCCTCCATAGGAACCAGACCTCTGGCTAGGATTCCCAAGCTAAATGGCCAACATCGATCTTATCGTAGAAACCACTAGCGAGACTGGAGTCTCCCCTGCAAAAACATAATTAAGAAACAATGAGTACTGAGTACTCAGCAAGACTTACATCAGAACTAACTGCATATGCCTTGGTATCAACAAGGAGGTTGTTGGGCTCAATGCAGCAAGCCAGCTTTGACTCGATGGCTATCTTGTACTACGACTTTCATAACTTTGAAAAGTTTTGTGAAGTGTACACGAGTCCACTAACACCACAACAATACACCACCCTGGATCCGCTCCCGTCTTCCTACAAGAGTGCCATCCACGGTACTCACACTTGTCTTGAAGCTCTTATGAGTAACCCTTTAAATTGTCTATGAACCATATAAGTATCCAAGTAGTCCATATTCGCGGATGCGGCTATTCGAATAGATTGATTACCCTGCAGGGGTGTACTTCATCGCACATGCTCCCACCACTTACCGCCATGTGCTCGTAAAAAGGCACCTCGGTAACCTTCAAGCGGAAGCCCAGCGAGGGAGTCGACCACGACCTGACTAACCACACAAGACTCTAGTCCAGGTCTATCGCCTATCTGAGACTCAACCCGCAAGGAAGTCCGGCCGAGATTTCCTCTACGGCCCCAAACGATGTGTACAGGGTTCCTAGTCCCACCTCGATGGATGGTACTACGCTTGGTACACCGGGCCACAATGCCTAGTCTATCCCAAGCCCACTTGTACGGGGTGCCACTCGGTAGACTACTAGCATGTCCTACAAACACCAGAAACTAATTGCAACTCCTGGACAGAGATTAAGTCGATTAATAAGTCGAGAGAGTCATTTAAGGATCCCAATGTGCGGTAGTAGCTAGTCTTGGACAACATACACAGGACTCAGTTCTTAAGGACGGTCCAATGAGACAACCCGCCATGTACTCCTACATGGCCTCTCATCGCTACCTTCACCAAATTGGGTTCACAACTTAACTCTCATCATCAGAACAAGTTCAGTTCACTCTGGTTCATCACCAAGATGAATCATACCTGACACAACTCTAAGCATAGCAAGCATTGCAGGTTAAAGGCACAACATGGCTGAAGCATCTACCTGGTAAGCTAGGTTGCATGGTTCAGCTATTTACTATGACAATGACAGGTCATGTAGAGGAATGGGTTCAACTACCGGAACATGTACAAGTTGAAACGTTTTGTCCTAAGACAATAAGTGAGAGAAAGAGCGAGAGAGTGGGATTGTATCAAATATGTTCAAGAGGGGTTGCTTGCCTGATAAGACGATCACACGTTACTGCTCCTTAGATGGATACTCGACCATATCCTCCGGAACAGTGCCTAACATGAAGAACAACCATCGAAGGGGAAACAAATCAATACACCTCAAATGCAACAATATGATGCATTAATATGACATGGCAATATGATGTGTTTGAGCTTATGCATCTAGCAACAGGTTTAAATGAGGTAGGTGTGAACTCAAGGTTCAAATTCAACTTCATATAAGGAGTTCCATAATGCATTTGAACTAAAATGTCCAAGTTCACCTATTTAGGTTGCTCTAACATGCATGAAAATGGTACAAATGGATTCATTGGATTTTTCTGATCAATTTTCATATATAAATTATTTTCATCTGATTTACACATTAATTTATATGAATTTTCTAAATTTTTAGCAATTTCTAGAATTATTAAAATACACAAATGCATTATATTGCGTCAGCCATGCGTCAGCATGACTTCAGCCTAGTCAACCGACCGGTCCAGGTCAAAGCAGACCATAGGGACCCACTGGTCAGTGACCCAGCCGCTAAGCAGGGTCAAACCCCGCGCTGACTGGGGTTTGACCCGCTTGCAGGGCCCACTATCAGTCACTGCGGGGGTAATTAGCCGTGGGGGTTAGCGCTAATGGTTCTCCACGTCGGCCACCGGCGTGTAGCCGGCGACGACCATCCCGATGGTGGAGGCTCGCCGGAATCGCGCTCCCAGCCACCATTTGGCATGCGGGGCGGCGCTACCGGACGCGGGGAGCGAGCCGCATCCATCCTAGTCGACGAGACAGCGCGAGGCGGCCCATAGCATCGCCGCTGATGACGACTACGTCAGCCGGGGCTCGGGTCAGCATGGGGTCGAGTCTAGGGCTACGGACAGAGGAACTAGGGGCGGTTATGGGCTCCTGTGAGCGCGTGAGCACGAAGCCGTGGTCAGGCGCGAGCTATGGCTGATGTGGCCATGGCTATGCCATGGCAGTCGGCGAGCTCCTCTTGGTTCCGGTGGCTAGAGGGGATAGACGATAGGGACAGGGGGAGAGGGTCCGGAAGCTCATGGGGATCACGCCTGGATGGCCAGCAAGCTCGGGGACACTTCAAGGACGACGAATCAACGACGGCGATGGCGGTGCCGCAGGTTGAAGACGACGATGCTGACGGCGATGCGGGGCGTCCGGCCTTCTGTGGCTCCACGGGGAGAACAGCGAGGACACGGCAGACCTTTTGTGGATCTCAGAAGGGCACGGGACGCGACGTGCTAGGCTAGCGACGGCTATCAGCTTCGGTCATGGCGGCAATGGCGACGGAGCGAGGGGAGAGGGAAGAGGGTGGCAAATGGATGGGGATGTCTCAGGGGAGGCTCCTTGGCACTCCCAGGGACCTCCAGAGGTAGGCAAGCGAGCAGGAGGTGGCCCAGGTGCCACTAGCACCATGCCATGCACCTGCCCATCCTCCTGGCAGGAGGTGGAAGAAGACCCCCCTGCCCCTGGTGGGCTGGGATGGGCCACTTCCCCCTGGGCCAGGTGAGACAGGTAAGCCTTTCTCCTTTTTCTTTATTTGTTTTGTTTTCTATTTTCTGTTATTTCATTTGTTTTAGTTTAGGCACTAAGACATTTTATAAAAATATGAAACTTTTTCTGGGCACTAAAGTGAATATTCCAAAGGCCCTGGCCAAGTTTCAAATTTATTGGAGCTATAAAATTATTTATCATATTTTATAACTCCAATTCAAATATTTATTGATTTAATTCAATAAACAAAAATGACTTTGAAATATATGAATGACCGCTGGTTGATGCTTCCACATTTTTCCAGAAATGATGAACATTTTAGAAGGCCACTTTGGTTCATTGAAAAATATTTTGGTTGAACCTATTTGAATTCAAATAATGCTAGGGTTTTGATTATCCCCATTTAAAGTTTAAAAAGAATTAAACATGATGCAATCACAAGCATGGATCCTAGTGCATGCTAAAGCTAGGGATGTGACATCAAGTATCTGTTCCTATGACCATGACATCATGACACTCACTCACACCGGAGGAATACCTTGTGTGTATCAGATGTCACAACGTAACTGGGTGACTATAAAGATGCTATAGAGGTATCTCCAAGGGTGTTTTCTGAGTGGGCATGGATCAAGACTGGGATTTGTTACTCCGTGTGACGGAGAGGTATCTCAGGGCCCACTCGGTAATACAACATCACAATGAGCCTTGCATGCAAAATGACTAAAGAGTTAGCCACAACATCTTACATTACAGAACGAGTAAGGAGACTTGCCGGTAACAACATTGAACTAGGTATAGAGATACCCACGATCGAATCTCGGGCAAGTAACATACCGAAGAACAAAGGGGACAACGTACAGGATTAACTGAATCCTTGACATAGATGTTCAACCGATAAATATCTTCATGGAATATGGAGGAACCAATATGGGCATCCAGGTCCCGCTATTGGTTATTGACCGTGGAGGTGTCTCGGTCATGTCTACATAGTTCTCGAACCTGCAAGGTGTGCACACTTAACGTTCGGTGACGTTTCGGTAGTATTGAGTTATGTATGTTTGTGAACGAAGGTTGTTCGGAGTGCCGGATGTGATCCTGGACATCTCGAGGAGCTCAGGAATGGTCTGGAGGTAAAGATTGATATATAGGAAGTCTTGTTTTGGTCATCGGAAAAGTTTTAGGTACTTCGGTAGTGTAACGGGAGTGGTGGGAGCATACCGGGGGCCATCAGGAGGGGTGTCTCGACCCAAAGGACCTCATGGTCTGTGGGAGGAGTCAAACCAGCCCGTGGTGGGTTGGCTGAACCCCCCACTAAGGCCCATGCGGATAGGGGTGGGAAAAACCCAAAGGTGGAAACGGTTTCCAAGTGGAGAGTAGGAATCCTACTCCTAGTAGGATTGGAGTAGGACTCCTCCATTTCCAATTTCGGCCAAACCTTGAGGGTTTGAGGCTGCCTCCTCCCCTCCCTCCCTCTTATATATACTAGAGAATTTAGAGGGGAGAGCTAACCATAATTGCCACATGCTCCCTCTACTTCCTCTAGATCGTTTTCTCCTTTAGTCTAGTTTCGGCGGTGCTTAGGCAAAGCCCTGCCAGAATAGTTCCACCACCACCGCCGCCATGCCTTCGCGCTGTCGGAGAACTCATCTACCTCTCCGCCCCCTCTTGCTGGATCAAGAAGGCAGAGATCGTCATCGAGTTGTACGTGTGCTAAACGCGTAGTTCAGTCCGTTCGGCGCTAGATCGGAAGGACCGTGATCAGGATCGCGAGACGATTCATGATATGATCGCGGGACGGATCGTGATGGAATCACAAGATGGATCGTGATGGGATCGCAGGACGCTCTACGATTTGGATCGCGAAGATGTTCAACTATATCAACCGCGTTTCTTAACGCTTCTCGCTTAGCGATCTACAAGGCTATGTAGATCCAATCTCCCTCTCGTAGATGCTCATAACCATGGATAGATCTTGCGTGTGCACAGGAATTTTTTTTGTTTCCCATGCAACGTTCCCCAACATATGGTAGATGATTGGCTCCGTAAGATGGAGAGGGAAGTCATCACCGCTGGATGCACTGAAGATGAGAAAGTGTGATTTGCCGCACATCAACTTGAGGGGCCAGTAGCTTCATGGTGGGAGAACTACACCACCACATACCCCATTGCTAGTGTGACATGGGAGCAGTTCAAGCTGGCTTTCCGCACCGCTCATGTCTGAGCTGGAGCCATGAGTCTGAAGAAGCATGAGTTGCACAACTTGTGCGAGGGGAAACACTTAGTGGCCCAATACGTGGATGAATTCAGCATGTTGGCCCGTTATGCACCAGGAGATGTGGCTGGGACTCAACGATGAGTTGAGCATGCAGCTGATGGTTGCTACTTTTAACAACTACCTGGAGATGGTAGACAAGGCCCTCATCTTGGAGGGGAAGCAGTAGCAAACAGAGAACCGCAAGAGGAAATATGGATAGGGGAAGTTCTACTCTGGAGCTCAACAGAAGCCCCGCTACTCCCCATACTCAGGGAATACCGGATCGGGGACCAGTAAGTATGGAGGACACACTCATCATATGCACAACCATGGAGGCCACAACCACGGTGGAAATGGGAATAATCGTCCCAACAATGGCAACTTCAAGAATGGCAATGGAAGTGGCAATGGTAGTCAGCAACGTCCCGCTCCCACTCAGAAGGATCTAAGCCATATCACCTACTTCAAGTGCCAGAAGACAGGGCACTATGCCACCGAATTACCTAGAACAAGCAGGGAAATGGAAACGGCAACAGCAATGGCATCATCCCGAAGAGTACTCGGGTGAATTCCCTCCACACATCGACCGCTATCTAGCATGCATCTACTGTATTAAGTTCATGGGAAAACGGAATAATGCAATAAGAACGGTGACATGATGTAGACAAGATCTATTCATGTAGGAATAGACCCTATCTTGTTATCCTTAATGGAAACGATACATGTGTGTCTTGTTGCCCCTTCTGTCACTGGCGTCAGTGTAAAAACCGACGGATCTCGCGTAGGGGGCTCCCGAGCTGTGCGACTAGAATAAATGGTAACAGGGGACAAGGGAGACGATATTTATCCTATGTCCTTCTTGATTGTATTGATGATGTATAGGTTACAGAGTCGATTTACCTTGAGATCAAATAGCTAAACCCTAGATGAGTTGTCCTCTGTCTACAACCTAAAACCCTATGGCTTATATAGACGTCGAGGGTACCTAGGGTTTACACATGGTCAGTTACACGCCAAAGGGATAAACATGCCTATTCGCTACATCAAACGTGGAGGACACGCCACGATTCCCGAAGCTTCCTTCCTGGAGACAAAGCCTTCGATCGATCCAAAGTTTGGCAAACGGCCCATATAGTCCGTCCCATAAGGAATAGGTCGGCCTCCCGAGGACCCCTTAATCCAGGACTCCTTCAGTAGCCCCCGAACTTGCCTCCAACACCAAGAGTCTTAGTTTCAGATGCTTCATACAGTCAGAGTCTTCAGCTTGTGAGGTGAGTTCTTCCTGCCGAGTTTAGTTTGACCTCCAATGACATGTATTTTTACGATTAGAGGCGCGTCCAAACAACATGCATAGGTCGGCCCTGAAAGCCAGGCGTCAAGGAGTAAAACAATGTACCGTGGTGACCTTTCTTACGAAAGGTCACGGCCCACCACGACCGCTAAACCAGCTACAAAAGCTTGATTCGCGGTTCGAGGACGTTATTAGCATGATCCATCAATGCACAGATCGTGCCCCGTTTTATATGGGATATGTTTAATCATGCGTGTGCAACGGCATGCATGTCTTGGGAAGCGGAGGGATTCATGGCGCAATAAAGGGAGGCCAAACAGCGATAAGCCTCATAAAAGGGAAAGAAAACCCCAATGCTTAACAATGCTCCCCATTCGCACCCTCTGCTTCCCCATCCTTCTAAGCATTCACAGCACAAATCTAGGTATTCCACCACACCTCCTCTGAGCTAATCCATGGCGGTTTCCGGCTCGAATGGCAAGTGGGAGGCTTCCACGGTCACCAACCAAGACATCCGGGACCTTAAGGTCGCCGGCTACCTCCCCGCCAACATCTTCCATCGTGCGCCGGAGAAGGACCAGGTGATCCCCACTCCCAAGCCAGGCGAAAGGGTGGTATTTATTCCCCACTTCATCTGGGGACTGAGCTTCCCACTCCACCCCTTCGTTAGGGGGCTCATGTTCTTCTACGGCCTTGACTTCCATGACCTCCCTCCAAACTCCTTCATGCACATATCGGCCTTCATCATCGTTTGCGAGGCATTCTTGCGAGTCGAGCCACACTTCGGACTTTGTCTCAAGATTTTTAATATCAAGCCGAAGTGTGTCGCGGGCAAACACGCAAACTACGACGGGGCTGTCATCGGCAAACTCTCCTGTGTCGGACGGCCATCCGGCACCTTCATCGACACTGTCAAACTATGGCAGAAAGAGTGGTTTTGCATCGCAGAGCTAAGGGAGGAAGCCCAAGTTGCTCCGACCGAATTCATATCCGGGCCCCGTGTTAGATTGACTTCATGGCTCCTAAAGGGTCTTGACTGGCGGTCGGACAAGGAGGTGTACAACCTACAGAAGTGCATCGCTTCCATAGTTAGGAACGATATTGCGTTGACCAACGTGGTCTAGGTTATTCTCTAGCAGCGCGTCCTCCCCTGCCAACGTCGGGATACTCCCCTGTGGGCTTGTCGGCTCGAAGATGAGCCCACAATTCATCACCTCTTCCGAACTACTCGGGAGAGGCTGTGGAAGGCGCTTTTCAAGGCACACAAGGATTGCCCAGCCGAGGAGGAGGATCGGGGTCTACACGTCGGTAAGCCTCCTACCCAGGTACAACGTAGCTTTGTTTGTTCGGCTCTATCTTACCTCAAGAGGGTCTAAAATGACCTTCCGATCACTTTTGCATAAATGGTTGAGCAAAGCAATGGGCATCGACTACCCGGTGCCTCAGCCAAAAGACGTCAGGTCCAGGCTGTTGTCAGAGATGCTCGTCGAGGCGCCTTACGAGGCACCCACAAAGAAGGAGAAGAAGAAACCAGGCCGGGAAGGCCTTCGCGTCAGGGACCAGTCAACGGCTATGTCTGAGGAAACCCATGCCTCCTCGAATAAGGAGGAGCATGAGGATGAGGAGGAGGGGGAGGGCGATTCCCCCCTCGCAAGAAAGAGGGCGGCGTCATCGAACGCCACGGAGGACGTACCGCCTCCTGCCTAGAAGAAAGCACGTTCAGACGCAGGTAATCCTGTCCGATGACAGTTCAAACTCGGATACCGAGTCCGATTACTTCAAGAGGGTTCCACGAAGGAATCTAAGGGTCAAGCCCCTAGCTTAGAGGTAAGGATCTGAATACTTCCTCGGCTATCATCGATAGGTTTTGAGGGTTACTAACATGCGGGCATTTACTGATTATGTAGCCTGCCGCGCGTCCTCCCCACCGACCAGATCTCGGACGGGGAGACCCCGCCCGCCGATCTAGTGGAGAGCCGGAGTGCGTCACATCCCACTCCTCCGGGCGTCGGGAAGGACACCGCAGAGGTGTCGTCCCAGCATGCTCCTATGGAGCCGGGCACTAGCAGTGGGGGAGATGATATCATGGTCGAGGCTAACGCCTCGACCACCAAAGACCGTGGGGCGGGACCCCACCGAGTATTGAGGAGATCGGACGAGTAGACATTCAGTCTCCTTCGAGGACCTCTCCGGAGCGCAACACGCCTTCGGAGGCATCCGTTCAATCGCCGGTTGGTGATCGGGTTGTCCGATCACCACTGGCACCACCGACTAGTGGGTGGCCGGTCATGGGGAGGTTCTATCGAGCGCCTCCATCTTCGAGGAGCACCGCACCATTATGGGTGTGGTATTTCGGAGCATTCAGTCCGGTGATAATGGACCAGAGGAGGCCTTCAAGGGTCTCCTGATGGGCTTTCAGGTGTGCCACATGACATTGTATTTGTAGGATAGTAATTTCTTTGTGTTATCATTAGATACATGGCAGCCTCCTAGGATCATTTTCCGAACTATATAACAAATTATATGTTCGGGACGTTCCAACCAGCCCTTAAGAAGACCGTACATAGGATTGGATTGACGCCAGTTCGGTAATTTTGAACCCATGTAACCTGATAAGGATTTGCTTTGTACAGGCTTCGTCATCGGCGGCGGCTATGAATGGTGCCGAGCTAGACAAGCTGAATCGGAAGCTCAGAAGCTCCGAAGATGAGCTTGATGCTCTTAATAAGAGATTCGACGAGGTGCAAGGTAAGCCTTACTCAGTATCCAGAAAAGTTTGGTCATCCTACTGTCGATGCAGTGTTCTTATTCTTGATGCTTACATAGCCTCAGCGAAGGAAATGGACAAGCTCAACGCCGAGATACAAAATGCAAAGCAGGAGGCTTCGGTCGAGAGGGCGGCGGTTGAACAAGCGGCTTCCGTGCGGTCAACCTTAAGAGCCACCAGCGACAAGCACGAGGCTCAAGCGGAGGAGATCCAACAGGAGCTCAAGGACGCCGGCCACAAGTGTGAGGTCCTTGAGCAGAAAGGCAAGGAGCAGGCCGCCAAACTATTCATCCTAAAAACCGAACTCCAAAAGGAGCGGGTGGATAGGAGGTTCTTTGAAGAGCAAGTTCTCCAGGCGAAGGTTATAACGGATAGTAAGTCGTACTTATTGCAGTGTGTCTTCGGGGATAGCAAGTTCGAGATGCTTACCCAAGTGTGGCATTCCTCAGGTGCCTGCTCCAACCACCAGAAGAGCGCAGCGGACGAGATTCAGCTCGATGCTTCGCGGGGAGAAGGAGATGAAGCGTGTCTATTGTGGGCACAGTTTGAAGCCCCCGAGCCCTCTCCTCTTCTTACTGAGCAGCTGAAGCAGCTGATGGAGCTACACCGGATGGCAGAGCCGGCCATGAAGGATCTCTGTATCCGACTATGTCCCAACGAGCCACTCGTAGGCGGTTACTTTGGACTGGTGCAGGAGTTGGTCGATGCCTTGGCCTGGATCGATGCACCAAAGTGCTCCTCCTGCATCGAAGGATCTCCAATGGCCTTTACAAAGGCCAATGTGCAAAGTCCAAGGTGCATTGGCCGGGGCTTGATCCAATGAAGATAGCCACCGCTCCTCCACCTCCTAGAAAGGAACATAGGCGCCCCGAGCTCTACTTCTCCGAGGTAATGGAGGGTGCTCGGGCGATAGAGTCGCAGTGTTCGAAAGAGAACATGTATGAGTAAATTGTAATGTGTGTGAAGACGGTTTAGCGTTTTAAGGTTATAATTTATCAAGATTTCAATGTTTTTCGTTCCTTATAACTCCTGTGTGGCCGTTGAAACTAAAAGTTGCGAGTCGTCGGCTTCAGCCCCCTTGTAGATACTACATGGGATGTCTCTACCTATGCACTATGTCCCTTAGCCAAGCTATCGGAACCCGAAGGCGGTGGAGTGAGGCATACCAGGCAATCAGACCATAATGCTTTATTGCTTTCACTTAGCCGTAGGGGCGCGAAAAGGACTGTGGGGGGCTCATGACTAGCCCCCGGTGATTTGTGATGTTCGGATGAACCGCGGCTAAAGCCAATATCACATGGTTTTTATGAAGAACAAACCCCTCGTATGACACGGAATATCCTTTGACAAGGATTTGAGTATAACACTTTAAGCTCGGATTCACGGACCGGTTCTTGCATACTATGATAGTCAGTTTTCAGCTTTCTCCCCTGAGGTGCTTGACCAGACTAGCCGGAAACAAAATTGCAGGGGTTCTCCCTTTGCCCTTTTAGCCGAACAAACGGAATGTAAAGGATCAAGCACAGGAGCCAGGCAACTCAACTATTGACCCAAGACATAGTTCTGAACCGATGCATATAAAGCGAATTCCAAGATGCCGAACCCATAATCAATTGCATGCATGGCGGGGTATTTTAAACTCGAGCCCCCGGTCTATTAGCTGGTTGCATCATAATATACCGAACAGTTTCATGAGAAGAGGGAGAAAATAAAATATATGCCAAAAAGGACAACGAGATAAACACATATAGTGATGTTGTATGTTTCTCAACAACTCCTATTGCTCAGATTGCTGAAGCAACTGTTTACAAGTATTTGGAAAAATAAATTTTACAGGAGTGGTTGTACCAGGGGTCTTCAATTGGTGACCTTACATCCTCGATGTGCCATGTCGCTTGTCTATTCTTGCGCCTCCTGGGGTGGTGCACCTCGATAGGTGGTATTGTTCGGTGAATGGATCTTGCAAACAAGGTATTTAGAAGTTGCCCAAGTGTGGATAAGCTTTACGAATTTAGTAGGCCCGTGATGGTACCTGCAGTGTGTCCGAAGACATTTGATAGTAGTGGTTTGGTTCAACCGAACACTTACCTTTTTTCCCCACCGTTGCCCATGGAATTTTAGTGCAAAGTTGTGCTTCCTTGCCACGTACGTCGCTGGTCCTAGGGTTGTGCGATGGGGGGTGAGTCCCTATTTAGGGGGAGACGAATGGTCTGAGGGCTCAGGCTGAAGATGTGCTCGCTTCCCAACCTTGCGTGCCTTTACGGTAGAGTCGGTGTTTGCCGATCATCATTGTAGCCGACCTCAGCCGCCAGGGCCAACACATGTTCCTCAATTCGGAGAGAGCGCTCTGTATTGCCATTAACAATAATGACCCCCTTAGGGCCTGGCATCTTGAGCTTGAGGTATGCGTAGAGAGGGACGGTGTTAAAGTGAGCGAACGTTGTTTGGCCGAGCAGGGCATGATAGCCACTGCGGAAGGGTACAATATATAAGATCAAGTCTTCGCTTCGAAAGTTGTCGGGCGAACCGAACACTACTTCCAGGCTTACGGAGCCCGTCCACCGGGCCTCGATGCCTGGAATCACTCCTTTAAAGGTAGTGTTGCTGGGTTTGATCCTTGATGGATCTATAACAATCTTTTTCACCGTGTCTGAGTAAATCAGGTTAAGGCTGCTTCCTCCATCCATTAGGACTTCTGTGAGGTGATACCCGTCTATAATGGGGTCAAGGACGAGGGCTGCCAAACCCCCATGACAGATACTGGTCGGGTGATCACGTCGATCAAAGGTGAACGGATATGCCGACCATGGGTTGTACTTCAGGGCTACAAGTTCTACCGTGTAGACCTCTCAAAGGGCACGCTTCCTTTCCTTCTTGGGTATATGGGTGGCGTATATCATATTTACCGTTTTCACCTCTGGAGGGAATTTCTTCTATCCACCACATATCGGACCCCGAGGCTCATCCTCATCCTTGCTATGAGGGCTCTTGCCTTGATCCTTGGGTGTGAGTTTGCCAGCCTATTTGAACACCCAATAGTTACGGTGTGTGTGGTTGGGGGGCTTCTCTTGAGTGCCATGGATTTGGCAAGGCATTTCCATGATCTTCTCCAGCGGGGTGGGTCCGTCGCGATTGCCTTTAGGAGGCTTCTTCCGCTGCCCAGGTCAGTAATTGCGGAAGCCGGCATTAACGGCCATGTCATCGGCATCACTATTGTTGTGTCGACGCATGTTCTTGTTGTGCTTTGGTTTCCGTTGCCTTCCCAAACTTCGGAGGTGACGGGATCTTCAGATTTGTGGTTGTGTCTTGCTAGCAAATTATCTTCGCCCGCGCAAAAGCGGGTCATAAGTGATGTAAGGGCGGACATAGTCTGAGGTTTATCCTGGCTGAGCTGGCGGGCTAACCATTCATCCCGAATATTGTGCCGGAAGGAGGCTATTGCCTCAGCGTCCGGGCATTCAACAATCTGGTTTTTCTTGGTCAAGAACCGATTCCAGAATTGCCGCACCGACTCTCCGGGCTTCTGAACGACGTTGCTTACGTCGGAGGAATCCGGCGGCCGAACATAGGTGTCCTGTAAGTTATATCAAAATGCATCCTCTACGTCTTCCCATCATCCAATGGAGTTTTCGGGGAGGCTGTTTAACCAGTGCTGAGCTGGCCCCTTGAGTTTTAGGGGGAGATATTTGATAGCGTGGAGATCGTCTCCTCGCACCATGTGGATGTGGAGGAGGAATTCCTCAATCCATACGGTTGGGTCAGTTGTCCCATCGTACTGCTCTATGTTCACGGGTTTAAATGCCTTTGGGAACTAATGTTGCATCACCTTGTCTATGAAACATAGTGGGTGGGCAGCGCCTCTGACCTGAGCTATGTCGCGCCGGTATTCGGCTTCTGTTCTAACCCGATTGTGTTCCCGGCCTCTATCATTGCGGTCGAGCCAGGGCATGTGCCTGTCCCGTCTATCGGGTGAGTACCCTCTAGATCCATAGATGGATCTCGTACAACCTACTCTGCAGTCCAGGCCGTGCCATAGGTCAAGCCTATCATCGGGCTCTAATGGCTCCTTTCCCCGTCTTCGGGGCATCGCCGGCCTATAACCGGTGTCGTCAGTCATCCTGTCTCATCCTCGAGGAGGTCGGTCTGGCTTATCCTATCGGTATGTTTAGGATATGGCGTATCAACGAGCTCATTATCGAATTGTGGAAGCATCCTTGTGTGTGGATAGCACTTAGCTTGGTCCGACAGTCCAGTACTGTATCCTTCCTCAGCTGCGAGGACTCTCGTACACCGATCATTGAGGTTATCTTGTTCGACTTTAAGTTGTCGTTCTTTTGTTTTCAGGCTATGGGCTCTGGCTACAAGTTGTTGCATGAATAGTTCCCGATCTTCATGGTTATTGGGAATGTCGAAGTCATCGGCTTTCGGGATGTCCTCCTCCTCCACAGGGGGAGGTAGTTGTCATCCTTGGAATCGTTGAGGTCGTCGAGGTGGCGCTAGTCTTCAGGCCTTGCCTGACCCTCTAGAGGGTTTTCAGGGGTAGCAGGATCGCCGAGGTCTTTTAGGGTAACTCCGTCCCCGGTGCCGATGATAGCTGTCCTCCCCTTTTGCCTTTTAACCGTTCACGCGGCTTCCGTCACCTCGACGGCATTTCTCCCGACTTGTCGCCGTCGTCATTAGGCGTGTTCTCGCCATTAGAGACAGGAGTGTCCACCATGTAGACATCGTATGTGGAGGTAGCGGCCCTCCGCCCGGTGTTAATGGGGGTGGGATCGCAATCCTCGTCATCCATGTATTCTACCTCCTCGGAGGCATAGTCCACCACGTCGGTTAAATCTTTGATTATGGCTACCAAGTGGGTGGTGGGTGGGACAAAAAATGCATCCTGGCCCTCCCTATGACCGATCTGAGCATAGATCAGAGTTGGATCGTCGCTAGTCTTCATCAACGAGATCCGATCTAGGGCCTCGTTAAGTGTTGAGAGCTCGATTGGGTCAACCTATCCAGAGCCATCGGAGTTGACCTCGGACGCTTCCAGGAGAGTGGAGTGTTCGACAAGAAAAAATATCCGGACATCGTCGCTATGGCCATTCGGACTAAGAGTCAGGTCATCAGCGGGATTCATCCCGTGGGTGTGCCGAAAGAGGAATCCGAAGTTAAAGCTTCGGAGACTTCGGGCGTGGCTGGCGAAACTGCGAGCCCGGTTAATGAAAGTTCGCCATGAGAGTCTACGGAGAACTCTAGGTTACGGAATCTGACCTCTTGATCAGGGGCAAAACTTCCGACACGGCCTAGATGGCCGGCCGGGTCGGCGTATAGCACAACACAGCCGAAGGCGAAGATCTGTCCGGGGACGAAAGTGTCCGTGTTGTGGACCTCTTCGTTGATCACAAGGCGAGCCATTGATTCCTTGGGCGATCATAGCGGAACTCTCAATGAAAGCACCAATGTCGGTGTCAAAACCGGTGGATCTCGGATAAGGGGTCCCGAGCTGTGAGACTAGAATCAATCGTAATAGGAGACAAGGGAGACGATATTTACCCAGGTTCGGGCCCTCCTATGGAGGTAATACCCTACGTCCCGCTTGATGGTATTGATGATGTATAGGTTACAGAGTCGATCTACCTCGAGATCAAAGAGCTAAACCCTAGATGAGTTGTCCTTTGTCTACAACCTAAAACCCTTCGGCTTATATAGACGCCGAGGGTACCTAGGGTTTACACATGGTCGGTTACACGCCGAAGGGATAAACATGCCTATTCGCTACATCAAACATGGAGGACAAGCCATGATTCCTGAAGCTTCCTTCCTGGAGACAGGGCCTTCGATCGATCCAATGTTTGGCAAACAACCCATATAGTCTGGACCATAAGGAATAGGTCGGCCTCCCGAGGACCCCTAAATCTAGGACTCCCTCAACTAGGAAAGAACACCACAATATCTAACCCACCACAAAGCACCTCTTCCCATGGCAAGAAAAATCAATCTAGTTGGCCTAACTAAACAAAAGATTCGAAGAAGAAATACGAGGCTATAAGAAATCATGCATATAACATATCAAAGAAGACTCAAATAATATTCATGGATAGAAACTGATCATGAACTGAAAATTCAACGGATCCCAACAAACACACCACGATGTTCACATCAAATAGATCTCCAAGAGACCATTTTATTGAGAATCCTAGGAGAGAGAGAAAGAGAGAGAGAAGAAGCCATCTAGCTACTACCTACGGACTCATTGGTCTATGGTGGACTACTCATGCATCATTGCAGAGGCACCTATGATGAAGATGAACCCCTCTGTGATGGTGTTTCGATAGGATCTCGAGGTTCTGGAACTTGCGGCGGCTGGAATTGTGTTTCGTCGACTCCCCTAGGGTTTTTGGAATATTTGGGAATTTATAGGCATTAGAAGCAGTGGAGAGGGCCCCCGAGGAAGGCACAACCCACCAGGGCGTGCCGGGCCCCCCTAGCGTGGCCTAGTGGGTTGTGGTCTCCTCGGCCCACTCCCCCAACACTTCTTTGGTCCACTGGGTGTCTTCTGGTCTAGAAAAAAATCTCCAAAAAGTGTCGTCACGATTGGACTCCGTTTGGTATTCATTTTTTGCGAAGTAAAAAAACAAGCAAAAATAGCAACTGGCACTTTGACACTATTTCAATAGGTTAGTCCCCAAAAATGATATAAAGTGGTCATAAAATGATGATAAAACATCGAAGAATGATAAGATAACAACATGGAACAAGCAAAAATTATAGATACATTGGAGACGTATCAACGGCAAGATGTTCTGTGCCTACCACAACGTCCGTACTCACAACACGGAGGACTGACGGGTGCTCAAGCCCCATGCGACGAGCGCGCCGGCCAGCACACGGGCTGCTGAAGTCCCTATGCCATCCGCGGAGACGACCAACTCTGGGGAATATCTCCTTAAGCATCTACAATCCATATATTGTTCTACACAGCTCGGGGCTTTTCATTTTCATTTTTTATTACAAAATCATATGTTGATACTTTTCTCCCTTTTCTGTTGTATATGAGATATAAGTATCTAATATTTTTATATGGAATGTTACACATTTGGTTTGAGAAAAAATCATATGTTTAGTTTAATTCAGAACCTCATGGTCCATTAAGTTTGTCAAACAACATTTTCATGTGTGGTCATCGATGATCAACGATGCCTTTCTTACACAGGTGATTTGCCAATGACGATCGACCAACCACTTGCTTCGACGCTACTGACTACTAAACTATCTAACAAGATGTTTCAATGGGCTTTTGTTCGACCATTCACCTTTCGTAGGTACTAGATGACCCGATGCACCAATGGCGCAAAGGGCGAGAGGAAGCCAAGTGTTAAGAGAATATTCAGACACTCAAGTCTTTGATGCTAATACATAGATGATTAGTTACAACGTGATACGCAGAAAAAGTAGATGAATATTCGAACACCCAAGTCTCTACTGGTACATAGATGCTTAGTTACAATGTGACACACAAGTAAAGTAGACAGGAAGAGAAGGAAGGGTCGTTTTAGCTCACAGGTGCATTTGCACCCGGATGAACAGTAACGTAAAAAATAACTGTTGCTAAAATAGTTTATTATTCTAAAAAGACTTTGTTCTGACACTATAGGGAAATGCATTTTTGCTCAACCAGCTGTAATTTGTCGTAGTTTAGGTCTTACAGAATCTTGCCGTGAGTTCCTGTCATGTACTTGAGAGCTTCACTTGCGAGTTGACACAACAGAAACATGAATTCAATCAAAACTACAAGCAAAAATAGAATAATATATCTTAACTAATTTAGAAATCAACAAATGCTTTAGTTGGAGCAGACCAAATTTCAAACATTATCAAGCATTGTCCATAAGAATTCTATCACTTAAGACGTGGCGGAAAACAAAAGGGAAAGACCCAAGAGAAAAGCCACTTTTTTATCACCATAGGAGCTTTTGTGGTGCTATTCCCGTAAGAATGAGCCAACAATATACGTAAGAAAAAACCGCAAGAACAACATATTTAGAGGGGTGCTGGGAGACCTGATGGTCAGAATTAGACAGAGGGACGAATCACATATATGGAATCTTACCAACGAATTATTTTGAGCCTGCTGCATTCTTCAAACATATACTGTAATCTGTTTCCTTCATGATGAGTAACAATCATCTCTAGATCTAAAGATGGGAAATGGGGAAGAAGAAATAGAAGTGAACACTCTCATGAAACAAAGGAAATAACAATGGAGGAGGAGCTCAGGCCCTGTAGAGGAGATGCATCCTGGCACCGCTCTCAAGATACTGGATCGTGACAAGCAAGGGGAAGGTCAGAGACATGATTACGGATGGCATGTGGACAAGAGGAGAACATGCATGGCATATCATACCTGCTGCAAAAGCCTAGTTCTTAATTTTTGCATCGATCAATTCTAGCGGCCATCCGAACCCAAGAACCCTCACTGAGAAAGACACATCCACAGTTCTAGGATATGAGGTATTGTAAAAACTGAAAGTGGAAGGTGTAAAAAAACTGACGTCGAAAAGTCTTTTCTATAAACCATCCTTCCTAGTAACATTT
This sequence comes from Hordeum marinum, assembly GCA_022496015.1. Taxonomy (NCBI): domain Eukaryota; kingdom Viridiplantae; phylum Streptophyta; class Magnoliopsida; order Poales; family Poaceae; genus Hordeum; species Hordeum marinum. The sequence goes on from CM039677.1 coordinate 304,139,545, forward strand.
GGTCAAAGCTCTGGGACTGGCCCGAAACGTACTTTCAGATTCGATGCAGTCTCCCTTAGGTACCCAACCTCATTCCGCTGGTAGTAGAACCTCTTGCGCATCAAGAAATTTAGTAACGACGCCGACCTGTATGACCTGAATGGGCACAAAATCCACACAAATGAAATCAGCACAACACCTTGAATTAAGAATATCGATAGTGTCCATTACCACTAACCTACAAAAGAATAATGTTCTTCCTAGTGGCCAAACCCAAAAATCAAATTCACAACTCTCTATGGAAACAAAAATGTGAAGCATAAATAAAGATCAATGAGCACTGAGTAACTAAAAAAACTAAATCAAGTATATACCCAAGAAGATTTCTTCTCATGTATGATCATACACACAGGAAACCATACATAAGCCAAGAATAAATAATCTACACATAGCCCATTGCTCTTACATGAACATGCTTAGGAAAAGAGCATAAAATCTCTTAGTACCCTACAAAACTGTACATAACCAAGGAAGAGAACTTTTTTAGCACAAAATAAGAGCATATTAATTAGCATAGGAAGGACAAGCTAGTATGGAGAATACACCTTGTGAGCAGTGGAATACACCTAATTGAACAACAACCAATGCACTACAGTCACACAAGTAAGAGCAAGCAAGGTATAAAGCATAGTTTGTTAACAGGTTGGTAGTGTGTAAACAAATGAACAAACCATGGTACTATATATTTGTTAGCACAAGTTCATAAAAAATCAGCACTGAGCTTTTTCTATGTGTACCAAAATAAGTGGACAGTATAGTTTGTTAATAGGTTGGTACTGTGTAAAGTATAGTCTGTTCCAGGTACACATCATAGTTTGTTAGTTAGTTTGATAACCCAGGTACATCACTCAGTCTCCTTACTCGTGAGAAAAAACAGAGCAAATATATGTACATGCCCAGAGGTGCCATAGCATATACTTGTGACATGACCGCACTTACTCCTAGATAAACACGGCCATATCAAAACTCAAAAGGACAAAGGTAACACAAGCTGCAAAACTGCAATTGTTGTAGAAACAAAAGCTTGGTTATATGGGATGTTTCAGCGTTAACATTAATTCTTTATGATTCATGTGCCTATTTTCCGTCTAAGAAATCCAGAGAAATTGATCTTTATAATTAACATTCACATTTAAGTTTATAGAATTTTACGAAGGAGAGTTTAGTTTTAGTAGTATCACTATACAATCAGAGAGATACCTGGGATAGATGACATCGGCCAGCGAGATACCCGAGACCTCCAGAGCATAGAGCCAAGATGGTTAGATGACATCATTGAGTCGTCTACCATTTTAATACAGCTGACATCTCCAGAGCATAGCCAAGATGGTAATACTTCAGTTGTAAAAGAAGCATATTTAGTCATATAGAGAACACTGTAAATTAGCTTGTAAAAACAATTGAAAGACATGCAAAACAATCACGATCAACTCTAAAAAAGGCATGGGAATCTGCAAATGTATTTAGAAAGTATATATTGAAATGGATCACATATAAACCCATTGGTTTGTTCAGAAATTGCATGGTTTAGGTCTTAGAAACTGAGAAAGCAGTATCACTCGCAGCTATATATTATACAGGTAGTCATAAGTCATACTTTAGAAAGTAAACTGTGAGACCCTGCCCTGTTCTGCTTAACTACAGGGAAAAGGTACAAACATGTCTTACATATTTATGTGCATAGAAATTAAAAATCAGCATGTTTATGTGAGGACTAATGAAACTGAAACATTGAACTGTTAATTTTTCTGAGTCATACAGTATATAGGTAAAAATCCAATGGTGGTGGAAAAGATTTTAAAAGTAATGATGACTTAAACACTGAACTGATATTTTTTTCCGAGTCTTATAATATAGGTAAAAATCCAATGGTGGTGGAAATGATTTTAAAAACAATTATGATCTACTGTCAAGTGATACTAATGTGGTATCTAAACAAACACCAGACACCTCATCAAATTCCTACATGATGAAGCACAGTTGGCTTGCTCGTTCCCACTCTTGCCAATCTCCTCCCTCTCCCCTACAGGTCCACCCCATCGTGATAGGAACACTGTTACTGCTGCTGCTAGCCCAAGTCAAAGACCTCATCATAGCTTTGGCATTGATGCTCCTTCTTTCAATAGGTTGGAAACGAAGGTTGACACTTGACAGTATTAGAAAAATATACAAGGCGCACCATAATCTCACCAGACAAGAACAAGAGGTAGGCAATGAAAAAAAGGAAACAAAGCATGTAGCAAGAAGCAATGAAGTGCATCAGTAAGAACACATCTGTCAGGACCTAGCTACGAATTGGTAGAACAGATCGAAAGAGGAGGCGAGAACAGAGGAATTCACCCCAGATCGGAATATATTTCTAGAGTATATATTAGCTGTAGGGAATATGCTTAGCCATTGAAGCAAGTTGCAAGTGAATCAATAATCCATCTCAGCCACACCCCGGCTGTTAAATAGGGAAACGAGTCACGCGACAAGCGAGTGAAAGCTACAGAGTCGAGTGCCAGATGGCTACAGGATACATCGAACGACTAATGACGAGCGGTACACGCGAGGAGTGATCTCAGCCCTTCATCGAATCGGTATGATAACTGAAGATAACTGAATGTTGGTCGCCCTGCTTCAGTCCTGACATTGCTCCCTCCTTGAAATCCGGCGTGTCCTCATGGTGATGTAACATTGTCCCTCCATGCTTGTGTGGTCTTGAGGAAGAACTCCGAAAAAGTATACTTAACAAAGTCCGCATCTTCCCATGTAGCATCTTCCTGAAGGAGATTCTCCGACTGGATCAGCCATTGTACCACTAGTTTATTGTGGTGAGGAACCTAACGAACTTGTAACACCGCTGCAAGTCCCGTTTTGACAGTTCCATCAGAATTCACCAAGGGTAAATTGGGTCTGGGGATCGACTTGTCACCAATATGCCTTTTCAGTTGACTCACATGGAAAACTGGGTGGATCTACACATGGGCTGGCAGCTATAATTTGTAAGCAGATCTTCTCACTTCTTGTATCACCAAAAATAGTCCATAAAATTTGTGTTGTAACTTGAGTACTCCATGAAATCCAAAAGTAGCCAGCCTATAAGGAGCCATTTTGAGGTATACAGGATCACCTACCTCAAACAACCTTTCCACTCGTTTTGGTGCCCGCATATTTCTTCATACGATTTTGAGCCACAACCAAATTCTCTTTCAATTGGTCCAACATTTGTTGCTTAGCTGTCAGAAAATCTTGTGCTTCTGTTTCCTCAGGTCCAGGTATTGCCAGTTCAGAAATGAGAGGTGGTGGAAACCCGTAAAGAGCTTGAAAGGGAGACATCTTGATAGCGGTATGGTAGGTGGAATTGTACCAATATTTATCTAGAGACAACAAGGACAACCACTTGTTGGCAGCAGTTGTAGTCATGCATCTCAGATAAGTTTCTAAACATTGATTGATCCTCTCAGTCTGACCATCAGTTTGGGGATGGTAAGCAGTGTTATACCTTAACTCCACTTTCATAGCTGAGAAAATTTCTCTCCACAACTGACTGGTAAATATCCTATCTCTGTCAGAGATAATTAGCTTGGGATGGCCATGCAGTCTGATAACTTGATCAATAAATGCCTGAGCCACACTTAGAACATTGTAGGGGTGGGACAAAGGAATGAAATGGGAGTATTTGGTAAATCTATCCACCACCACCATAATCACATCCTTGCCCTTAGACTTAGGTAATCCTTCAATGAAATCCATGGATATATGCTGCCATGCCATGTTTGCAATAGGTAATGGTTCCAACAGTCCTGGCTGCAAACAATTTTCATGTTTAGCTCTCTGGCAAATACGGCAATCAGCAATGAAAGCTTCTACAGATGGTTTTAATCCTGGCCAAAAGAAGATACCTTTTATCCTGTTACAAGTTGCCCTTCTCCCAGAGTGGCGACCTATAGGTGAGCTGCATAAAGCCTGCATCAGTTTGTATCTCAACTCAGGAACATTACCCACATATATTTTGCCCTTGTATCTGATTATAACAACTACCAAAGAATGATCAGACAAGGAGTGATCCTTTACTACTAGTAGCTTTTCAAGCCATGTTTTTCAATCAGGATCATGCTGGTATCTAGCTATCAAATCCTCTGCCCAAGTAGGGGTGACAGCTGTAATTGCCATGCACTTTGGTAACACCCTCAACAATGCATCAGCTACCTTATTTTGCACTCCTTTCTTATACTAAATTGTGAAATTAAATTCCAACAACTTCATTATCAGTTTATGCTGCACACCCTCTATGATTTTCTGATCAGTGATGAACTTGAATGATTGTTGATCAGTTTTGATAGTTAATTCTCTGCCCAGCAGATAATGCCTCCACCTTTTCAGAGCTTCCAAAATTGCTAATGCCTCTTTCTCATATGTAGATAAAGCTGCATTTCTTGGACACAGAGAAGAACTAAAATAAGATATAGGTCTGCCTTGTTGCATTAATACTGCACCAATCCCTTTGCCAGATGCAACAGTTTCCAACACAAATGGTTGAGAAAATTTTGGTAAAGCTAATACTGGGGCAGTGATTAATGCTTGCTTCAATTGTTGAAAAGCTGCATCATGATTAGCTTGCCAATCAAAATTGCCTTTCTTGAGGAGATCATGAAGAGGCCTGCAAATAATTCCATAACTTTTAATAAATCTCCTGTAGTACCCAGCCAGTCCTAAGAAACTTCTCAGTTTTGTAACAGTATCTGGCACTGGCCAATCAGCAATAGCTGTGATTTTCTATGGATCAGTTGCTACTCCATTGACAGATATGACATGACCCAAATATTCCACTTGCTGAACAGCAAAAAGCTGATGTTCTGTCAGTAGTTCCAGTACTAGTTTTATATGTTCTTGATGCTCTTTGAGATCCTTGATGTATATTAAAATGTCATCAAATAACCCTAGGACAAATTTTCTCATGTAAGGCCCAAATATAGTGTTCATTAACTCTTGGAAAGTGCCTGGTACATTAGAGAGGCCAAAAGGCATGACAAGATATTCAAAATGCCCCAGAAATGTTCTAAAGGTTGTCTTCTGAATGTCTTCAGGTGCCATTCTTATCTAATGATACCCTGGTCTCAAATCCAACTTAGTCAAAACTTTTGCTCCATGTGATTCATCCAAAAAATCCTCTATAACAGGGATTGGAAATTTATTTTTCACTGTTAAAGCATTGAGTTTCCTGAAATCAGTGCACAGTCTCATAGACCCATCTTTCTTCTTTACCAACAACACATGAGCTGCAAAAGGACTCTAACTATGTCTTATGAGGTGAGCAGCCAACATCTTCTTGATTTGTTCTTCCATTTCCTGTTTTTAATGTTGAGGCACTCTATAGGGCCTGACTTGAGGAGGAGTAGCACTAGGAATTAGTGGTATTGTATGATCCAAAGTTTTATGGGGAGGTAGTTCTTTTGGCTCTTCAAATAGATAAGCATACTGCAACAACAATTTCTGAATTTGTGGAGGAGTTTTAGCACCCTCTGGTGCTTCCATTAAAATATTATGCACTTGACATAGAAAAACCTCAGCACCTTTATCAATGATCTTTTCCATTTTCTTAACAGGTACCTCTCTCAAACTATCAGCATTAGTGAACATAGCTGTAGATATAGTCTGCTTGCCGTTTTGAGTGAAACTGAATGTTTTAGCTAGGACATCAAATGATACAGGACTAACTTTTGTGAACCAATCATTTCCCAATATAGAATCATGACTAGGTAGTGAGAGCACTCTGAAATCATGAGACACTTTGAGTTTAGCTATCTGAAACTCACACTGAGGTACTACAACACAAGATATCAGAGTACCACCACCTGCTACTGTAATACTCCTTGGTTTCAGACGCAGCATTTTAAAGTTAGCTTTAAGTGCAAACTCTTTATTCAGAAAAGATGTTGTACTTCCAGAATGTAACAAAGTTGCTGCCCTCCTTCCATTGATATGGATAACAACAGTAGGTGTTGGCACTGCTATCTGTTGTACCATTGCAAAAGCAGACACAAACACTACTTGCTCCTCTTCAATCACTATTTCCACTTGTTCTAACTGTTGTGGATCCTCATTTTCACACATAGGTTGCTCATTTGTTTCTTGTTGTAACAAATGAACAGCTGGCACTAACTTACATTTGTGACCATGTACCCATTTGTCATCACATCTCCAACATTCTCCCAATTTCCTAATTCTTTGATTGTTTACAATAGGAACTTCAACATATCTCACTGGTAATTGTTGTTGAGGAGAATTTGTGTTGCTCTGTTTGAATTGCACACCACCGGAGTTTTTCTGATAAAAGTTTGTATAAGGAACACTGACTTTCATGGGTACTAATATTACTGGTGGATAATTGGGTTCCACATCTCTAGCCAGACAATAAGCATTAGTCAATGTTACAGGTCTCAAGGGCCTGATATGGAATTTAAGCCCATCTCCTAACCCATTCACATAACATCTGACAAACCAAGATTCTCCTAATTCAGGATTTTCCTCTTGAACATCTACCATCAAATCCTCAAAGAGTTTAGTATATTCAAAAACAAAACTGTTGCCCTGTTTAACTGAATTAAACTTCTCTGTCAGATCATAAGACCCTAGCTCAGAAAATCTCTTTATGATTTCAGTGCAAAGTTATTTCCATGAAACTTTCTTTTTTAACAAGATGGATCTCCTTAACCATACATCTGCATCTCCCATCACATATAACTGAACGAGTGAAACCTTATATTCTTCTGGGGCAGCTGACATCTGAAAATATTTGTTGCACTGTCTGATCCATCCTACAGGATCTTCTCCAGAAAATTTAGGAAACTCCATTTTTGGACCTTTAGTTAGTGACTTCATGAATTGAGCTTGCATCTCTTGTTCATAAGTTCTGGAATAACCCTGCCAAAGTTGTCTATCCCTATTCTGGTGGTAGTACTTTTGAAATACAGGAGTATGAGGATGATCTCGAGTTGAGAATGGTGTTCCTAGAACACTTGCAATATCATTTCTGCCCTGATTTGCAAATCTAGGAGGGAATGTAGTTCTAATGGGTGGTAAATGCTGCATTTGCAACTCCTCCATCTGTTTGGTTTTCTCCTTTTCAGCCTCTAGTTGTTTCCTCAATTGTTCATTTCTATGATCTTGTGCTTGCATTTGTTCATGTAATAGAGTGGGTGATTTTGGAATCTGCTATGAACTGGAAGCAATTTCATCACTGTTTAGCTGAACCGGTGCTTTCACTAATGTCTGTAGGACTATACTCATAGCTGATATCTGTTTGCTTAGATCTAATACCACTTTCTCTACATCACCCACTTGCAAAGAGATTTCTCCTTGTTTCGAACTAATGGATTGAACCTCGGCATGCAATTTTAACATGTTTGACTGCATCTGTGCGCTATTGTTCTACAGGATACTGAAATCATCACCCGTAGAGAGTACCTCTTGCAGATCCGCCTCGTCCATCGCCTTGGTACGGCCCATTTCCTTGATCTGAAGTGCGGGTGAGGAATTTTACTATTGGATGACCAGCAACCCTTCCTAGACCACAGATCCTTCTGCCGCCACGATCCACGCCTCCCTGGCACACGGATCGGTGCGTAGAACGCGGAATTTTACAAATCGAGCATGGCGCTTGAACAACCGCTTCTGCTCGCCCGATCTATGCCCGAACAATCACGCCACCAGCGCCACCAGACCGCCGCCGACGCCGCCCAAACAACTCCGTCGCCAATCAGAAAACAGGGTGGGAATCGCCGATGAGAAAAAAATCTGCCCACTGGAACGTGCGACCGCCGAGGATTGCTGGCTCATGATACCAATTTGTCAGGACCTTGCTACGAATTGGCAGAACAGATCGAAAGAGGAGGCGAGAACAGAGTAACTCACCCCAGATCGGAATATATTTCTAGAGTATATATTAGCTATAGGGAATATGCTTATCCATTGAAGCAAGTTGCAAGAGAATCAATGATCCAGCTCAGCCACACCCCGGCTGTTAAATAGGGAAACGAGTCACGCGACAAGCGAGTGAAAGCTACAGAGTCGAGTGCCAAATGGCTACAGGATACATCGAACGGCTAACAATGAGCGGTACACGCGAGGAGTGATCTCAGCCCTTCATCAGATCGATATGATAACTGAAGATAACTGAATGTTGGTCGCCCCGCTTCAGTCCGGACAACATCTAACCATGCAAAATTATGACCCGTACGTCAGGAAACCTGAACAGGAAGGGAAAGAAGCAACGAGCAAACAATTCCATCTCATAGACATTTAATCAAACAAGAGATGAGCAAGAAATATGTTACCTTCCCAGACAGCAATCAGGGTCTGGAGTAAGGTGCGCGCGCCTCCACGAGGACGGGGACAGGTGCGCGCGCTCGCCGTGGCGGGAACGAGAGCTGCCCCCACTCGGGATCTGGAGTCCTCCACCGCCAACACCGCATGGGTGGCAAGTCCCGCCGCCGTCCTCGCACCTCCCACTCTTCCCTCTCTCCTCGAGCCCCGCTCGACCGCGACCCCGCGTGCTGGCATCTCCTCCTCGACCAACCGCGCCGCAGCCTAACACCACGCGGTGCCGCGCAACGGCCGGCCACGAGCTCCTCCTCCTCACGCATCTACAATCACCGCAGTGCTGGCGACGGAGCGAAGCCGAGTGAGGACGAGGGACAAGAATGATTGAGAGGAGGAGGCCAGGAGGCGCCATTGGGTCAGAGGAGGTGGCATCGGGGGAGTGGAGGAGCTCAGGGCGGCGGCTGTGAGGGGATTGGGGGGAAAAGCCCACACGAGACCATTGGCCAGCACTCACTCCCCTTTTTCTGTCGCTGTTTCGATGCTCGTTGGCTGCCGTGACCTTGTCGAATACGCTGGTGGTCGCCGTAACCTTGTCGGATACGCAACCCCATGCTACCTAGCGACTGGATCAGCCCGGATTCACCCAACCACCAGCTGGACCTAACCTGCACCCGCTCCAGATACAAGCGTCGTCGATTGCTATTGGACAACGAAGATAAGGAAGGCGAGGAGGAGGAGGAGGAGAGAAACAAAGAGAAAGTAGATTTGTGTGGGGCTCGAGGACGCGGGCGGATTGGAAGCTAGGTTTTACTGCTCGCGTCCCACTCGGCATCCACACCACCTCGCAAGCTCTCACCTCACACCACACCTATCCAAAGAGGCTAACAGGTGGGCCCAACGTTTCTAAAGAGAAAGATACCCGGCTGGGTACATGGAAGGAGGGTGAGGGTAGACAAGCGCCAATCCACCCGGCCCCACGAGGCCACGACGCCCACGATTGGTCATGCAATTGTTTCTTTCACCCAAGGCACAGACGACGCACACATGCCATCTACACCGCCAAGCCGGACCCGTGAGAGATGGTGGCCCACTAGTCATCCACATGAGTAAGAAATGATAGCGTGAAGAATACAAGCGGTGGGATCTCTGCCAGCATGGTAAAAAACCTCCAGCGAGGCATATCGAGTGAACGACGTTGATTTCGCGACGCAGATGCCCTAGTTTGGCAGGTAGCACAGCCACATTTATATGTTCGATGCCTTGCTCTGAAAATTATGTAGCATCGAAACTGTTGGATGCCCTCTCAAATCTTGATTGCTTTTTTTAAAAATAACGTACTTAAAGCATTTTGTGTTGTCCTGTGGTTTGCTAATTGGGTAGGTTTCTCAATATTTATCTCACTACCACTATAGCGACTTAAGCTATATTATGCCTATTTGACAAAAATGTTCGGACTGACACCCTCGTGCCAATGCGCGATCTCGATCTAGTATCTAGTGGGTGGATTTGGGTGGGGATTATTTTGTCCATCCGATCATAACCGGATGGTCCGGATCACGAGGAAGGTTTAGATGTGCTACATTGGGCTACGTAGATTGGTTAGAATTAATACAAGAGGGAATACTGTGGCCCGGCAAAAGGAGTTTTATAAACCGAAATGATCCAACAAATAAACTGATGACGGTGCCGCTACGGTCGACCGTTTGGGTATCAAACGAACTCTGATTGCGATGAAATTTGACAAGCAGTCTAGGTACACTATATTGAGACCGCATGCCAACTTTTGAACCAATTCGAGAATATTTTTCTTGCACTTTTAAAAACATATTTTGAATGATGTCGCAGGCGCGCGTGTGTGCGGTTGGTCTCGAAACGATCGACGACAAGATCAGAGAGAACCGACGACTACGAACGGATGCAAGTTTTGAAAAATGATGACAACGGAGTTGCCGTTGCTATGCAGATGATGCGAATGATGTCATGACGAATGCGACAACCAAATGAATCACATGATGACAATGGAATAAAACGGGAATCTTCTGGGACATCGGTCTCGGGTTGTTACAGCGCGCCCCCGACCTAAACAACACTAGGACTTCAACGTGGAATCAGAATGCTCACACATCATCACCATGCCATAACCAATATTTAGATGAACAGAAAATTAACACCCTTTAACTATCTATATTTCTATTAACCAACAACCATGCACTCACGTCCTTTTGTATTACCACATCAATATCATTAACCCACAATTACTCTTTTATGTGCTACATGGTTTTGATTATGCACTCCTTGAATATCTATTATTTTTGGACTATTCTTATAACCCATGCAAATTACCATAACTATTTATTAGAATCTTAAACAAATTTAAGTGAAGAATGAGATTTCAATTATTTCTATAAAGTCTATATGCCGTTGTGCTCTAAAAGATATATGTGAAGTACTAGCGCAACTACTTAGCTCAACAGATATAAGTGAAGCACACATAGTATTCTAACAAATAATGGTGAACATGTGTCCCTCTCAAGTAGTTGTGTCCAGGAAACAATGATTGTGGAAAACTAAAAACAAAATCAAAGTAAAGCACACAACGCTTCACGCAAAACACATATCATGTGATGAATAAAAATGTAGCTCCAAGTGACATACCGATGGATTGAGATGAAAGAGGGGATGCCTTCCAGGGCATAACCAAGCTTAAACGCTTGACTATTCCTAGAATTTGACATGGGATGCCTTGGGAATCCCTAATCTTAGGCTCTTTGCCACTCCTTATTCCTTCATCCATCATGATAACACTCAAAACTTGAAAACTTCAACACACAAAAGTCAACAGAAAAGTCGTGAGATCCGTTAGTATGATCAGCAAACCATAAACATTAGGTATTGTTATAAATTTATTCATATTTTATTATTTCATAATATAATTTATATCATCATCAAAACAAGTAAACTTTGCAAGCAAAAAACAGAATCTGTCTAAAACAAAACAGTCTATAGTGATCAGCAAAAATACCATACTTATGTAACTCCAAAAATTCTGAAAAAATAGGACACCTGAGGAATTTGTAACAAATAATTTGTAAAAAAATCAAGAATCTATCACGCTCCATCAGAACTGGAAAATTCTACACCGGACGCGAAAGTTTCTGTTTTTTCACAATCAATTCTAGTACCATCCAAGCTAATCTCAAAGGTTTTACTTGGCACACGCACCAATTAAAACATTAAAACACAGTCATTATAGTAGAAATAATCATGTTAACTCACACAAACATAAAGTAGAACAAGAAAAATAAGATAACTATTAGGCAGCCTGCCAACATGCACTATCATTTTATGCCCGTAGCTAGGATAATGCATAGTTTCAAGTGTTGATATCTTTGGCACTCAATCTAGAAGTAGCCCTCATGATATATTCTTAAGGTGGTTTAATTCTCTTCCTAGGGAAATTTTCCATCCCTTTTTTATGGGAATTGCAATTTTATGTTTCCCTCTTTCATATCAATAATGGCACCTATAGTTCGTAAGAAAGGTCTAACAAGTATTATTGGACAAGAAGGATTGCATTAAATATCAAGCACAATGAAATCTGCTGGCACATAATTTATATTAGAAAGGATAATCACATAATGTATTCCACCCAAAGGTTTTTTAATGGTAGAATCCGCAAGATGCAAGTTAAGGAAACAATCTTGAATATCGGTGAGACCAAGCACATCACATAGAGATTTAGCTATAGTTGAAACACTAGCACCAAGGTCACACAAAGCATTGCAGTAATATTATTTGAGCTTTATTCTGATTGTAGGTTCCCATTCATCATGCAATTTTCTAGGTATATAAACTTCTAGCTCAAGTTTCTCTTCATAAACTGTTATCATTGCTTCTACTATATGTTTAGTAAAAGCCTAGTTTTGTTCATAGACATTGGGTGATCTAATGATGGATTGTGACAAGGAAGTACATTCTACTAAGAACAACTCTCTTAATTAAAGTTCTTGTAATCCAAGATAGTGGGTACTTCACTGTTAAAGTTTTGACCTCTCCAAACCCACTTTTTTCATTTTTATCACTAGAATCACCACCCTCCGAACAAATGGGGCACCTTCTAGATAAATTTAACTCATCTCCAGTCCCTTTATCATCTATTTTCAGATTAGTAAACAAAGGTTCAATGGGATAAGTACCAATGATTTTAATATCTTCATCATGATTATGGTAAAAAACGGGTGGAAGAGCTTTTCCGAGAATTCTTGCTTAGCTCTCATCCTAGCGGTCCTGTCCTTACTTTCATTAACAGATATTTGGATGGATTTAATGGACTCATTGGTATCTTGTTTCGGTGGCCAATTTTTTTTAAGAGTTTCGACATCAAGAGCAAATATATCCATGTTCCTTGCCATATCATAAACTTTATGCAATTTTTCTTCTACCATAGTATTACAAAAATTGAGGACTAATAAATTATTTAGTTGTGTTATGTTATTATTATTTGTATAAGAATTTCATAATTATTAGAGGAATTACGGGGATACAGTCTAGCATTGAAATTTCCTCTATAAGCATTATTGTTGAAATTGTTTTGCAAGATAAAGTTCACATCAATAGCATCATAATTTTGCTAAATCAAGGTAGACAAAGGCATATAATTGGGATCAACATGAGCATGTTTACTAGAAACCATATTTATAAGAGCATCCATTTTCTCACTCAAAGTAGCGATTTTCTCAATAGAGTTTACCTTCTTACCAGTTGAAGCTCTCTTGGTGTGCTATTGAGAATAATTTGTCATGATGTTTTCCAGAAGTTTGGTTGCCTCTCATAATGTCACCTACATGAAGGTACCACCTGCAGCAGAATCTAGAAGATTTCTAGACATGTTTAGTTCAGCATAGAAATTTTGTATAATCATCCATAAGTTCAAGCCATGAGTTGGGCAAATTTTAATCATCAATTTCATCCTCACCCAAGCTTGTGCAACATTTTCTTGATCAAGTTGTTTAAAATTCAGAATTCAATTTCTAAGGGAGATGATCTTAGCAGGAGGACAATACTTGGTAACAAAAGCATCTTTAAATTTATCCCATGTTCCAATACTATTACGAGGTTAAGATGATAACCAAGTTGTAGCTTTAGCTCTTAGTGTAAAAGGAAATAATTTCAATTTCACCACATCATTATCCATATCCTTTTTTTGCATATCACATAATTCAACAAAAGTATTGAGATGCGCAGCCGAATCCGCATTAGGATTTCCGAAAAATTGTTCTTTCATCACAAGATTTACCAATGCAGAATTAATATCATAAAACTCCGCACTAGTTGTGGGTGGTATAGGAGTACAAATAAAATTATTATTATTAGTACTCCATAAGTCACACAACTTGGTGTTGGCTTGAGACATGGTGACCAAGCAAGCAAATTAACAAGCGAAGTAAGTAAACTAGCAAGTAAAGCAAGCAAACAAGTAAACTAGGAAAGATGAATATTTTTGTGTTTTTGATTTTTATGGAAAGAAAAATATAACAGAAAATAAAAAGTAGAACAACAGAAAATTATTTTGTGGGAAGATACTTGATAGGAAATTCATGATACTTCGCAGCAACGGTGCTAGAAATCTGATGTCTACTATGCAACCTTGTTCTTGTAGATTCATGTTGGGCCTCCAAGCATAGAGTTTTGTAGGACAATAGAAAATTTCCCTCAAGTGGATGAGCTAAGGTTTATCAATCCGTGGGAGGCATAGGATGATGATGGTCTCTCTCGAACAACCCTTCAACCAAATAACAAAGAGTCTCTTGTGTCCCCAACACACCCAATACAATGGTAAATTGTATAGGTGCAATAGTTCGGTGAAGATATGGTGATACAAGTGTAATATGGATGGCAGATATAGGTTTTTGTAATCTGAAAATATAAAACCAGCAAGGTAACTAATGATAAAAGTGAGCACGGTATTGCAATGCTTATAAACAAGGCCTAGGGTTCATACTTTCACTAGTATAAGTTCTCTCAACAATACTGACATAGTTGAATCATATGTAAATCCCTCACGTGCGACAAAGAGTTCACTCCAAAGTCACAAATAGAAGAGAACAAACGAAGTAATTATTGTAGGGTACGAAACCACCTCAAAGTTATCTTTTTCGATCAATCTTATGATCTATCCCTATAAGTGTCACGAACAACCCTAGAGTTCGTACTAAAATGACACCTTAAGATACACATCAACCAAAACCCTAATGTAACCAAGATACTACAATGTCACCACGAATACCCATGGGCTTGATTATACGGTATGCATCACACAATTTCAGATTCATCATGTTCAATCCAACACAAAGAACTTCAAAGAGTGCCCCAAAGTTTCTATTGGAGAGTCAAGACGAAAACATGTGCCAACCCCTATGAATAGATTCCCAAGGTCACAGAACCCGCAAGTTGATCACCAAAACATACATCAAGTGGATCGATAGAACATTCCATTGTCACCACGGATATCCTATCTCAAGACATACATCAAGTGTTCTAAAATCCTTAGACTAAATCCGATAAGAAAACTTCAAAGGAAAAACTCAATTCATCACAAGAAGATAGAGAGGGGAAACTCCATATGATTCATCTATATTAATAAAGCTCGCGGTACATCAAGATCATGCCATCTCAAGAACACGAGAGAGAGAGAAAGAGATCAAACACATAGCTACTAGTACATACCCTCATCCCCGAGGGTGAACTACTCCCTCCTCGTCATGGAGACCGCCGGGATGATGAAGATGACCTCCGGTGATGGTTTGCCCCTCTAACAAGGTGCCGGAACGGGCTCCCGATTGGTTTTTCGTGGCTATAGAGGCTTGCTGCTGTGGAACTCCCAATCTAGGTTTCTTTCTGGGGGTTACTAGATTTATAGGAGTACTTGGCGTTTGAATCACGTCAAGGGGACTCCCGAGGGGCCCACAAGCCAGCAGGCGCGCCCTGGTGGCTTGTGGCTGCCTCGGGACTCCTCTCCGGTACCTTTTTGCTCAAATATTTTTAATATTTTCCAGAACTATTCTCTGTAAATTTTCAGCCCATTCCGAGAACGTCTATTTCTGCACAAAAAATGACACCATGGTAGTTCTGCTGAAAACAACATTAGTCCGGATTAATTGTAATAAAATAATACCAAAATCATATAGAATTATTGTAAACATGGCATGAATACTTCAAAATTATAGATACGTTGGGGACGTATCAAAATCCTTGATTATACTTGTGATATGCGTTGTGTTTTACCCCGAAGAGGAGGGAATGATTCAACATAGTATAGATAAGTATTTCCCTTAGTGAGAACCAAGGTTATCGAACCAATAGGCGAACTATGCAATTTCCCATCTTCAGCGCCTACACATAAAAAGCACACACTCGCACCCAACGCGGGCAAGAGGGTTCTCAATCCCCTTGAACTCGTTACTTGCAAGAGATAAGTAGTGGTACATCGATAGTTTCACAAATATAAAGAGAAAATAATTAAAAATTAAATTATGGCAGAAATGTATTTTGAGCATTCGTAAATATATTTATGAATAGGATCGGGTCCATAGTTTTTGCTAGAGGCTTCTCCCTCGAAGAAAGCATATGATGGGTAAACAAATTACTGTTGAGAAATTGATTGAAAAGCGCATAGTTATGCAATATTTATTCACGGCAATGATCATGCATATAAGAATCACATCCATAAACAAGTAGACCGACTCCTGCCTGCATCTACTATTATTACTCGAGCCATCTAATAGAGAACTGGAACAAAGCATTAACACATGGTGCATACATGAACTCCTTATACTATGATCATCACTGGAAATGATCCCAACTATTGTCACTTTGGGGACTATGAATCAGAACACATAATAAGTGCATATAACTTGCAAGATAGGATCTAAAACACTCTCATATTTATTGAAACATAATAGGTTCAGATCTGATATCACGGCACTCGGGCCCTAGTGTCAATCATTAAGCAAAGAAAAGTCATAGCAACATCAAACTCAGAACATAGTGGATACTAGGGATCAAGCCCTAAAAAATTGACTTGATTACATGAAAAATCTCATCCAACTCCATCACAATATAGCAAAACTACACGGTAATTAATCACTCCCGGTGGTTAGTATCATGGAATTGTTGATGAAGAAGGGTTCAAGATAAAGACAACGACGAATCCCCCTCTCTGAAGCCCCAAACGTACTCTAGATCAGACATCCCGATGAACAACAAGAGGTGGTGGAGGCTCCATCTCGTAAAAATGATGAAAGTTTCTCTCTATTTTTTCCTCCGCGAGATGGTACTTATGGCGTTGGAATTAGCTCAGCCGAAGGTCCGTGGGACCGACGAGCCCTCAAGGGGCGCCCTAGGGGGTGGGCGCACCACGTGAGATCGTTGCTCCCTGGTGGCCCTGTATGGTAGTTCTCTTCACTAGTATTTTTTATATATTCTATAAATAATCTCCATAAATTTTCAGCTCAATCCGAGAACATTTATTTCTACACAAAAACAATATCATGCTAGTTGTGTTGAAAATAACGTTAGTCGGGGTTATTCTCATTCAAATTATCCAAATTAGAGTCCAAAACAAGAGCAAAAGTGTTTGGAAACCTAGATACGTTTGGGACATATCAAGGAAATCTTAAATTCGATGTCTTGGAGCGATCGTTATAAAGACACTTGATTTACCCAAGTTCAGTCTCTCCGTATAGATAATCCCCTATGTCATGTTTGTATGTTGTGAGATGTCTTCTATCAACTAGCCAAACCTCCTTTTAAATAAGACATCGGAGGTCTAAGATTACAAGAGTCCTAGTCAGCTATGTTAGTGGAGAGGACTCCACGGATACATAGTTCTTGTCTTGAACTTCAATGCTTCTAGAGTCTTCCTGTTATTCTCCATGGGTCGCGGACCGAGGCGGAATGCATAAAGGGGTCCTCAGCCCAACCCACTGTCGGGGAACGTTGCATGGGAAACAAAAAATTTCCTACGCACACGCAAGATCTATCCATTGTGATGAGCATCTACGAAAGGGAGATTGGATGTACGTACCCTTGTAGATCGCTAAGCGGGAAGCGTTAAGAAACGCGGTTAGTGTAGTCGAACGTCTTCGCGATCCAAATCTCCAAGCGCCCCGCGATCCAATCACGATCCGTCCCGCGGACTCATCACGATCCATCCCGTGAACTCATCACGATCCGTCTCGTGATCTGGTCATGATCCGTCTCGCGATCTTGATCACGGTCCTTCCGATCTAGCGCCGAACGGCCAGCACCTCCGCGTTCAGCACACGTACAGCTTGATGACGATCTCCGCTGTCTTGATCCAGCAAGAGGGAGAGGAGAGGAAGAAGAGTTCTCCGGTAGCGTGATGGCGCTCTGGCGATGGTGGTGGAGAAATTCCGGCAGGGCTTTGCCTACGCACTGCAGAAAACCGATCTAGAGGAGAAACTATGCACTAGAGGAACGGGTAGCACGTGGCTGAAAATTCGGTGTGAAAACCCTAAAATCCTCTAGTATATATAGCAGGAGAGGAGGAGGAGGCTTGTCCGCCAAATAGGCAGCCCTTGGGTCGGCCGAACCTAGTGGGATTGGAGGATTCCTCCTCCAATCCTAGTAGGACTAGGACTCCTCCTTATTTTTGCCTTTTTTGCCTTTTTCCACCTTTTTCTCTTTGGGCTTTTCTTCCCAGCCACATGGGCCTTGTGTGGGACTTCCACCAGCCCACAAATGGCTGGTATTCACTCCCCCACAGCCCATGTAGCCTCTTGGGTCGAAATACCCCTACTGATGGTCTCCCGATACACTACCGGCACTCCCGGTACACTACCGATGAGCCCGAAACTTTTCCGGCGACCAAAATAGGACTTCCTATATATCAATATTTACCTCTGAACCATTCCGGAGCTCCTCGTGACGTCCGGGATCTCATCCAGGACTCCAAACAACCTTCGGTCACCACCATGCATAACTCTATACTACCGAAACGTCACCAAACCTTAAGTGTGCAGACCCTGCGGGTTCGTGAACTATGTAAACATGACCGATGCACCTCTACGGTCAATAACCAATAGCGAGACATAGATGCCCATATTGGTTCCTACATATTCTATGAAGATCTTTATCGGTCGAACCTCTATGTCAAGGATTCAGTTAATCCCGTATGATGTTCCCTTTTTTCTTCGGTATGTTACTTGCCCGAGATTTGATCGTCGGTATCTCCATACCTAGTTCAACCTCGTTACTGGAAAGTCTCTTTACTCATTCTGTAATACAAGATCCTGTGACTAACACTTAGTCACATTGCTTGCAAGGCTTGTTGTGATGTTGAATTACCGAGTGGGCCCTGAGATACCTCTCCGTCACACGGAGTAACAAATCCCAGTCTTGAATCATGCCAACCCAATAGACAGCCTTGAAGATACCTGTAGAGTACTTTATAGTCACCTAGTTATGTTGCGACCTTTGATACACACAAGGCACCCCTCCGTTGTCAGTGAGTTGCATGATCTCATGGTCATAGGAACATATACTTGACATGCAAAAAACAGTAGCATTAAACTGACACGATCATATGCTATGTTTGTAGTTTGGGTCTTGTCCATCCCATCATTCTCCTAATGATGTGATCCCGTTATCAAATGACATCTCGTGTCCATGGCTAGGAAACCTTAACCATCTTTGATCAACGAGCTAGTCTATTAGAGGCATACTAGGGACATCGTTTTGTCTATGTATCCACACATGCATCTAAGTCTCCGATCATTACAATTATAGCATGGATAATAAACGATTATCATGAACAAGGAAATATGATAATAACTAATTTATTATTGCCTCTAGGGCATATTTCCAACATCCACAATATACGTGGTGAGACGCTCCTTAGCCGTGACATCATCGGCTGGGGAGGAAGTGGAGGCAACGCGGGCGGTGAGGTATCCATTATGAAAGCTAACGACGGTCGCATGCAATCGATGATGGTATCGGAGTGGCCAATCTACAACATGGGGGCACGAGATAGCAACACCTATGGGCTATGATGGCGAAGGCGATGATGACAATGGCTAGTGCGACGTGATGTAGGCGGTCGACGACCATGGCATGACAACGCAGGATTGGATCGGTCATATGGCCGCGCGCGACTGCACGCGTGGAGAGAGGAAGATGAGGAGAGATAGGAGAGGGGTGGTGCTGGTGGGCGATCACCACTGACGGCTACCATGCTAGCGCAGCGACAAGAAATCTTCCCTCGCAACGATGCACATGGATCGGTGAAGTGGCTAGCTTAGGGTTAGGGCTTGACGTGTCTTGAGACTGCGTCGGTATTTCCCCCAAAGAGGAAGGGATGATGCAGCATATCGACATAAGTATTTCCCTCAGTTAAGAAACCAAGTTATCAATCCGTAGAGGAAGATCATGCACCCACGTAAATAGCACCTGCACACAAATAACAAATACTTGCAACCCGATGCAAAAGAGAGGTTGTCAAGCTCTCTACGGTAATAAGATAGATTAGGTAATGATAGTTTTGGCAAATAGATCTTGCTAGAACACAAACTAAAACAAATAAATAAAAAGTGCAGCAAGATATTTTGGGGTTTTTTGGGTTAATAGATTTTAAAACAAAAGATGCAAATATCAGATCGGAAAGCAATATGTCGGAAAACTAGACCCGGGGGCCGTAGGTTTCACTAGTGGCTTCTCTCATGAGTATAGTGTTGGGGAACACGCAAACCTATCCATGGTGATGAGCATCTACGAGAGGGAGAGTGGATCTACATACCCTTGTAGATCGCTAAGCGGGAAGCGTTAAGAAACGCGGTTGGTGTAGTCGAACATCTTCGCGACCCAAATCGCCGAGCGTCCCGCGATCTCATCACGATCCGTCCCGCGATCCCATCACAATCCGTCCCGCGATCTCATCACGATCCGTCTCACGATCTTGATCACAATCTGTCCCGCGAACTCATCATGATCCGTTCCGTGATCTCATCACGAACCGTCTCGCGATCTCGATCACGGTCCTTCCGATCTAGCGCCGAACGGACGGCACCTCCGCGTTCAGCACACGTGCAGCTTGATGACGATCTCCACCGTCTTGATCCAGCAAGAGGAGGTGGAGAGGAGAGAGAGTTCACTGGCAGCGTTACGGCACTCCGGTGATGGTGGTGGAGTGATTCCGGCAGGGCTTCGCCTAAGCGCTGCGAAAAACCGATCTAGAGGAGAAACTGTGCACCGGTGAAACGGGTAGCACGTGGCCGGAAATTCTGTCCAAAAACCACCCAATCCACTAGTATATATAGGAGGAGAGGAGAGGAGAGGCAGCCAAGGCCTTTGGGTCGGCCGAAATAGGAGGTGGGAACAATCCTACTTCACCTCCAATCCTAGTTGGAGTAGGATTGCCTCCTATTGGCTGATTTTCCACTTTTTGCTTTAGGACTTTCTCTCCTGCGCCATGAGCCTTTGTGGCTGTTTTCCCAGCCCACTAAGGGCTGGTTATTATTCTCCCACAGCCCCTGGACCTCTTGGGGTCGAAATACCCCTCCTGGAGGTCCCCCGGTACACTACCGGCACTCCCGGTACACTACCGATACTCCCGGTACACTACCGATGAGCCCGAAACTTTTCCGGCGACCAAACTGGGACATCCTATATATGAATCTTTACCTCCGGACCATTCCGGAGCTCCACATGACGTCCGGGATCTCATCCGGGACTCCAAACAACCTTCGGTCACCACCATACATAACTCTACACTACCGAAACTTCACCGAACCTTAAGTGTGCAGACCCTGCGGGTTCGAGAACTATGTAGACATGACCGAGACACCTCTACGGTCAATAACCAATGGCAGGACCTGGACGTCCACATTGGTTCCTACATATTCTACGAAGATCTTTATCGGTCGAACCTCTATGTCAAGGATTCAGTTAATCACGTATAACGTTCCCTTTGTTCTTCGGTATGTTACTTGCCCGAGATTCGATCGTCGGTATCTCCATACCTAGTTCAACCTCGTTACTGGCAAGTCTCTTTACTCGTTCCATAATACAAGATCCCGTGACTAACACTTAGCCACATTGCTTGCAAGGCTTGTTGTGATGTTGTATTACCGAGTGGTCCCTAAGATACCTCTCCGTCACACGGAGTAACAAATCCCAGTCTCGATCCATGTTGCGACGTTTGATACACACAAGGCACTCCTCCGATATCCGTGATTTGCATGATCTCATGGTCATAGGAACATATACTTGACATGCAGAAAACAGTAGCAATAAACTGACACGATCATATGCTATGTTTGTAGTTTGGGTCCTATCCATCACATCATTCTCCTAATGATGTGATCCCGTTATCAAACGACATCTCATGTCCATGGCTAGGAAACCTTAACCATCTTTTGATCAACGAGCTAGTCTACTAGAGGCATACTAGGGACATGGTGTTGTCTATGTATCCACACATGTATCTGAGTTTCCGATCAATACAATTATAGCATGGATAATAAACGGTTATCATGAACAAGGAAATATGATAATAACTAATTTATTATTGCCTCTAGGGCATATTTCCAACATATAGCGCACGGTGGGTGAACAAATTACGATTGGGCAATTGAAAGAAGATAAAAAAATCATGACGATATCCAGAAACTCTACATTATTTCTGATCAAGAATATGTCATCCACATATACTTATCAGAAATTCTATAGTGCTCCCACTCACTTTATTGCAAATACAAGTTTCTCGTAAACTTTGTATAAACATCAAAAACTTTGATCACCTCATCAAAGTGTATATTCCAACTCCGAGATGCTTGCTTCAGTCCATGGAAGGATCACCGAAGCTTGCACACCTTTTAGCATCCTTAGGACTGACAAAACCTTCTGGTTGTATCACATACAACCTTTCCTCAAGTAAACCGTTAAGGAAATGATGTTTTGACATCCATCTGTCAGATTTCATAATTGAAAATGCAGCAACTGCTAACATAATTCCAACAGACTTTAGCATCGCTACGAGTGAGAAAGTCTCATTGTAGTCAACTCCTTGAACTTGTCACAAACATCTTTGCAACAAGTCGAGCTTTACAAATAGTGACATTCACCATCAGTGTCTCTCTTCATTTTAAAGATCCATTTGTACTCAATGACCTGCCGACCAACGAGCAAGTCTACCAAAGTCTATACTTGGTTTTTCATACATGGATCCTATCTCGGATTTCATGGCCTCCAACCATTTGTTGGAATCCGGGCCCATCATCGCTTCTCCATAGCTCGTAGGTTCATCGTTGTCCAACAACATGACCTCGAAGACAGGGTTGTTGTACCGCTTAGGAGCAGTACACATCCTTGTCGACCCACGAAGTTCGATAGTAACTTGATCCTGAAGCTTCATGATCATCATCATTAACTTCCTCTTCAACTAACGTAGGCTTCACAGAAACATCTTTCTGCGCTACGCTACTCTCTGGTTGAACAAAGGTTTAACAACCTCATCAAGTTCTATCTTCCTCCCACTCAATTCTTTCGAGAGAAACCTTTCCTCGAGAAAGGATCCGTTTTAGTAACAAACACTTTGCACTTGGATCTGAGATAGAATGTTCACCCAACTGATCTTAGGGTATTCTATGAAGATGCATTTGTCCGCCTTGGGTTCGACCTCATTAGGTGAAAACATTTTTCACACAAGTGCCGCAGCCCCAAGTATTAAGAAATGACAGCTTAGGTTTCTATCAATCCATAATTCATATGGTGTCATCTCAACGGATTTAGATGGTGCCCTATTTAAAGTGAATGTAGTTGTCTCTAATGCATAACCCCAAAATTATAGTAGTAAAACGACAAGAGACATCATAGCACACACCATGTCCAATAGAGCATAACTATGATGTTCGGACACACCCTCACACTATGGTGTGTTCCAGGTGGCGTTTAGTTGTGAAACAACTTTCACATTGTCTTAAGTTGTATGCCAAACTCGTGACTCAGATATTCACCTCCACGATCATATCGCAGTCATTTTTATCTTCTTGTCACGATGATCTTTAAACTTCACTCTGAATTTGCTTGAACCTTTCAAACGATTCAGACTTGTGTTTCATTAAGTAAATATACACTATATCTACTCAAATCATCAGTGAAGGTAAGAAAATAACGATATCCACTGCACGCTACAAGACTCACTAGATTGCATACATCAACATGTATCATTTCCAATGAATCACTTGCCCGCTCCATCCAACGGGGTCCTTTAGTCATCTTGCCCAAGAGGCATGGTTCGCATGTCTCAACCGATTCGAAATCGAATGAGTCCAAATATCCATCAGCATGGAGTTTCTACATGCGCTTTATAACAATATGACATTTAGCGGCAGTGCCACAAGTATGTGGTACTATCATTATTAACTTTGTATATTTTGACATCAATGTTATGAACATGTGTAATACTACGATCAAGATTTCAACAAACCATTCTCACTGGGTGCATGACCATTGAAGGTATTATTCATGTAAACAGAATAACCATTATTCTCTAACTTAAATGAATAACTGTATTGCAATAAACATGATCTAACCATGTTCATGCTCAACGCAAAACACCAAATAACATTTATTTAGGTTCGTCACTAATCCTGAAGGTAGAGAGAGCGTGCGATGTTGATCACATCAACCTTGGAAACACTTCCAACACATATCGTCACCTCACCCTTAGCTAGTTCTCTGTTTATTCCGTAGCTTTTATTTCGAGTTACTAACATTTAGCAACCGAACCGGTATCCAATACCCAGGTGCTACTAAGAGTACTAGCAAGGTACACATTAGTAACTCGTATATCAAATATACTTATATCAATGTTGCCAGCCTTCTTATCTACCAAGTATCTAGGGTTGTTCCGCTTCAGCGACCTCTCACCTCATAATAGAAGCACTTAGTCTCGGGTTTGAGTTCAACTTTGGGTTGCTTCACTGGAGCAGCAACTGACTTGCTATCCATGAAGTTTCCCTCCTTGCTCTTGCCCTTTTCGAAACTAGTGGTTTGATTAACCATCAACACTTGACGCTCCTTCTTGATTTCTACCTTCGCGGTGTCAAACATCGCGTCAGCTCAGGGATCAATACTTCTATCCCTGGTGTATTATAGTTCATCACTAAGTTCTAGTAGCTTTAGTGACAGTGACTTGGAGAACTATATCAATCACTATCTTATCTGGAAGATCAACTCCCACTTGATTCAAGCGATTGTAGTACCCAGACAATCTGAGTACATGCTCAACGGTTGAGCTATTCTCCTTCATCTTACAGGCAAAGAATCTTGTTGGAGATCTCATATCTCGCAACACAGGCACGAGCCTGAGATCACAATGTCTGCCCCTAGAACATCTCATATGTTCCGTGACGTTCAAAAAGTTTCGGAGCCTCAATTCTAAGCCGTAATGCATGACGCACTAAACTATCAAGTAGTCATCGAAACGTGCCTGTCAGATGTTCACAACATCTATAGACGACGCTAGAGGGGGTGGCGCACCGAGCGGTGCATTAAGGACATAAGCCTTCTGTGCAGCAATGAGGACAATCCTCAGATCACGAACCCAGTCCGCAATATTGCTACCAACATCTTTCAACTCTATTTCTCTAGGAACATATACAAATTTAAGGGAGCTACAGCGCGAGCTAGTAATCTACAACATAATTTGCAAAGACACTTTGACTATGTTCATGATAATGAGTTCAATTAATCATATTACTTAAGAACTCCCACTCAAATTGACATCCCTCTGACATTCGAGTGATACATGATCCAAATTCACCAACTCAAGTCTGATCATCACGTGAGTTGAGGTGGCTGCAATGGTGAACATCATTATGTTGATCATATCTACTATATGACTCATGTTCGACCTTTCGGTCTCTCGTGTTCCGAGGCCATGTCTGTACATGCTAGGCTCGTCAAGTTTAACCCGAGTGTTCTGCGCGTGCAAATCTGGCTTGCACCCGTTGTATGTGAACGTAGAGTCTATCACACCCGATTATCACGTGGTGTCTCAACACGACGAACTTTCGCAACGGTGCACACTCGGGGAGAACACAGTTCATCTTGAAATTCAAGTGAGGGATCACCTTATAATGCTATCGCCGTACTAAGCAAAACAAGGTGCATAAAAGGATTAACATCTCATGCAATTCATAAGTGACATGATATGGCCATGAACTTGTGTTTAATATCTCCATCTTCGAAACACCGGCATGATCTCCATCGTCACCGGAACAACACCATGATCTCCATCATCTTGATCTCCATCAATGTGTTGCCATTGGGGTTGTGGCGCCAGCCCTGCTTGTACTTCTATTGCTACTGCTTAGCGATAAAGTAAAGCATTACATAGCGCTTAATGATTGACACGCAGGTCATACAATAATTAAAGACAACCCTATGGCTCCTGCCGGTTGCCGTACTCAACAACATGCAAGTCGTGAAATTCTATACATCACATGATCATCTCATACATCACATATATCTCATCATGTAATTGGCCATATCACATCACAACATACCCTGCAAAAACAAGTTAGACGTCCTCTAATTGTTGTTGCATGTTTTACGTGGCTGCTACGGGTATCTAGCAAGAACGATTCTCACCTACGCATAAACCACAACGGTGATACATAGATTGCTTTTCAACCTTCTCAAGGACCGCCTTTGTCGGATCCGATCCAACTAAAGTGAGAGAAACTGTCACCTGCAAGCCATCTAAGCAACAAGTTGCGTCGAGGGAACCGGTCTCTCGTAAGCGTACGAGTAATGTTGGTCCGGGCCGCTTCATCTCACAATCCCGCTGAACCAAAATCCGACCAAGGGAGGAAGCAATCTAAGCATCAACGCCCACAAACCTTTTGTGTTCTACTCGAGATCTCATCGAACCATCAACCTAGCTCATGATGCCACTGTTGGGGAACGTCGCATGGGAAACAAAAAATTTCCTACGCACAAGCAAACCTATCCATGGTGATGAGCATCTACGAGAGGGAGAGTGGATCTAGATACCCTTGTAGATCGCTAAGCGGGAAGCGTTAAGAAACGCGGTTGGTGTAGTCGAACATCTTCGCGATCCAAATCGCCGAGCGTCCCGTGATCTCATCACGATCCGTCCCGCGATCCCATCACGATCCGTCCCGCGATCTCATCACGATCCATCTCACAATCTTGATCACGATCTGTCCCGCGAACTCATCACGGTCCGTTCCGCGAGCTCATCACGAACCGTCTCGCGATCTCGATCACGGTCCTTCCGATCTAGCGCCGAACGGACGGCACCTCCGCGTTCAGCACACGTGCAGCTTGATGACGATCTCCACCGTCTTGATCCAGCAAGAGGAGGTGGAGAGGAGAGAGAGTTCACCGGCAGCGTGACGGC
Source organism: Hordeum marinum (assembly GCA_022496015.1). Classification (NCBI taxonomy): domain Eukaryota; kingdom Viridiplantae; phylum Streptophyta; class Magnoliopsida; order Poales; family Poaceae; genus Hordeum; species Hordeum marinum. The sequence continues at coordinate 304,166,342 of CM039677.1, forward strand.
GCTCCGATGATGGTGGTGGAGTGATTCCGGCAGGGCTTCGCCTAAGCGCTGCGAAAAACCGATCTAGAGGAGAAACTGTGCACCGGTGAAACGGGTAGCACGTGGCCGGAAATTCTGTCCAAAAACCACCCAATCCACTAGTATATATAGGAGGAGAGGATAGGAGAGGCAGCCAAGGCCTTTGGGTCGGCCGAAATAGGAGGTGGGAGCAATCCTACTTCACCTCCAATCCTAGTTGGAGTAGGATTGCCTCCTATTGGCTGATTTTCCACTTTTTGCTTTAGGACTTTCTCTCCTGCGCCATGGGCCTTTGTGGCTGTTTTCCCAGCCCACTAAGGGCTGGTTATTATTCGCCCACAGCCCCTGGACCTCTTGGGGTCGAAATACCCCTCCCGGAGGTCCCCCGGTACACTACCGGCACTCCCGGTACACTACCGATACTCCCGGTACACTACCGATGAGCCCGAAACTTTTCCGGCGACCAAACTGGGACATCCTATATATGAATCTTTACCTCCGGACCATTCCGGAGCTCCTCGTGACGTCTGGGATCTCATCCGGGACTCCGAACAACCTTCGGTCACCACCATACATAACTCTACACTACCGAAACGTCACCGAACCTTAAGTGTGCAGACCCTGCGGGTTCAAGAACTATGTAGACATGACCGAGACACCTCTACGGTCAATAACCAATGGCGGGACCTGGACATCCACATTGGTTCCTACATATTCTACGAAGATATTTATCGGTCGAACCTCTATGTCAAGGATTCAGTTAATCCCGTATAACGTTCCCTTTGTTCTTCGGTATGTTACTTGCCCGAGATTCGATCGTCGGTATCTCCATACCTAGTTCAACCTCGTTACTGGCAAGTCTCTTTACTCGTTCCGTAATACAAGATCCCGTGACTAACACTTAGCCACATTGCTTGCAAGGCTTGTTGTGATGTTGTATTACCGAGTGGGCCCTGAGATACCTCTCCGTCACACGGAGTAACAAATCCCAGTCTCGATCCATGCCAACTTAACAGACACCATCGGAGATACCTGTAGAGCACCTTTATAGTCACCCAGTTACGTTGCGACGTTTGATACACACAAGGCACTCCTCTGATATCCGTGAGTTGCATGATCTCATGGTCATAGGAACATATACTTGACATGCAGAAAACAGTAGCAATAAACTGAGACGATCATATGCTATGTTTGTAGTTTGGGTCCTATCCATCACATCATTCTCCTAATGATATGATCCCGTTATCAAACGACATCTCATGTCCATGGCTAGGAAACCTTAACCATCTTTTGATCAACGAGCTAGTCTACTAGAGGCATACTAGGGACATGGTGTTGTCTATGTATCCACACATGTATCTGAGTTTCCGATCAATACAATTATAGCATGGATAATAAACGATTATCATGAACAAGTAAATATGATAATAACTAATTTATTATTGCCTCTAGGGCATATTTCCAACATATAGCGCACGGTGGGTGAACAAATTACGATTGGGCAATTGAAAGAAGATAAAAAAATCATGACGATATCTAGGCAATGCTCATTATATATGCATCACGTCCAACACAAGTAGACCGAACCGATTCTGCATCTACTTCTATTACTCCACACATCAACCGCCATCCAGCATGCATCTAGTGTATTAAGTTCACGGGAAAACGGAGTAACGCAATAAGAACGGTGACGTGACATAGACAGGATCTATTCATGTAGGAATAGACCCCCTCTTGTTATCCTTAATGGCAACGATACATGTGTGTCTTGCTGCCCCTTCTATGAAAAAACACTGGAAGATCGAACCCATCACAAAGCACCTCTTCCCATGGCAACAAAAATCGATCTAGTTGGCCTAAATAAAACAAACATTCGAAGAAGAAATACGAGGCTATAAGTAATCATGCAAATAAGAGATCAAATAAGACTCAAATCATATTCATGGATAGAAACTGATCATGAACTCAAAATTCATCAGATCCCAACAAACTATGTGCATCCCGACTCATAAGTCGTGGTCACCGAATGCACGTGTATAGTGATCCAAGAGATCAATGCTCACTGAATACACAGAAGCTGAATAACAAGAGTCTTACATCCACATTTAGCGTCTTACACAAATAAAGACCATGAAGGTCTAGTCTTACATAGATAGGTCCACACCGGCCAAGAACTTAAACAGAACAAGCAACGGAAATCTTGATCGAAATTGTGAACCCATTGCCATCTGCCTTAACCTACAGGCATTCTGACTGGGAAGTGTCCTAGTTCGCATGCTCGTCACCAACGAACTCTTCAACATACTCTTGTTCTTCCATGCCTGGCCAATTAAATAACTAGTGGCAAGCCAATGAGTACTTTGAATGTACTCGCAAGCAACCCAAGTTGTGGAACAAGGTAATAATGATGGATGATATAGCACTAAGTAGGTAATTCGAAGAAAGCTAATTTTGAATGCAATGACATGATCAAATAACTAGGTAAGCATGCATCAATAGTTGGCACATATCCATATGAACAAGTTACAGATATCATCGTAGGCAGGGGTTGAACATCTCGTGTTCATTCATCACATCAAGTCTTCAGACTTGTCTCAAGTACCATCCTTTTGCCATCCGCACCCACACACACTAAGTTCTGTGAAAACATCTGGACATAGTTTAAGCAACACCACCCAACTGTCCTTGATCGTGGACACGGCGATTCGAATAGTTTTACACTTTGCAGAGGTTGCGCGCTTTACCCACAAGACTCGGGGAACTTCCATGTCATCCACGACTCGCGGTACATTACGTACCTGAGGTAAGCACCCGAACAATTCCTTTCCCATGGTGATGCTAAACAAAGAGTCCACTCGTTGGTGCCATCCCTCATGATATACATCACACGTATCATCCATGAGGGCACGCAATGGTGTGTCTGGTGCCTGTAAAGACAGCGCATGGCCTTCCACTTCCGGGACGACCTCGTCTCGAGAGTGACCACTTCACTCTCGCCACTAGTAATGCGGGCTCCTGCTAGCACCAACCACAGTAATCAACAAAGCCCCGTCCCATAAGGGGTATCATGGTCGCACATGTAAGGTTGGGATGGTCGACAAATCTTAAACCTAATCCATTTTCAAAAACACACCCTCAACTTGTTTCGCCACACCACTTGTTTCTCATGTGGTCACCCATCTCATCATCATCTCCCTCGGCATTAGTGGCACCCGACGGGGTTTTCAAAAAGTCTTTGAAATCACCTCTATTTCCCATCACCATGCATAAACCCGAACCCACTTGCGTAGCATCTACTAGCATCCTATCTACACCCACCCACACAACCCTCATAAGGTGGTAGGTTCATGCACGATGCAAGTGTCAACGGTAAAAGTGTCGGAAGCAACTCGCCGGAGTGGTCACTATTCCACATGATCAAGTATTACGAAAGTAAAGTGCTATAAGACATGCAATGAAAATGGTTTCTTAGCATGGTCAAAGGGCTGCTTGCCTGGCTCAACAAGGTCTTCGGGGTCTTCAAAGTCTTCGGGTCCAACTTCCTTGTCAATAGCGCAATCTATCGTTGCGATAAAAAGCGATAAAAATAAGCACCACACAAAAACAAAGCACACAAAGCTAATAGCAAAAACCTACCCTATTCTATTAGATACTAAAATCTATACTAAACATAGTTGTGTAGGGTTTTGAAGTTAAAAAGGTTTTCAAAAATATTTAAAAGAGGGGCTAATATTGTCAAATGGGGTTTTTAAATTGAAACAGTACCAAAAAGGTTTTCAAAATAATTTTACAGGTGGCACTAATAAATTCTATGGAATATTCTAGGATTTTAGGTGAAAGAATATTGGGCATTGGATTTATTTTCTAGCCTGTGGAATTTTTGGAAGCAGGGGGAAATAGAAAAAGAAAAATGGCAATGTGCCCTCTCGGGCCAAAAGCTTAGCAGCCGAGCCAGCCCAAAAGGGGAACCGGCCCAGGGCGAGACGGCACGCGTGGCGGGCCCAACCTGGCAGCGAGAGGGGGGAAGGGTGAGGGCATGACAGGTGGGCCCCACCTGTCATCCCTCACCTCGCGACAGGGAGCAGAGGAGGCTCACCGACGGGGGCTCAGGCCACAGCGGCTCAAGCGGAGGGCACCGACGCGCTCAGGGGCATCCCGCACGTTGGTGGGTGGTCGAGGCGGCCGTCGGGGCTGAGGGAATCGCCGGCGAGGGAGAAACCCACATGGCGGCTAGGGTTTGGCTCGGGATAGAGCTCCTGACCACGGGGACGAGGGGGCTGGGCACGGGAGAGCGGCTAAGGGGAGGAGGGAGCGAGAGGAGAGCAGCGGGAGCTTGGGGGAGGGCTTTTATAGCCAGGCGTCGGTGCACCGTGGACACGGTCGCCAGGGTTTGCTGGCGTGGGCAAGGGAGGCCATGGGGTGTGTGTGCCGCCTTCCTGGGCAGGTCCATGAGCCGGGGAAGGAGAGAGGGAGAGGGGGACATGCACGCATGCGAGCCCCATGGTTGGCCAGCTTGGGCGGCCGCGGCGCGTGCGAGGGGGGGCAAAGGAGGGAGAGAGAGGAGGGGGGACAAGGGGCGGCATGTTGTGGATGCCGAGGCCCCTCGGCAGGCGTGCTGGGGAGGCCCGAGGTGGTCTGGAGGCGCCGGGCAGGGGCGGCTACAGTGCTCTGCTGCACTGTAGCGCGCTCCAGAGCGCCCATTTGGCATGACATTGCATAAACAATGCCCACCAGCGTGTCCTCTAGTGTCTTGGGGGTTCTGGAGATGCTCATGAGCTAGGAGGGTCTAGGGAATAGTGAGGGGAGAAGAAATGGAATAGGGGAGAGGTAGAACAGTAGCTGCCAATGCTGTCCAGGGGTGAAAATGGGTGTTTTACTCCACCCACTATTGAGCTGAGGCCACACAAGAATTACTGGAGGTAGCTGGTAACCCTGAGAGGTTGTGGTAATAATTTCATAGCAAGGGGAATAGCCAAAGGGGTGAAAGCAGTAGCCTTACCATTTCACCAGAAGGTGTTTGATAGATGTTTGGGCAAGAAAAATTTACCCACTCACTGTGATGCTTAACAGGATAAAATGGTGGGTAAAAATGAGATGGATCACCAGGTTTGAGCTCAAATGGGCAAAGTTGACAATAGAAACTTTGTGAACCCTATGAACTAACAGAATCAGGTTTCTGTAGATCTAGTTATGCTAAGTTTTTACCCTTGATGCACCACTTAGTGTAGCATCATTTTTTGGTGATTATAGCATGTCCACAAAGTTTGTGGTTAAGGGGAGAAACTTCACAATCTAAAGTTGTTCAAATTTGAATCTGGACAAGGAGGGTTTTGGGAGGGTTTGATGAACCAAATCAACTTGGATTGATATTAAACTTTGCAAGATCATCACCCATGATAGTGTTGACTTTCTGGAATTTTCCTGGAATTTCTTGAGAATATTTCTTATAGAAATATTTCAAAAGCTTGATTTGTACAGAAAGGGTTTAGAGGGGTTTTGCCCATGATTTGGACAGGCCCATGTGTTGAAACTCATATATATGGAAAATATATGTCCACTGAGTTTCCCTAAATTTTCTCAAATATTTTGGAAGCATTTAAATAAATTTTCCCTATGAAAAACCATTTCTGGTCTTAAGAAAAAGCCTTTAAATAAAATATTAAAATAATCTATAAAATTAATATTTGGTGGTTTTGGGAAGTCATAGACATAGTAGGTTTGAAGTAAAGCCTTTCGGGAATAAGAACCCACCCAATTTGAGGACTTGCAGTGCAAACCTCATTTCAGGTGTTTTTTGAAAACCTAATTTGGAGAAATCCTTTTTGGTTAAAATAAAATTTGATAAAAATAGTTTTGGGCACTATTCACATGGCATGATCATTGGGCAAGAATTTTGGGTCAAGGAAGATGAGTATGAAGAGGGATAGAATCTAAGAGTGCCACATACCACAATCAACAAGCAATCAAGCAACAATTCAAAGAAGCACAAGCATTGAAAAAGTTTTGATTGGCTCCAAATTTTATAATCCAAACATGACAAGGTGATACAAACATAGGGTGTGACACGAACACACCGCAAAAGTCATTACATCAAATAGATCTCCAAGAGACCATTGTATTGAGAATCATAGAGAGAGGAAGCCATCTAGATACTGCCTACGGACCCGTAGGTCTATGGTTGACTACTCACGCATCATTGGAGAGGCACCTACAAAGAAGATGAACCCTTCCGTGATGGTGTTAGATTGGATCTCATCAGGTCATCAGCGGGATTCATCCCGTGGGTGAGACTAAAAGAGGAATCCGAAGTTAAAGCTTCGGAGTCTTCGGGCGTGGCTGGCGAAACTGCGAGCCCGGTTAATGACAGTTCTCCACGAGAGTCTATGGAGAACTCTAGGTTCCGGAATATGACCTCTTGATCGGGGGCAAAACTTCTGACACGGCCTAGATGGCCGGCCGGGTCGGCGTGCAGCACAACACAGCCGAAGGCGAAGATCTGTCCGGGGACAAAAGTGTCCGTGTTGTAGACCTCTTCATTGATGACAAGGCGAGCCATTGATTCCTTGGGCGATCGTAGCGGAACTCTCAATGAAAGCACCAATGTCGGTGTCAAAACCGGTGGATCTCGGGTAAGGGGTCCCAAGTTGTGAGACTAGAATCAATGGTAATAGGAGACAAGGGAGACGATATTTACCCAGGTTCGGGCCCTCCTATGGAGGTAATACCCTACGTCCCGCTTGATGGTATTGATGATGTATAGGTTATAGAGTCGATCTACCTCGAGATCAAAGAGCTAAACCCTAGATGAGTTGTCCTCTGTCTACAACCTAAAACCCTTCGGCTTATATAGACGCCGAGGGTACCTAGGGTTTACACATGGTCGGTTACACGCCAAAGGGATAAACATGCCTATTCGCTACATCAAACATGGAGGACAAGCCATGATTCCCGAAGCTTCCTTCCTGGAGACAGGGCCTTCGATCGATCCAATGTTTGGCAAACAGCCCATACAGTCCGGACCATAAGGAATAGGTCGGCCTCCCGAGGACCCCTAAATCTAGGACTCCCTCAACTGGGAAAGAACACCACAATATCGAACCCATCACAAAGCACCTCTTCCCATAGCAAGAAAAATCAATCTAGTTGGCCTAACTAAACAAAAGATTAGAAGAAGAAATATGAGGCTATAAGCAATCATGCATATAAGATATCAAAGAAGACTCAAATAATATTCATCGATAGAAACTGATCATGAACTGAAAATTCATCGGATCCCAACAAACACACCACGATGTTTACATCAAATAGATCTCCAAGAGACCATTTTATTGAGAATCCTAAGAGAGAGAGAAAGAGAGAGAGAAGAAGTCATCTAGCTACTACCTACGGACTCGTTGGTCTATGGTGGACTACTCACGCATCATTGGAGAGGCACCTATCATGAAGATGAACCCTTCCGTGATGGTGTTTAGATAGGATCTCAAGGTTTTGGAACTTGCGGCGGCTGGAATTGTGTTTCGTCGACTCCCCTAGGGTTTTTGGAATATTTGGGAATTTATAGGCATTAGAAGCAGTGGAGAGGGCCCCCGAGGAGGGCACAACCCACCAGGGCGCGACGGGCCCCCCTAGCGTGGCCTGGTGGGTTGTGGTCTCCTCGGCCCACCCACCCAGCACTTCTTTGGTCCATTGGGTGTCTTCTAGTCTAGAAAAAATCTCCAAAAGTGTCGTTGCGATTGGACTTTGTATGGTATTCATTTTTTGCGAAGTAAAAAACAAGCAAAAACAGCAACTGGCACATTGGCACTATTTCAATAGGTTAGTCCCCAAAAATGATATAAAGTGGTAATAAAATGATGATAAAACATCCAAGAATGATAAGATAACAACATGGAACAAGCAAAAATTATAGATACATTGGAGACGTATCAACGGCAAGATGTTCTGTGCCTACCACAACGTCCGTACTCACAACACGAAGGACTGACGGGCGCTCGAGCCCCATGCGACGAGCGCGTCGGCCAGCACACAGGCTGCTGAAGTCCCTATGCCATCCGCGGAGACGACCAACTCTGGGGAATATCTCCTTAAGAATCTACAATCCATATATCGTTCTACACAGCTCGAGGCTTTTCATTTTCATTTTTTATTACAAAATCATATGTTGATACTTTTCTCCCTTTTCTGTTGTATATGAGATATAAGTATCTAATATTTTTATATGGAATGTTACACATTTGGTTTGAGAAAAAATCATATGTTTAGTTTAACTAAGAACCTCATGGTCCATTAAGTTTGTCAAACAACATTTTCATGTGTGGTCATCGATGATCAACGATGCCTTTCTTACACAGGTGATTTGCCAATGACGATCAACCAACCACTTGCTTCGACGCTACTGACTACTAAACTATCTAACAAGATGTTTCAATGGGCTTTTGTTCGACCATTCACCTTTCGTAGGTACTAGATGACCCGATGCACCAATGGCGCAAAGGGCGAGAGGAAGCCAAGTGTTAAGAGAATATTCAGACACTCAAGTCTCTGATGCTAATACATAGATGTTTAGTTACAACGTGATACGCAGAAAAAGTAGATGAATATTAGATGAATATTCGAACACCCAAGTCTCTACTGGTACATAGATGCTTAGTTACAATGTGACACACAAGTAAAGTAGACAGGAAGAGAAGGAAGGGTCGTTTTAGCTCACAGGTGCATTTGCACCCGGATGAACAGTAACGTAAAAAATAACTGTTGCTAAAATAGTTTATTATTCTAAAAAAACTTTGTTCTGACGCTACAGGGAAATGCATTTTTGCTCAACCAGCTGTAATTTGTCGTAGTTTAGGTCTTACAGAATCTTGCCGTGAGTTCCTGTCATGTACTTGAGAGCTTCACTTGCGAGTTGACACAACAGAAACATGAATTCAATCAAAACTACAAGCAAAAATAGAATAATATATCTTAACTAATTTAGAAATCAACAAATGCTTTAGTTGGAGCAGACCAAATTTCAAATGTTATCAAGCATTGTCCATAAGAATTCTATCACTTAAGACGTGGCGGAAAACAAAAGGGAAAGACCCAAGAGAAAAGCCACTTTTTATCACCATAGGAGCTTGTGTGGTGCTATTCCCATAAGAATGAGCCAACAATGTACGTAAGAAAAAACTGCAAGAACAACATATTTAGAGGGGCGCTGGGAGACCTGATGGTCAGAATTAGACAGAGGGACGAATCACATATATGGAATCTTACCAACGAATTATTTTGAGCCTGCTGCATTCTTCAAACATATACTGTAATCTGTTTCCTTCATGATGAGTAACAATCATCTCTAGATCTAAAGATGGGAAATGGGGAAGATGAAATAGAAGTGAATGCTCTCATGAAACAAAGGAAATAACAATGGAGGAGGAGATCAGGCCCTGTAGAGGAGATGCATCCTGGCACCGCTCTCAAGATACTGGATGGTGACAAGCAAGGGGAAGGTCAGAGACATGATTACGGATGGCATGTGGACAAGAGGAGAACATGTGTGGCGTATCATACCTGCTACAAAAGCCTAGTTCTTAATTTTTGCATCGATCAATTCTAGCGGCCATCCGAACCCAAGAACCCTCACTGAGAAAGACACATCCATAGTTCTAGGATATGAGGTATTGTAAAAACTGAAAGTGGAAGGTGTAAAAAAACTGATGTCGGAAAGTCTTTTCTATAAACCATCCTTCCTAGTAACATTTGGTCAAAGCTCTGGGACTGGCCCGAAACGTACCTTCAGATTCGATGCAGTCTCCCTTAGGTACCCAACCTCATTCCACTGGTAGTAGAACCTCTTGCGCATCAAGAAATTTAGTAACGACGCCGACCTGTATGACCTGAATGGGCACAAAATCCACACCTATGAAATCAGCACAACACCTTGAATTAAGAATATCGATAGTGTCCATTACCACTAACCTACAAAAGAATAATGTTCTTCCTAGTGGCCAAACCCAAAAATCAAATTCACAACTCTCTATGGAAACAAAAATGTGAAGCATAAATAAAGATCAATGAGCACCGAGTAATTAAAAAAACTAAATCAAGTATATACCCAAGAAGATTTCTTCTCATGTATGATCATACACACAGGAAACCATACATAAGCCAAGAATAAATAACTTACACATAGCTTAGGAAAAGAGCATAAAATCTCTTAGTACCCTACAGAACTGTACATAACCAAGGAAGAGAACATTTTTAGCACAAAATAAGAGCATATGAATTAGCATAGGAAGGACAAGCTAGTATGGAGAATACACCTTGTGAGCAGTGGAATACACCTAATTGAACAACAACCAATGCACTACAGTCACACAAGTAAGAGCAAGCAAGGTATAAAGCATAGTTTGTTAATAGGTTGGTAGTGTGTAAACAAATGAACAAACCATGGTACTATATATTTGTTAGCACAAGTTCATAAAAAATCAGCACTGAGCTTTTTCTATGTGTACCAAAATAAGTGGACAGTATAGTTTGTTAATAGGTTGGTACTGTGTAAAGTATAGTCTGTTCCAGGTACACATCATAGTTTGTTAGTTAGTTTGATAACCCAGGTACATCACTCAGTCTCCTTACTGTGAGAAAAAACAGAGGAAATATATGTACATGCCCAGAGGTGCCATAGCATATACTTGTGACATGACCGCACTTACTCCTAGATAAACACGGCCATATCAAAACTCAAAAGGACAAAGGCAACACAAGCTGCAAAACTGCAATTGTTGTAGAAACAGAAGCTTGGTTATATGGGATGTTTTAGCATTAAAATTAATTCTTTATGATTCATGTGCCTATTTTCAGTCTAAGAAATCTAGAGAAATTGATCTTGATAATTAACAGTCACATTCAAGTTTATAGAATTTTACGAAGGAGAGTTTAGTTTTAGTAGTATCACTATACGATCAAAGAGATACCTGGGATAGATGACATCGGCCAGCGAGATACCCGAGACCTCCAGAGCATAGCCAAGATGGTTAGATGACATCATCGAGTCGTCTACAATGTAAATACAGCTGACATCTCCAGAGCATAGCCAAGATGGTAATACTTCAGCTGTAAAAGAAGCACATTTAGTCATATAGAGAACACTATAAATTAGCTTGTAAAAACAATTGAAAGACATGCAAAACAATCACGATCAACTCTAAAAAGGGCATGGGAATCTGCAAATGTATTTAGAAAGTATATATTGAAATGCATCACATATAAGCCCATTGGTTTGTTCAGAAAGTGCATGGTTTAGTTCTCAGAAATTGAGAAAGTAGTATCACTCGCAGCTATAAATTATACAGGTAGTCATAAGTCATACTTTAGAAAGTAAACTGTGAGACCCTGCCCTGTTCTGCTTAACTACAGGGAAAAGGTACAAACATGTCTTACATATTTATGTAAATAGAAATTAAAAATCAGCATGTTTATGTGAGGACTAATGAAACTGAAACACTGAACTGTTAATTTTTCTAAGTCTTACAGTATATAGGTAAAAATCCAATGGTGGTGGAAAAGATTTTAAAATTAAGGATGACTTAAACACTGAACTGATATTTTTTTTCCGAGTCTTATAATATAGGTAAAAATCCAATGGTGGTGGAAATGATTTTAAAATTAATTATGATCTACTCTCAAGTGATACTAATGTGGTATCTCAACAAACACCAGACACCTCATCAAATTCCTACATGATGAAGCACGGTTGGCTTGCTTGTTCCCACTCTTGCCGGTCCCCTCCCTCTCCCCTGCAGGTCAACCCCATCGTGACAGGAACGCTGTTACCGTTGCTGCTTGCCCAAGTCGAAGACCTCATCACAGCTTTGGCCTTGCTGCTCCTATAGGTGAGATGCGTAAAGCCTGCATCAGTTTGTATCTCAACTCAGGAACATTACCCACATATATTTTGCCCTTGTATCTGATTATAACAACCACCAAAGAATGATCAGACAAGGAGTGATCCTTTACTACTAGTAGCTTTTCAAGCCATGTTTTTCAATCAGGATCATGCTGGTAACTAGCTATGAAATCCTCTGCCCAAGTAGGGGTGACAGCTGTAATTGCCATGCACTTTGGTAACACCCTCGACAATGCATCAGCTACCTTATTTTGCACTCCTTTCTTATACTGAATTGTGAAATTAAATTCCAACAACTTCATTATCAGTTTATGTTGCACACCCTCTGTGATTTTCTGATCAGTGATGAACTTCAATGATTGTTGATTAGTTTTGATAGTTAATTCTCTGCCGAGCAGATAATGCCTCCACCTTTTGAGAGCTTCCAAAATTGCTAATGCCTCTTTCTCATATGTAGATAAGGCTGCATTTCTTGGACATAGAGAAGAACTAAGATAAGATATAGGTCTGCCTTGTTGCATTAATACTGCACCAATCCCTTTGCCAGATGCATCAGTTTCCAACACAAATAGTTGAGAAAAATTTGGTAAAGCTAATACTGGGGCAGTGATTAATGCTTGCTTCAATTGTTGAAAAGTTGCATCATGATTAGCTTGCCCATCAGAATTGCCTTTCTTGAGGAGATCATGAATAGGCGTGCAAATAATTCCATTACTTTTAATAAATCTCCTGTAGTACCCAGCCAGTCCTAAGAAACTTTTCAGTTTTGTAACAGTATCAGGCACTGGCCAATCAGCAATAGCTGTGATTTTCTATGGATCAGTTGCTACTCCATTGACAAATATGACATGACCCAAATATTCCACTTGCTGAACAGCAAAAACACACTTCGATAATCTAGCAAAAAGCTGATGTTCCTTCAGTAGTTCCAGTACTAGTTTTATATGTTCTTGATGCTCTTTGAGATCCTTGATGTATATTAAAATGTCATCAAATAACACTAGGACAAATTTTCTCAAGTAAGGCCCAAATATAGTATTCGTTAACTCCTGGAAAGTGCCTGGTGCATTAGAGAGGCCAAAAGGCATGACAAGATATTCAAAATGCCCCAGAAATGTTCTAAAGGTTGTCTTCTGAATGTCTTCAGGTGCCATTCTTATCTGGTGATACCCTGGTCTCAAATCCAACTTAGTGAAAACTTTTGCTCCATGTAATTCATCCAACAAATCCTCTATAACAGAGATTGGAAATTTATTTTTCACTATTAAAGCATTGAGTTTCCTGAAATCAGTGCAGAATCTCATAGACCCATCTTTCTTTTTTACCAACAACACGGGAGCTGCAAAAGGACTCTAACTATGTCTTATGAGGTGAGCAGCCAACAACTTCTTGATTTGTTATTCCATTTCCTGTTTTTAATGTTGAGGCACTCTATAGGTCCTGACTTGAGGAGGAGTAGCACCAGGAATTAGTGGTATTGTATGATCCAAAGTTCTATGGGGAGGTAGTTCTTTTGCCTCTTCAAATAGATCAGCATACTGCAGCAACAGTTTCTGAATTTGTGGTGGAGTTTTAGCACCCTCTGGTGCTTCCATTAAAATATTATGCACTTGACACAGAAAAACCTCAACACCTTTATCAATGATATTTTCCATTTTCTTAACAGGTACCTCTCTCAAACTATCAGCATTAGTGAATATAGCTGTAGATATAGTCTGATTGCCCTCTTGAGTGAAACTGAATGTTTTAGCTGGGACATCAAATGATACAGGACTAACTTTTGAGAACCAATCATATCCCAATATAGCATCATGACTAGGTAGTGAGAGCACTCTGAAATCATGAGACACTTCGAGTTTAGCTATCTAAAACTCACACTGAGGTACTACAGCAGAAGATATCAGAGTACCACCACCTGCTACTGTAATACTCCTTGGTTTCACAGGCAGCATGTTAAAGTTAGCTTTAAGTGCAAACTCTTGATTCAGAAAAGATGTTGTACTTCCAGAATGTAACAAAGCTACTGCCCTCCTTCCATTGATATGGATAACAACAGTAGGTGTTGGCACTGCTATCTGTTGTCCCATTGCAAAAGCACACACAAACACTACTTGCTCCTCTTCAATCACTGTTTCCACTTGTTCTAACTGTTGTGGATCCTCATTTTCACACATAGGTTGCTCATCTATTTCTTGTTGTAACAAATGAACATTTGGCACTAACTTACATTTGTGACCATGTACCCCTTTGTCATCACATCTCCAACATTCTCCCAATTTCCTAATTCTTTGATTGTTAACAACAGGAACTTCAGCATATCTCATTGGTAATTGTTGTTGAGGAGAATTTGTGTTGCTCTGTTTGAATTGCACACCACCAGAGTTTTTCTGATAAAAGTTTGTATACGAAACACTGACTTTCATGGGTACTAATATTACTGGTGGATGATTGGGTTCCACATCTCTGGCCAGACAATAAGCATTAGTCAATGTTACAGGTCTTAAGGGCCTGACCTGGAATTTAATCCCATCTCTTAACCCATTCACATAACATCTGACAAACCAAGATTCTCCTAATTTAGGATTTTCCTCTTGAACATCTACCATCAAATCCTCAAAGAGTTTAGTATATTCAAAAACTGAACTGTTGCCCTGTTTAACTAAATTAAACTTCTCTGTCAGATCATAAGACCCTTGCTCAGAAAATCTCTTGATGATTTCAGTGCAAAATTATTTCCATGAAACTTTATTTTTTTAACAAGTTGGATCTCCTTAACCATACATCTGCATCTCCCATCACATATAACTGAATGAGTGAAACCTTATATTCTTCTGGGGCAGCTGACATCTGAAAATATTTGTTGCACTGTCTGATCCATCCCACAGGATCTTCTCCAGAAAATTTAGGAAACTCCATTTTTGGACCTTTAGTCAGTGACTTCATGAATTGAGCTTGCATCTCTTGTTCATAAGTTCTGGAATAACCCTGCCAAAGCTGTCTATCCCTATTCTGGTGGTAGTATTTTTGAAATACAGGAGTATGAGGATGATCTCGAGCTGAGACTGGTGTTCCTAGAACACTTGCAATATCATTTCTGCCCTGATTTGCAAATCTAGGAGGGAATGTAGTTCTAATGGGTGGTAAATGCTGCATTTGCAACTCCTCCATCTGTTTGGTTTTCTCCTTTTCAGCCCCTAGTTGTTTCCTCAATTGTTCATTTATGTGATCTTGTGCTTGCATTTGTTCATGTAACAGAGTGGGTGATTTTGGAATCTGCTGTGAACTGGAAGCAATTTCATCACTGTTTAGCTGAACCGGTGCTTTCACTAATGTCTGTAGGACTATACTCATAGCTGATATCTGTTTGCTTAGATCTAATACCACTTTCTCTACACCACCCACTTGCTAAGAGATTTCTCCTTGTTTCGAACTAATGGACTAAACATCAGGTTGCAATTTTAACATGTTTGACTGCATCTGTGCGCTATTGTTCTACAGGATACTGAAATCATCACGCATAGAGAGTACCTCTTGCAGATCCGCCTCGTCCATTGGCTTGGTATGGCCCATCTCCTTGATCTGAAGTGCGGGTGAGGAATTTTACTATTGGATGACCAGTAACGCTTCCCAAACCACAGATCCTACTGCCTCCATGATCCACGCTGCCTTGGCACACAGATCGGTGCATAGAACGCGGAATTTTACAGATCGAGCAAGGCGCTCGAACAACCGCTTCTGCTCGACCGATCTATGCCCGAACAATCAGCGCCACCAGCGCCACCAGACCGCCACCGACGCCGCCCAAACAACTCCATCGCCGATCAGAAAACAGGGTGGGAATCGCCGATGAGAAAAAAATTCTGCCCACTGGAACACGCGACCGCCGAGGATCGCTGGCTCATGATACCAATTTGTTAGGACCTAGCTACGAATTGGCAGAACAGATCGAAAGAGGAGGAGAGAATAGAGGAATTCACCCCAGATCGGACTATATTTCTAGAGTATATATTAGCTGTAGGGAATATGCTTAGCCATTGAAGCAAGTTGCAAGATAATCAATAATCTAGCTCAGCCACACCCCGGCTATTAAATAGGGAAACGAGTCACGCGACCAGCGAGTGAAAGCTACAGAGTCGAGTGCCAGATGGCTACAGGATAGATCGAACGGCTAACGACGAGCGGTACACGTGAGGAGTGATCTCAGCCCTTCATCGAATCGATATGATAACTGAATATAACTGAATGTTGGTCGCCCTGCTTCAGTCCTGACAACATCTAACCTTGCAAAATTATGACCCGAACGTCAGGAAACCTGAACAGGAAGGGAAAGAAGCAACGAGCAAAAAATTCCATCTCATAGACATTTAATCAAACAGGAGATGAGCAAGAAATGTGTTACCTTCCCAGATAGCAATAAGGGTCTGGAGTAAGGTGTGCGCGCCTCCACAGGGACGGGGACAGGTGCGCGCGCTCGCCGTGGCTGGAACGAGAGTTGCCCCCACTCGGGATCTCGATACCTCCACCGCCAGCACCACATGGCTGGCAAGTCCCGCCGCCATCCTCGCGCCTCCCACTCTTCCCTCTCTCCTCGCGCCCCGCTTGACCGCGACCCCGCGTGCTGGCATCTCCTCCTCGACCAACCGCGCCGCAGCCTGACGCCACGCGACACCGCGCGACGGCCGGCCACGAGCTCCTCCTCCTCACGCATCTACAATCACCGCAGCGCTGGCGATGGAGAGAGGCCGAGTGAGGACGAGGGACAAGAATGACTGAGAGGAGGAGGCTAGGAGGCGCCGTTGGGTCAAAGGAGGTGGCGTCGGGGGAGGGGAGGAGCTTAGGGCGGCGGCGGAGGGGATTGGGGGGAAAAGCCCACACGAGACCATTGGCCAGCACCCACTCCCCTTTTTCTATCGCTGTTTCGATGCTCGCTGGCTGCCGTGACCTTGTCGGATACGCTGGTGGCCGCCGTAACCTCGTCGGATATGCAACCCCATGCTGCCTAGCGACTGGATCAGCCCGGATTCACCCAACCACCGGCCGGACCTAACCTGCACCCGCTCCAGATCCAAGCACCATCGATTGCCACCGGACAACGAAGAGAAGGAAGGCGAGGAGGAGGAGGAGGAGGAGAGAAACAAAGAGAAAGTGGATTTGTGTGGGGCTCGAGGACGCGAGCGAATTGGAAGCTAGGTTTTACTGCTCGCATCCCACCCGGCATCCACGCCACCTCGCAAGCTCTCACCTCACACGACACCTATCCAAAGAGGCTAACAGGTGGGCCCAACGTTTCTAAAGAGAAAGAGACCCGGCTGGGTACATGGAAGGAGGGTGAGGGTAGACAAGCGCCAATCCACCCGGCCCCATGAGGCCACAACACCCACGATCGGTCCTGTAATTGTTTCTTTCACCCAAGGCATAGACGGCGCACACATGCCATCTACACCGCCAAGACAGACCCGTGAGAGATGGTGGCCCACTAGTCATCCACATGAGTAAGAAATGATAGCGTGAAGAAAACAAGCGGTGGGATCTCTGCCAGCACGGTAAAAAACCTCCAGCGAGGCATATGAGCGAACGAGGTTGATTTCCCGACGCATATGCCCCAGTTTGGCATGTAGCACAGCCACATTTATATGTTCGATGCCTTGCTCTGAAAATTATGTAGCATCGAAACTGTTGGATGCCCTCTCAAATCTTGATTGCTTTGTTTAAAAATAGCGTACTTAAAGCATTTTGTGTTGGCCTGTGGTTTGCTAATTGGGTAGATTTCTCAATATTGATCTCACTACCACTATAGCGACTTAAGCTATATTATGCCCATGCTTTTAGTACTGAACTTTGTAACCTGATTGGATTTTGTCATCCTATGATATTACTCCTTGGTGTTGAACGTTATGTCGTTTTGTTTTTGAACAGACTAAATACTTCTAATTTTTCATAGACATGTTAATTACTAAACATGCTAAGTTTTCCTCGCAATTATAGTATACAACACAAATGTTAGGATTCGGCAACGTGCGCCAAGGCGCGCTTCAGTTTTATAGTCTCGTCCCGATCTTTTAAAAAAAATAGTCTCATCCCGATACTGAACGTCATCTTCTATCACAATTAAATGTTTCTTCTTTAATGTATTGTAATTTTGCATGAATGCACATGCTATACCTGGATTAGTACTGACTTAACATGACCTATTTGACAAAAATGTTCGGACTGACACCCTCGTGCCAATGCGCGATCTCGATCTAGTATCTAGTGGGTGGATTTGGGTGGGGATTATTTTGTCCATCCGATCATAACCGGATGGTCCGGATCACTAGGAAGGTTTAGATGTGCTACATTGGGCTACGTAGATTGGTTAGAATTAAGACAAGAGGGAATACTGTGGCCAGCAAAGGAGTTTTATAAACCGAAATCATCTGACAAATAAACCGATGACAGTGCCGCTACGGTCTACCGTTTGGGTATCAAACGAACTCTCATTGCGATGAAATTTGACAAGCAGTCTAGGTACACTATATTGAGACCGCACGCCAACTTTTGAACCAATCCGAGAATATTTTCTCGCACTTTTAAAAACATATTTTGAACGATGTCGCGGGTGCGCATGTGTGCGGTTGGTCTCGAAACGATCGACGACAAGAACAAAGAGAACCGACGACTACGAACGGATGCAAGTTTTGAAAAATGATGACAACGGAGTTGCCGATGCTATGCAGATGATGCGAATGATGTCATGATGAATGCGACAACCAAATGAATCACATGATGACAATGGAATAAAACCGGAATCTTCTGGGACGTCGGTCTCGGGTTGTTACAGCGCACCCCCGACCTAAACAACACTAGGACTTCAACGTGGAATCAGAATGCTCACACATCATCACCATGCCATAACCAATATTTAGATGAACAGAAAATTAACACCCTTTAACTATCTATATTTCTATTAACCAACAACCATGCACTCACGCCCTTTCGTATTACCACATCAATATCATTAACCCACAATGACCCTTTTATGTGCTACATGGTTTTGATTATGCACTCCTTGAATATCTATTATTTTTGGACTAGTCTTACAGCCCATGCAAATTATTGTCACTATTTATTAAAATCTTAAACAAATTTAAGTGAAGAATGAGATTTCAATTATTTCTATAAAGTCTATATGCCATCGTGCTCTAAAAGATATATGTGAAGTACTAGAGCAACTACTTAGCTCAATAGATATAAGTGAAACACACATAGTATTCTAACAAATAATGGTGAACATGTGTCCCTCTCAAGTAGTTGTGTCCAGGAAACAATGATCGTGGAAAACTAAAAACAAAATCAAAGTAAAGCACACAACGCTTCACGCAAAACACATATCATGTGATGAATAAAAATGTAGCTCCAAGTGACATACCGATGGATTGAGATGAAAGAGGGGATGCCTTCCAAGGCATAACCAAGCTTAAACGCTTGACTATTCCTAGAACTTGACTTGGGATGCCTTGGAAATCCCCAATCTTAGGCTCTTTGCCACTCCTTATTCCTTCATCCATCATGATAACACTCAAAACTTGAAAACTTCAGCACACAAAAGTCAACAGAAAACTCGTGAGATCCGTTAGTATGATCGGCAAACCATAAACATTAGGTATTGTTATAAATTTATTCATATTTTATTAGTTCATAATATAATTTATAGCATCATCAAAACAAGTAAACTTTGCAAGCAAAAAAAAGAATTTGTCTAAAACAAAACAATCTGTAGTGATCAGCAAAAACACCATACTTATGTAAATCCAAAAATTCTGAAAAAATAGGACACCTGAGGAATTTGGAACAAATAATTTGTAAAAAAATTAATAATCTATCACGCTCCTTCAGAACTGGAAAATTCTGCATCGGACGCGAAAGTTTCTGTTTTTTCACACAATCAATTCTACTACCTTCCAAGCTAATCCCAAAGGCTTTACTTGGCACACGCACTAATTAAAACATTAAAACATAGTCATTACAGTAGAAATAATCATGTTAAATCACACAAACATAAAGTATAACAACAAAAATAAGATAACTATTAGGCAGCCTGCCAACATGCACTATCATTTTACGCCCGTAGCTAGGATAATGCATAGTTTCAAGTGTTGATATCTTTGGCACTCAATCTAGAAGTAGCCTTCATGATATATTCTTAAGGTGGTTTAATTCTCTTCCTAGGGAAATGTTCCATCCCTTTTTTATGGGAATTGCAATTTTATGTTTCCCTCTTTCATATCAATAATGGCACCTACAGTTTGTAAGAAAGGTCTAACAAGTATTATCGGACAAGGATTGCATTAAATATCAAGCACAATGAAATCTGCTGGCACATAATTTATATTAGAAAGGATAAGCACATAATGTATTCCACCCAAAGGTATTTTAATGGTAGAATCCGCAAGATGCAAGTTAAGGAAACAATCTTGAATATCGGTGAGACCAAGCACATCACACAGAGATTTAGCTATAGTTGAAACACTAGCACCAAGGTCACACAAAGCATTGTAGTAATATTATTTGAGCTTTAATCTGATTGTAGGTTCCCATTCATCATGCAATTTTCTAGGTATATGAACTTCTAGCTCAAGTTTCTCTTCATAAGCTATTATCATTGCTTCTACTATATGTTTAGTAAAAGCCTAGTTTTGTTCACAAAAATTGGGTGAGATAATGATGGATTGTGACAAGGAAGTACATTCTACTAAAGAACAACTCTCTTAATTAAAGTTTTTGTAATCCAAGATAGTGGGTACTTCACTGTTAAAGTTTTGACCTCTCCAAACCCACTTTTTTCATTTTTATCACTAGAATGACCACCCTCCGAACAAACGGGGCACCTTCTAGATAAAGTTAACTCATCTCCAGTCCCTTTATCATCTATTTTCAGATTAGTAAACAAAGGTTCAATGGTATAAGTACCAATGATTTTAAGATCTTCATCATGATTATGGTAAAAATGGGTGGAAGAGCTTTTCCGAGAATTCTTGCTTAGCTCTCAGCCTAGCAGTCCTGTCCTTACTTTCATTAACAGATATTTGGATGGATTTAATGGACTCATTGGTATCTTGTTTCGGTGGCCAATTATTTTTAAGAGTTTCGACATCAAGAGCAATTATATCCATGTTCCTTGCCATATCATAAACTTTATGCAATTTTTCTTCTACCATAGTATTACAAAAATTGAGAACTAATAAATTATTTAGTTGTGTTATGTTATTATTATTTTTATAAGAATTTTCATAATTATTAGAGGAATTACGGGAATACAGTCTAGCATTGAAATTTCCTCTGTAAGCATTATTGTTGAAATTGTTTTGCAAGATAAAGTTCACATCAATAGCATCATAATTTTGCTAAATCAAGGTAGACAAAGGCATATAATTGGGATCAACATGAGCATGTTTACTAGAAACCATATTTATAAGAGCATCCATTTTCTCACTCAAAGTAGCGATTTTCTCAATAGAGTTTACCTTCTTACCAGTTGAAGCTCTCTTGGTGTGCTATTGAGAATAATTTGTCATGATGTTTTCCAGAAGTTTGGTGGCCCCTCATAATGTCACCTACATGAAGGTACCACCTACAGTAGAATCTAGAAGATTTCTAGACATGTTTAGTTCAGCATATAAATTTTGTATAATCATCCATAAGTTCAAGCCATGAGTTGGGCAAATTTTAATCATCAATTTCATCCTCACCCAAGCTTGTGCAACATTTTCTTGCTCAAGTTGCTTAAAATTCAGAATTCAGTTTCTAAGGGAGATGATCTTAGCAGGAGGACAATACTTGGTAACAAAAGCATCTTTAAATTTATACCATGTTCCAATACTATTACGAGGTTAAGATGATAACCAGGTTGTAGCTTTATCTCTTAGTGTAAAAGGAAATAATTTCAATTTCACCACATCATTATCCATATCCTTTTTTTGCATATCACACAATTCAACAAAAGTATTGAGATGCGCAGCCGAATCCGCATTAGGTTTTCCGAAAAATTGTTCTTTCATCACAAGATTTAGCAATGCAGAATTAATATCATAAAACTCCGCACTAGTTGTGGGTGGTATAGGAGTACAAATAAAAGTATTATTATTAGTACTCCATAAGTCACACAACTTGGTGTTGGCTTGAGACATGGTGACCAAGCAAGAAAATTAACAAGCGAAGTAAGTAAACTAGCAAGTAAAGCAAACAAACAAGTAAACTAGGAAAGATGAATATTTTGTGTTTTTGATTTTTATGGAAAGAAAAATATAACAGCAAATAAAAAGTAGAAAAACAGAAAATTATTTTGTGGGAAGATACTTGATAGGAAATTCATGATACTCCCCGGCAACGGTGCTAGAAATCTGATGTCTACTACGCAACCTTCTTCTTCTAGACTCGTGTTGGGCCTCCAAGCGCAGAGTTTTGTAGGACAATAGAAAATTTCCCTCAAGTGGATGAGCTAAGGTTTATCAATCCGTGGGAGGCGTAGGATGATGATGGTCTCTCTCGAACAACCCTTCAACCAAATAACAAAGAGTCTCTTGTGTCCCCAACACACCCAATACAATGGTAAATTGTATAGGTGCAATAGTTCGGTGAAGAGATGGTGATACAAGTGTAATATGGATGGTAGATATAGGTTTTTGTAATCTGAAAATATATAACCAGCAAGGTAACTAATGATAAAAGTGAGCACAAACGGTATTGCAATGCTTAGAAACAAGGCCTAGGGTTCATACTTTCACTAGTATAAGTTCTCTCAACAATACTGATATAGTTGAATCATATGTAAATCCCTCACGTGCGACAAAGAGTTCACTCCAAAGTCACAAATAGAAGAGAACAAACGAAGCAATTATTGTAGGGTACGAAACCACCTCAAAGTTATCTTTTTCAATCAATCTTATGATCTATCCTTATAAGTGTCACGAACAACCCTAGAGTTCGTACTAAAATGACACCTTAAGATACACATCAACCAAAACCCTAATGTAACCTAGATACTCCAATGTCACCACGAGTACCCATGGGCTTGATTATACGATATGCATCACACAATTTCAGATTCATCATGTTCAATCCAACACAAAGAACTTCAAAGAGTGCCCAAAGTTTCTACTGGAGAGTCAAGACGAAAACATGTGCCAACCCCTATGAATAGATCCCAAGGTCACAGAACCCGCAAGTTGATCACCAAAACATACATCAAGTGGATCAATAGAACATCCCATTGTCACCACGGATATCCCATCTCAAGACATACATCAAGTGTTCTCAAATCCTTAGACTCAATCCAATAAGAAAACTTCAAAGGAAAAACTCAATTCATCACAAGAAGATAGAGAGGGGAAACTCCATATGATTCATCTATATTAATAAAGCTCGCGGTACATCAAGATCATGCCATCTCAAGAACACGAGAGAGAGAGGGAGAGAGATCAAACACATAGCTACTAGTACATACCCTCAGCCCCGAGGGTGAACTACTCCCTCCTCGTCATGGAGACCGCCGGGATGATGAAGATGACCTCCGGTGATGGTTTGCCCCTCCAATGAGGTGCCGGAATGGTTTCCCGATTGGTTTTTCGTGGCTATAGAGGCTTGCTGCAGTGGAACTCCCAATCTAGGTTTCTTTCTGGGGGTTACTAGATTTATAGGAGCACTTGGCATTTGAATCACATCAAGGGAACTCCCGAGGGGCCCACAAGCCAGCGGGCGCACCCTGGTGGCTTGTGGCTGCCTCGGGACTCCTCTCCGGTATCTTTTTGCTCCAGTATTTTTTATATTTTCCAAAAATATTCTCTGTAAATTTTCAGCCCATTCCGAGAACTTCTATTTCTGCACAAAAAATGACACCATGGTACTTCTGTTGAAAACAACATCAGTCCGGGTTAGTTGTAATAACATCATACCAAAATCATATAGAATTATTGTAAACATGGCATGAATACTTCATAAATTATAGATACGTTGGGGACGTATCAAAATCCTTCATTATACTTGTGATATGCGTTGTGTTTTACCCCGAAGAGGAGGGAATGATTCAACATAGTATAGATAAGTATTTCCCTTAGTGGGAGCCAAGGTTATCAAACCAATAGGCGAACTATGCAATTTCCCATCTTCAGCGCCTACACACAAAAAGCACACACTTGCACCCAACGCGGGCAAGAGGGTTCTCAATCCCCTTGAACTCGTTACTCGCAAGAGATAAGTAGTGGTAGATCGATAGTTTGACAAATATAAAGAGAAAATAATTAAAAATTAAATTATGGCAGAAATGTATTTTGAGCATTTGTAAATATATTTATGAATAGAATCGGGTCCATAGTTTTCGCTAGAGGCTTCTCTCTCGAAGAAAGCATATGATGGGTAAACAAATTACTGTTGAGAAATTGATTGAAAAGCGCATAGTTATGCAATATTTATTCACGGCAATGATCATGCATATAGGAATCACATCCATAAACAAGTAGACCGACTCCTTCCTGCATCTACTATTATTGCTCCACCCATCGACCGCTATCCAGCATGCATCTAGAGTATTAAGTAAAACATAGTAATCCTTGGAGGAGGATGACATGATGTGGACAAAGTAAATCCAATTAATATGAATGCACCACATCGTTCTACCCTTAGTGGTAGCAATAAAATACATGACATGTCCCTTTCTGCCACTAGGATTGAGCATCGCAAGATTTAACCCACTACAATGCACCACTCCGACTGAAGACAAATCAATCTAGTTGGCTAGACCAAACCGATAGATCAGAGAGAATTACAAAGCTATAATAATCATGCAAATAAGTATTCAAAGAAGACTCAATTTTTTATGAATAATCTAAACATAAACCCACAATTCATTGGATCCCAACAAACACACTGCAAAAATTGGTTACATACGATAGATAACCACGGGAATCGTGGTGATCATGGCAACAAAGAACATACACATAGAGAGAGATAGCCATCTAGGTACTAACTATGGATCCGTAGGTTTGTGCTGAATTACTCTCACATCACCATGGGAACAACAAGGTTGATGTAGAGGCCCTCTGTGATTGATCCATCCTCCGGCAGGGCACCAGAGCAGGCTTCCGAATGGGCACACGGCAGAACAGAGACTTGCAGTGGTGGAGAAAGTGTTTTGGGAGGCTCTCTAGGGTTTTTGGAATATATGTGAATTTATAGGGTAAAGAACGAGGGCTAGAGATCTAGGAGGGGGTCCCAAGCCATCAGGGTGCGGCCACCCGCCTAGGCCCGCCTGTTGGCTTGGGGGCACCCCGTGTGCCCTCCGGTATTCCTTCGAAGCTTCCAAGTCCTTATTTTGTCCAGAAAAATCATCAAAAACTTTCAGGTTATTTGGACTTCCTTTGGTACAGTATTCCTCAAAAGCCAAAAACATGTAGAAAACAGCAACTCACACTTGACACTAGGTTAAGATGTTAGTGCTCAAAATAATATAAATCATCAAGTAAATGCTTAAAAAGTATCCTACACTAATAATATAATATCATCTAACAATCAAAAACTATAGATACATTGGATTCATATCATGGTGGTTTAGGAATTGTCCAATCATCGACATTCTTTAAAATATTATGCAATAGTTCTCCACCATGTCAAACAGTGCGTTCCCTGAAAACACAACCAGCACAATGCTACTTCTTGAGCTTGCGTTGGTTTTCCCTTGAAGAGAAAAGGCTGATGTAGCAAAGTAGATAAGTATGTCCCTCAGTTGTTGAGAACCAAAGTATCAATCCAGTAGGAGGAACAAACAAGTCCACAATTTATGCACCTGCACAAAGAAACAAACAGTTGCACCCAACACTATAAAGGGGTTGTCAATCCCTTCACAGTTACTTGCAAGGATTAGATGTGATAGAGATACATATAAAAGATTGTGAAAATAAAAATTAAATTAAATTGCAGCAAGATATTCTTGGTATTTTTGGTTTATAGATCTGAAAGTATAATATGGAAAATAGACCTGGGGGCATAGGTTTCACTAGAGGCTTCTCTATCGAAGGAAAATAATACACTGGGTGAACAAATTACTGTCAAGCAATTGATAGAAAAGCACACCGTTATGACGATATCCAAGGCAATGATTATGCATATAGGCATCACGTTCGTGTCAAGTAGACCGGAACGATCTGCATCTACTACTATTACTCCACATATCGACCGACTCATGCCTGCATCTGGAGTATTAAGTTCATGAAGAATAGAGTAACACATTAAGTAAGATGGCATGATGTAGAGGGATAAACTCAAGAAATATGACGAAAAAACCCATCTTTTTATCCTTGATGGTAACAATACAATACGTGCCTCGCTACCCCTACTATGTCACTGGGTGAGGACACCGCAAGATTGAACCCAAACCTAAGCACTTCTCCCATTGCAAGAATTACCAATCTAGTTGGCCAAACCAAACCAATAACTCAAAGAGACTTGCAAAGATATGAAATCATGCATATCAGAATTCAGAGAAGATTCAAATAATATTCATAGATAATTTGATCACAAACCCACAATTCATCGGATCTCGACAAACACACCGCAAAAGAGTATTACATCAGATAGATCCTCATAAAGATCATGGAGAACATGGTATTGAAGAACAAACAGAGAGAAGAATCCATCTAGCTACTAGCTATGGACCTGTAAGTTTGTGGTGAAGTACTCATGCATCATTCGAGGGGCAATGGAGTTGATGTAGAGGCCCTCCATGATGTAATCCCCCTTTGGACGATTACCGGAATAGGCTCCAAGATTGGATCTCTCGGGAACGGAGGCTTCTGATGGAGGAAAAGTATTATCGTGGCTCTTTTTGGTATTGGGGGGATATTTCTGAATTCATAGGTCGAAGATTAAGGTTAGAGGAGCTACGGGGGCACAAGCCAGGGGGCGCCCCCTGGCTGCGCCAAGGTGGCTTGTGGCCCACTCTTGGCTCTTCTAGACTCTTCTCCAAGTCACGTGGGTTTCTTTCGGTCCAAGAAAAATCATCGTCGAATTTTATTCCGTTTGATATTCCTTTTCTACAATACTCAAAAACAAGGAAAAACAAAAACTGGCACTGGGCACTGGGTTAATAGGTTGGTCCAAAAAATAATATAAAATAGCATATTAATGCATATAAAACATGCAAAACATATAATATAATAGCATGGAACAATAAAAAAATATAGATACATTGGAGAAGTATCACACAACTATCTTGATAGTCCCTAGAAGCATAAATTAGTCCATTATAAAAGATATCAAGTATTTCATTCTTCTTGAGGGGTTGATCAGGCAAAGCATTAAGAAATTGGAGAAGCCTCGGCCAAGCTTGAGGGAGATTCTCTTCTTCACTTTGCACAAAGTTAGACATTTCATGTAAGGTAACTTGTTTCTTATGAGCAGGAAAATGTTTTTGAGAGAAGTAATATATCATATTTGGGGACTACACACACAACCAGGAGAAAAAGGTATTTAATCATTTCTTATCATCACCCTTTAAGGAGTAAGGCAAAAAGGTTAAGGATATAGTAGTAGCGACTTTTTCTCTCATGAGAAAATAGGGTGGCAATATCATGTAACATGGTAAGGTGTGCCACAATAGTTTCAGTTCATACCCATGAAAAGGATTTGATTCTACCAAAATAATTAACTCAGGATCAACAGAGAAAATTCATAATCATTGGTAGCAAATTCAGGATCATCCATGTTTCATTCTCTCTATCATAGATTTTTTTTTCAACTTACTGAGTAATTTCTTAAGATCGTCTCTATCATTAAAAGCAAGGAAATCTCTAGATATCCCCCCATCCATAATATACCATCATGTATCTTAGGCATTTCCACTCTAGTAGGAGGGCTAGGCATACTAGGTGAATCATAATTTTCATTAGTTTTAGCATTCTCAATTTCTTTAGATGTAGCAATATGAGCATCAAGCAATTCACTTAGTGGCACAGTTTTAGTTTCATCTAGCATCATAGTAGCATCATCACTAGTTTCATCGATAATAGGAGTAGTATCATCAATTACTTGCTACATATCATAGTGAATATCATGTGGCGGTGTCGCAAGCTTAGTTAAAACAGAAGGTGAATAAAGTATTGAGCTAGATGGCCGTTCCTTACCTCCTCTCTTCTTAGAGGGTACATTCTTAGTTCTGGAGTCATTCAGTTTATTCATAGTGACAAATAGCTATGCTCCCATGCAATGGCTCCAGAAAAAGGTCTTGATAACCACAAGTAGAGGCGACCACGACAATTTTAGGGGTAGTATTTCACCCAAATTTATTGATTCGACATAAGGTGAGCCAAAGAATATTTATGAGCCTTAGTAGTTGATTTATGAATTCAACCACACCTGGAATATGATATCTCTATAGAAAAGTATTTAGTAGCACATAGTTTGATCATTTTGGTAGTTTCAGTAATAGTGGCAATAGTAACAGGAACGGGAACAGTATCAGTTTGTGGTGATTGTAACAACATCAACTACTACTACAACTGTGACTTAGCAAAGATCAATATACGAAAAGCGTAGGCATTGGATCAATGATGGATATTTATGTTGGATGCCATTCATCATGCCACATTCACAACCTAGAGCAATACACACTAGCTCCAATTCATCAATGTAATCTAGGCATGTATTTCGTATATAATCATATGTTGTTATAATAACAACTTGCATGTCATTTTTTGTCCTACCCTCCCATGAGAGCAGGGTCCAAATGGGAACTAAGGGATATTACGGCCTCCCTTTAATAGAGAACTAGAACAAAGCATTAACACATGGTGAATACATGAACTCCTCATACTATGATCATCACTGGAGATGATCCCAACTATTGTCACTTTGGGGTCTACGGATCATAACACATAATAAGTGCATATAACTTGCAAGATAGGATCTAAAACGCTCTCATATTTATTGAAACATAATAGGTTCAGATCTGATATCACGACACTCGGGCCCTAGTGACAATCATTAAGCAAAGAAAAGTCATAGCAACATCAAACTCAGAACATAGTAGATACTAGGGATCAAGCCCTAAAAAATTGACTTGATTACATGAAAAATCTCATCCAACTCCATCACAATGTAGCAAAACTAAAAAGTAATTACTCACTCCCAGTGGTTAGTATCATGGAATTGTTGATGAAGAAGGGTTGAAGATAAAGACAACAACGAATCCCCCTCTCTGAAGCCCCAAACGTACTCTAGATCAGACATCTCGATGAACAACAGGAGGTGGTGGAGGCTCCATCTCGTAAAAATGATGAAAGTTTCTCTCTATTTTTTCCTTCGCGATATGGTACTTATGGTGTTGGAATTAGCTCAGCCGAAGGTCCATGGGACCGACGAGCCCTCAAGGGGCACCCTAGGGGGTGGGCGCACCACGTGAGATCGTTGCTCCCTGGTGGCCCTGTCTGGTAGTTCTTTTCACCAGTATTTTTTATATATTCTAGAAATAATCTCCATAAATTTTCAGCTCAATCCGAGAACATTTATTTCTACACAAAAACAATATGATGCTAGTTGTGTTGAAAATAACGTTAGTCGGGGTTATTTTCATTCAAATTATCCAAATTAGAGTCCAAAACAAGAGCAAAAGTGTTTGGAAATCTAGATACGTTTGGGACATATCAAGGAAATCTTAAATTAGATGTCTTGGAGCGATCGTTATAAAGACACTTGATTTACCCAAGTTCAGTCTCTCCGTACAGATAATCCCCTATGTCATGTTTGTATGTTGTGAGACGTCTTCTATCAACTAGCCTAACCTCCTCTTAAAAAAGACATCGGAGGTCTAGGATTACAAGAGTCCTAGTCGACTACGTTAGTGGAGAGGACTCCACGGATACATAGTTCTTGTCTTGAACTTCAATGCTTCTAGAGTCTTCCTGTTATTCTCCATGGGTCGCGGACCGAGGCGGAATGGGTAAAGGGATCCTCAGCCCAACCCACAATATTGGCTGGGGAGGAAGTGGAGGCAACGCGGGCGGTGAGGTATCCATTATGAAAGCTAACGATGGTCGCAGGCAACCGATGATGGTGTCGGAGCAGCCAATCTGCAACATGGGGGCACGAGATAGCAACACCGATGGGCTATGATGACGAAGGCGATGATGACAATGGCCGGTGCGACGTGATGTAGGCGGTCGACGACCATGGCATGACAATGCAGGATTGGATCGGTCATATGGCCGCGCGCGACTGCACGCGTGGAGAGAGGAAGATGAGGAGAGATAGGAGAGGGGTGGTGCTGGTGGGCGATCACCACTGACAGCTACCATGCTAGCGCAGCGACAAGAAATCTTCCCTCGCAACAATGCACATGGATTGGTGAAGTGGCTAGCTTAGGGTTAGGGCTTGACGTGTCTTGAGACTGCGTCGGTATTTCCCCCAAAGAGGAAGGGATGATGCAGCACATCGACATAAGTATTTCCCTCAATTATGAAACCAAGTTATCAACCCGTAGAGGAAGATCACGCACCCACGTAAATAGCACCTGCACACAAATAACAAATACTTGCAACCCGATGCAAAAGAGAGGTTGTCAAGCTCTCTACGGTAATAAGATAGATTAGGTAATGATAGTTTTGGCAAATAGATCTCGCTAGAACACAAATTAAACAAATAAATAAAAAGTGCAGCAAGATATTTTGGGGTTTTTTGGGTTAATATATTTTGAAACAAAAGATGCAAATATCAGATCGGAAAGCAATATGTCGGAAAACTAGACCCGGGGGCCGTAGGTTTCACTAGTGGCTTCTCTCATGAGTATAGCGCACGGTGGGTGAACAAATTACGGTTGGGCAATTGATAGAAGATAAAAAAATCATGACGATATCCAGACAATGCTCATTATATATGCATCACGTCCAACACAAGTAGACCGAACCGATTCTGCATCTACTTCTATTACTCCACACATCGACCGCCATCCAGCATGCATCTAGTGTATTAAGTTCACGGGAAAATGGAGTAACGCAATAAGAACGGTGACGTGATATAGACATGATCTATTCATGTAGGAATAGACCCCATCTTGTTATCCTTAATGGCAACGATACATGCGTGTCTTGCTGCCCCTTCTGTCATTGAGAAAAAACACCGCAAGATCGAACCCATCACAAAGCACCTCTTCCCATGGCAACAAAAATCGATCTAGTTGGCCTAAATAAACCAAACATTCAAAGAAGAAAAACGGGGCTATAAGTAATCATGCAAATAAGAGATCAAAGAAGACTCAAATCATATTCATGGATAGAAACTGATCATCAACTCAAAATTCATCGGATCCCAACAAACTGCGGGGACCCTAACTAATAAGTTGTGATCACCGAATGCACGTGTACAGTGATCCCAGAGATCAATGCTCACTGAATACACAGAAGCTGAATAACAAAAGTCTTACATCCACATTTAGCGTCTTACACAAATAAAGACCATGAAGGTCTAGTCTTACATAGATAGGTCCACACCGGCCAAGCACTTAAATAGAACAAGCAGCGGAAATCTTGATCGAAATCGTGAACCCATTGCCATCTGCCTTAACCTACAAGCATTCTGACTGGGAAGTGTCCTAGTTCGCATGTTCGTCACCAACGAACTCTTCAACGTACTCTTGTTCTTCCATGCCTGGCCAATTAAATAACCAGTGGCAAGCCAATGAGTACTTTGAATGTACTCGCAAGCAACCCAAGTTGTGGAACAAGGTAATAATGATGCATGATATAGCACTAAGTAGGTAATTTGTAGAAAGCTAATTTTGAATGCAATGACATGATCAAATAACTAGGTAAGCATGCATCAACAGTTGGCACATATCCATATGAACAAGTTACAGATATCATCATAGGCAGGGGTTGAACATCTCATGTTCATTCATCACATCAAGTCTTCAGACTTGTCTCAAGTACCATCCTTTTGCCATCCGCACCCACACACACCAAGTTCTGTGAAAAAATCTGGACATAGTTTAAGCAACACCACCCAACTGTCCTTGATCGTGGACACGGCAATTCGAATAGTTTTACACTCTGCAGAGGTTGCGCGCTTTACCCACAAGACTCGGGGAACTTCCATGTCATCCACGACTCGCGGTACATTACGTACCCGAGGTAAGCACCCAAACAATTCCTTTCCCATGGTGATGCTAAACAAAGAGTCCACTCGTTGGTGCCATCCCTCATGATATACATCACACGTATCATCCATGAGGGCACGCAACGGTGTGCCTGGTGCCTGTAAAGACAGCGCTTGGCCTTCCACTTCCGGGATGACCTCGTCTCGAGAGTGACCACTTCACTCTCGCCACTAGTAATGCGGGCTCCCTGCTAGCACCAACCATAGTAATCAACAAAGCCCCGTCCCATAAGGGGTATCATGGTCGCACATCTAAGGTTGGGACGGTCGACAAATCTTAAATCTAATCCGTTTTCGAAAACACACCCTCAACTTGTTCCGCCACACCACTTGTTTCCCAAGTGGTCACCCATCTCATCATCATCTCCCTCGGCATTAGTGGCACCCGACGGGGTTTTCAAGAAGTCTTTGAAATCACCTCTATTTCCCATCACCATGCATAAACCCGAACCCACTTGCGTAGAATCTACTAGCATCCTATCTACACCCACCCGCACAACCCTCATAAGGTGGTAGGGTCATGCACGATGCAAGTGTCAACGGTAAAAGTGTCGGAAGCAACTCATCGGAGTGGTCACTATTCCACATGATCAAGTATTATGAAAGTAAAGTGCTATAAGACATGCAATGAAAATAGTTTCTTAGCATGCTCAAAGGGCTGCTTGCCTGGCTCAACAAGGTCTTCGGGGTCTTCGAAGTCTTCGGGTCCAACTTCCTTGTCAATAGCGCAATCTATCGTCGCGATAAAAAGCGATAAAAATAAGCACCACACAAAAACAGAGCAAACAAAGCTAATAGCAAAAGCTACCCTATTCTGTTAGATACTAAAATCTATAGTAAAAATAGTTGTCTAGGGTTTTGAAGTTAAAAAGGTTTTCAAAAATATTTAAAACAGGGGCTAATATTGCCAAATAGGGGTTTTAAATTGAAACAGTACCAAAAAGGTTTTCAAAATAATTTTACAAGTGGCACGAATAAATTATATGAAATATTCTAGGATTTTAGGTGAAAGAATATTGGGCATTGGATTTATTTTCTAGCCTGTGGAATTTTTGGAAGCAGGGGGAAATAGAAAAATAAAAATGGCACTGTGCCCTCTCGGGCCAAAAGCTCCACAACCGAGCCAGCCCAAAAGGGGAAGCGGCCCAGGGCGAGACGGCACGCGCGGCAGGTTTATTTTTAAACCTGCCCGCGGGCCCAACCTGGCAGCGAGAGGGGGTAAGGGTGAGGGCATGATAGGTGGGCCCCGCCTGTCATCCCTCACCTCGCGACAGGGAGCAGAGGAGGCTCACCGACAGTGGCTCGGGCCACAACGGCTCAAGCGGAGGGCACCGGCACGCTCAGGGGCTTCTCGTGTGTCGGTGGGTGGTCGAGGCGGCCACCGGGGCTGAGGGAATCGTCGGCGAGGGAGAAACCCGCACGGAGGCTAGGGTTTCGCTCGGGCTCGAGTTCCCGACCATGGGGACGAGGGGGTGGGGCATGGGAGAGTGACTAAGGGGAGGAGGTTGCGAGAGGAGAGCACTGGGAGCTTGGGGGAGGGTTTTTATAGCCAGGCGCCGGTGCACCATGGACACGGTCGCCGGGGTTTGCTGGCGTGGGCAAGGGAGGCCAGGGGGGTGTCTGCCGCCTTCCTGGGGCAGGTCCATGAGCCGGGGAAGGAGAGAGGGAGAGGGGGACGCGCACGCATGCGAGCCCCATGGTTGGCCAGCTTGGGCGGCCGCGGCGTGTGCGAGGGGGGGCCAAAGGAGGGAGAGAGAGGAGGGGGGACAAGGGGCGGCATGTTGCGGATGCCAAGGCCCCTCGGCAGGCATGCTCGGGAGGCCCGAGGTGGTCTGGAGGCGCCGGGCAGGGGCGGCTACAGTGCTCTGGTGCACTGTAGCGCGCTCCAGAGTGCCCATTTGACGTGCCATGGCATAAACAATGCCCACCAGCGTGTCCTCTAGTGTCTTGGGGGTTCTGGAGATGCTCATGAGCTAGGAGGGTCTAGGGAATAGTGAGGGGAGAAGAAATGGAGTAGGGGAGAGGTAGAACAGTAGCTGCCAATGCTGTCCAGGGGTGAAAATGGGGGTTTTACCCCACCCACTATTGAGCTGAGGCCACACAAGAATTACTGGAGGTAGCTGGTAACCCTGAGAGGTTGTGGTAATAATTTCATAGCAAGGGAATAGCCAAAGGGGTGAAAGTGGTAGCTTTACCATTTCACCAGAAGGTGTTTGATAGATGTTTGGGCAAGAAAAATTTACCCACTCACTGTGATGGATCAAATGGTGGGTAAAAATGAGATGGATCACCAGGTTTGAGCTCAAATGGGCAAAGTTGACAATAGAAACTTTGTGAACCCTAGAAATTAACAGAATTAGGTTTCTGTAGATCTAGTTATGCTAAGTTTTTACCCTTGATGCACCACTTACTGTAGCATCATTTTTTGGTGATTATAGCATGTCCACAAAGTTTGGGGTCAAGGGGAGAAACTTCACAATGTAAAGTTGTTCAAATTTGAATCTGGACAAGGAGGGTTTGGGGAGGGTTTGATGAACCAAATCAACTTTGATTGAGATGAAACTTTTCAAGATCATCACCTATGATAGTGTTGACTTTCTGGAATTTTCCTGGAATTTATTGAGAATATTTCTTATAGAAATATTTCAAAAGCTTGATTTGGACAGAAAGGGTTTAGAGGGGTTTTTCCCACGATTTGAATAGGCCCATATGTTGAAACTCATATATATGGAAAATATATGTCCACTGAGTTTCCCTAAATTTTCTCAAATATTTTGGAAGCATTTAAATAAACTTTCCCTATGCAAAACCATTTCTGGTATTAAGAAAAAGCCTTTAAATAAAATATTAAAATAATCTATAAAATTAATATTTGGTGGTTTTGGGAAGTCATAGACATATTAGGTTTGAAGTAAAGCCTTTGGGGAATAAGAACCCACCCAATTTGAGGACTTGCAGTGCAATACCTCAT
This sequence comes from Hordeum marinum, assembly GCA_022496015.1. Classification (NCBI taxonomy): domain Eukaryota; kingdom Viridiplantae; phylum Streptophyta; class Magnoliopsida; order Poales; family Poaceae; genus Hordeum; species Hordeum marinum. The sequence goes on from CM039677.1 coordinate 304,201,396, forward strand.
TTCAGGTGTTTTTTGAAAACCTAATTTGGATAAATCCTTTTTGGTTAAAATAAAATTTGATAAAAATAGTTTTGGGCACTATTCACATGGCATGATCATTGGGCAAGAAGTTTGGGTCAAGGAAGATGAGTATGAAGAGGGATAGAATCTAAGAGTGCCACATACCACAATCAACAAGCAAACAAGCAACAATTCAAACAAGCACAAGCATTGAAAAAGTTTTGATTGGCTCCAAATTTTATAAATCCAAACATGACAAGGTGATATAAACACAGGGTGTGACACGAACACACCGCAAAAGTCATTACATCAAATAGATCTCCAAGAGACCATTGTATTGAGAATCATAGAGAGAGAGGAAGCCATCTAGATACTACCTACGGACCCGTAGGTCTATGGTTGACTACTCACGCATCATTGGAGAGGCACCTATGAAGAAGATGAACCCTTCCGTGATGGTGTTAGATTGGATCTCGAGGTTCTAGAACTTGCGGTCGCTGAAATTGTGTTTCGTCGACTGCCCTAGGGTTTTCTGTTTTTCTAGGAATTTATAGGCTCGATAGTCGGTTGGGGGGACTCCCGAGGTGCCCACCCTATACGAGGCCGCGCTAAGGGCCTCTGGCACGCCCTGGTGGAGGGTGGCCACCCTCGTCCCCCTCTTCTGGTGATCTTTGGCCCATCTTGACTCTTCTAGTCCATGAAAATTCTCCAAAAATACCCGCAGCGTTTCGGCGCCATTTGGTACTGATTTTCTGCAAAGTAAAAAACAAGCACAAATAGCAAATGGCACTTTGGCACTATGTCAATAGGTTAGTTCCAAAAAATAATATAAATTTGCTATAAAATGATTGTAAAACATCCAATTGATAATATAACAGCATGGAACAAGCAAAAATTATAGATACATTGGAGACATATCAGGGCTTGATGTGAGGGAATGGTGAAAGCACATTTGCTCCCTTGGTGGTTTTGGTAATTAATAAAAACATATAAGTCATTGAACTAATGTTTCCACCAAGTATATTTCAGAAAAAGTTCAATGATAGGGATGGCAAAAGGATTGTGGAGATTGTGAAATTACCCCAAGATGCAAGGAAATAGGTTGGCCAAGCTTCAAGCAAGAGGACTCTACATTTTACATTTGTGAGAAATCACTTTGAGTCCATAGGAAAGCCAATACTATTAAAAGGGGGTAAGGTTTTGTTGGTGAACAAATGCTCATATGTGCACAAGTGATAGTCACCAAAAACATCCACAAGCTCTCCCACCAAAGTCTGTATATAGCCAAACATTCAAAATCGGTGCAACCAACATTCCTATCCCTATGCCACCGATTCCAGAACCTATGCAGACTCAGCCAAACCCTAGCCACTTCGGTGCGACCGATTCCATACCGGTGCCACCGGGTTTAGGTTGCCAAATTTTTGTTACACAAATCCACATTTTCGGTACCACCGAAATTGTTGGGTCGGTGTCACCGAGATTGGAAATCTGACCGTTGGTCACCTTATCATTGCAACCGAGTTTCATATATCGGTCTCACCGAGATTCAAAAGTTGCCACCTTTTGATCACTTTGGTACCACCGTGATTAACACATCGGTGTCACCGAGTTGGTCATTTTGTGTGTAACGGTTGGATTTTTGGGGATGCCTATATATACCCCTCCACCACCACCTACTCAAAAGAGAAGCACTCAGAACTATTCCATACCTATCCTATCAGATTTTTTTGAGAGAGAACCATGTACCCTTGTGTTGATATCAAGATCTTCCACTCCAACCATATGGATCTTGATTTCTAGCCTCCCCAAGTTGCTTTCCACCAATCCCATCTCTTCTACCAAGCCAAATCTGTGAGAGAGTGATTGTATGTTGAGGAGTCTATCATCTTGAAGCACAAGAGCAAGGAGTTCATCGTCATTACCGAGCCTATTACCTTTTGGAGGGTGGTGCCTCCTAGATTGGTTAGGTGTCGCTTGGGAGCCTCCTACTTCGTGTTGTGGAGTGAACCAAGAAGTTTGTAAGGGCAAGGAGATTGCCTACTTCGTGAAGATCTACCCATAGTGAGGCTAGTCCTTCGTGGACGGAAGCCATATGAAATAGTCAAGGTTGCTACTTCGTGGACTCTTATGGGTGGAGCCCTCCGTGGACTCTCGCGATCGTTACCCTCTGTGGGTTGAAGACTCCATAAACGTGGATGTACGATAGCGCCACCTATCGGAACCATGGGAAAATCATCGTGTCTACAATTGCGTTTGATCTTCCTACCCTACCCCTTTTACTCATGCTTGTTGTTACTTTCCGCTGCTATACTCTTAGACTTGCATGTGTAGGGTGAAATTGACTTGCCATGAATGCTAAAACTGCAAACACTTAAATTTGGAAAAAGACAAAACTTTTATTTGGTCAAGTAGTCTAATCACCCCCATCTAGACATACTTTTGGTCCTACAAATGGCTCGTTATATAGACGCGGCAAAATGGGCCTGGAGGGTCGGCCTACTAGGTCTTTGGTGCAACTTAGCTATACTACGCCCAATGTGCATAGTTTAGTTTAGCTACGCTTGATGGCCCGACACGAGATAGTTTCTCTCTATCACTAATATTTTTGTCATAATTATGGCTGCATTTTTAAATAATTTGGTCTATCAAAATAACTAGAAAATTTATAAAAATTTAGGTGAAGCCTCTCTAAGCTATTTCCAAGCGACACAGATAAATGAATTTTTTTAAATGTGTTTATATTTTGTATGATTATAAGTCCATATAAATTAACAGTTGTGTTTAAACTCGAAGCATTATATATTGCTTCAAAATTTATGAAATAATTCTTGTAGCTTCCTAATAATATTGGAATGTTAAGTACAGGTTTTCTAGAGAACTAATCATGTAAAGTCCTTGATTTAAATGGATAAAAATTATATGCATATCATCAATTTTGCATTTTTATTAGGTTAAACCAAACTTCAAGTTAGATCATTTTAATGTTTAATAAAATTTGGGTGGGCCCAGATAATGAACATGAGGGCATGGTAAGAATTATTTAAGAGAATATGTTGGACAATTGGCAAATTTTGGGTTTTAGCCCTTTAAAAACATGAGGGTTGAATTAATCCTTATTTTTAGATTAAAATGCATGTAGAATGATGGTAATGAGATGATCATGATGCACAGCCAATTCCTAATAGGGTATTTTACATTTGTGCCCCTAACTTGAACCCACTACTCATATTTATCCCTAGTTTCGAAATGTGCTCAAATATGCCCCTCTGCCTCCGTTCCTCTTATAGAAATGCCCTTCCATGTCGTTACCGTCCGTCAAAGGGATTTGAACATCCATTAGACGTTTTCTAGAAACTTTTACCCTTCTATGCACATGTCGCTCACACGTGGGACCTAACCCACAGTAAAACGAAAAAAAACTCTCTCTCACACTTACACATGGAACCTACTCCAGAGTTAAAAACAAAAAACTCTCACACACACTCTTGATATCACTTACAAGTGGACCCAATAAAAAAATTCTCTCATACAACCCCCCTCTCTCTCCCTGACATGTGGGTCATGGGACCCACTGTCTAGGTCAATGCCGGCGAACATCTAGTCATGGCGAGACTTGGCGGCTCGACCAGTGGCCGTTGCCGACGAGGGGCGGCGCATCTGCTTGTGAGGAGGGGGGCAAGGCTCGAGGTGGTATGGTGGAGGGCGTAGAGGTCGAGACACATGGCGGCGTAGAGTGACGCCATGCACGGGGAATACACCGTTTTGGCATAACGCTGTCGCCCGCAGCTATCCATGAGCTTCGTAGGGTACCTCTCCTCCTCCATGCGCGGTGAATCGGGACTGAGGCCGCCCATAGACGACGCCCAGGACCTTGACCTCTACCACTGTTATCGCTCTTCCTCTCAAAATTCGGCCTCCCCGAGCCACTATTGGCCTACCCGAACTCCTTGTCATCGTCGCGGAAAGCTTGTGGCCCTACTCACATCTTCCCCCCCCCCCCCCGACTCCATGCCCGATGTCCCCTGCCCGAAGCCGACCGCCATGACCGACCACGACTGCATAGGCCGTGCGTGCGTCTGCCTACCGCTGTTGTGCCCAGCGTATCTGGCATGCCTCGTGCATCCAGACCACGTGCCTTGCCCCTCCTCTCATGGTCTTCCGGCTCCCTAAGGCGAGTCGCCAGCAAGCGCAACCGCTAGTGCACGCAACCTCTAATGGCCGGCTACGCTTGACGCTGACAGCGGGTCCCATGGCTTACATGTCAGGGTGAGAGAGTGAGGTTGTGAGAGAGAAAGTTTTCTATTTTTATTATTTTGGTTGGTCCCCACATGCATGCAAGCGAGTGAGAGAGAGGGGGTGAGAGAAAGAGTTTTTACCTTTTGCTTTTTTAGAGTGTGTCCCACATGAAAGTTTTTTAATAGACGGTTAGAGCTCTTTGACCGAATGGTAATGACACGGAAGGGCATTTCTATAAGGAGAACTAACTGTGGAAGGGCAAATTTGAGCACACTTCCAAATTAGGGGATAAACATGAGTAGTGGGTTCGAGTTAGGGACACAAATATAAAAGTCCCTTCCTAATAATGTTGCTGCTCTGGGCTTTTACAATGTACCCCCATGAATGGAATTTGGTCCTGAGATTGAACTGTAGGAAAGAGGGAAAGAATTAGGCTACAAATCAAACAAATCTTCTCATTGCATGTATATATGAATGGAGGCCATAAGAATGATGCACAACATTTGAACAGACTGGGGTATGCAAAAAAATGTATTCTCTAGAGATACATCTCGGATGTCATAAAGAAATACCGAAATACAGTCTACGGAAGGTACAAGGAACTACACAAGTACGTGAAACATCATGCACGAAAGGGAAGTCATGTCCAGGAATTTTCGGAATGTCAAATGTAGGCTAGAAGCCCTAGAATCCTCCAAATTTCCTTTACAAATCCTTTGAGTCAAAGAGGCCCTTAAAGTAATGTCTATGTCCCTTATGTACAGAGAATTCAAAGAAAGTACTCGGTCAATGCAAAGTAATGTTTTTGGATGTGCAAATCAATAGTTTCATGTCAGGTGAGATGTTACCGAGAAATGATACAATTCCAGCTTCAACAAAAGCAAGCTTTGAGAGGCCGTACAAAAATGGAAGCAGGGAAGGAAGCATTGCAAATTACTATGTGTAAATTGCGGAGGCTTTTTAAATATATATATATTTCGTTTTGTTTTTTCCTTTGCTTTGCTCCTAATCTTTGCTCTATGCTTCATCTTGTGGGGGCTCTGCTGCAGCAGCTGTCTCCGCTCCTGCCTCCGCTGCGGCGGCAGCCTCCTCGTTCTCTTTCTTTGTTTGCGCGGTCTTGATGAGATGGTTGTAGCTTCCCTTCTCTTTGAACAGCTGTGAGAAATGGATCTTGCAGTAGAGGATTCCGTTGAGCGCGGCGTACGAGGAGGTCGTCAGGATGCAGCCACCATGCGAGCACTTGAAGCAGCCCTTGTGGTAGCATTCTCCCTCCAAGGATAGCTGAACAGAAAAGTAAATATTTACAATGTGGTCATGATTTACCAAAAATTGATTGAGACCTTGCATGTATATTTGGCAACTAGATAGATATTTGTTTCCTGCTGCACTATCGAAGTAATATTACAACAGCCTCTTACCTTCTCCAATGGATACACGGTTTTTTGGCAGGCTGCGCATTTATCTTGAGTTCCAGAGAAGGCAGATGACATCTTGCTTGGAGCTTTTGCCTGCAGGAGATTTTGGATTAGCGATGTAAATAATTTACCATTAACAAATGCGATGGGAATTGGCGAACAATTGCTGAGAAGGGCATATGCGAAGTTTGCATGCTAGAACCGTACCTCGCTCTTCTCCGCAGATTTGCCACCTAAGTAACGGAACAAAAGGTCAGAATATCTATTGCCCAACAATATGCTAGTACTGCCCGCGGTTTAGAATTACCTGGCGTAAATTTCTTTGAGAAGCTCCCCGTCTCCTTGAAGAGTTGTTCGAAATGGGTCTTACAGTAGAGGACACCATCCATGGAAGAGTAGTTGCACATCTAGAGGCCACGCAGAAAATGAAACGCCAAGATTCCCATTTTGCACACATGTAAATATAAGTCACAAAAGCGAAACATATTTGCGGTTGGATTCGGGAAAAATATTTAGCCGAGCTCATGTGCACAATGCGTACCGACAGAGTCCCCTTGCAGTGGCTGCACTTGAAGCATGTCTTGTGGTAGGAGACGCCGTCGGCGGTGAGGAGGTCGATGAAGTGGACGGTCTTGTCGCACGTCTTGCACTTGTCCTGTGTGCCGGTGAAAGACATGGCGATCCGCGCCGGTGATCAGCCGAGCAATGGGGACGCACGGGGTTCTTCTTATTCAGGCGCGTCTCCTCCGGCTGGTCGGCGATCGACGTGGATGGGCGAGCTCTTTCAGAGGAACCAGCGTGGCATCTCAAGAACGAGATGGGAACAACGTTGGGTGACGCTTTAAAAAGGGCGAGGCATGGTAAGCTTGGGAGCGAAGATAGGAAATGCATGGTCTCCAGACCACACAAACCCAATCAATCAAAAAGCATTGTCTAATTTTGGAAGTAAAGGATGGTAATGTCCGGGAAGAAACCGGCTGGTATATCTCTCTCTCATGTTTGCTTGTCCTGTTTTCATTTTTTTTTTAAAGGAGGAAGATCCAGAGCGATGCAGTCACTTTATTAATTATTCTCAAAAGACCTTATAAGGACAGATAACAGTAAGCTTGAAGCCACCGTCTAGGCAACATCTGTCGCTACTCCTATCCAGTTGATGTAGGGATGCTGATAGTCTGAGCCTAATACCACAGACCTCGCAACCAAGCCTAACATCTAAGACGACCTGGGGTCCCAACCAAGCCACTTGCCGGGTCTGGGGCACACACCGGTCTGGCGCGCTCTCAGAGGCCGCCGCCGCCAACTACCACCACTCCACCTTCAGAGTTGTACTGACGCATCAACCTTGCCCGGTCTAGCTGTCGTCGACGCCACCACGACGCCCAACAGCACCACCTCCCTGCGCGCGAACAACTGAGCACATCGCGGTCGCCACCGGTACACCTCAGCACCATGCCGCCAAGATCCACCAGCCAACACAGCTTGAAGTCTCTAGAAGATCTGTCGTGCGTAGCACCTGCCGACCAGGCATGACAAAGCGTAGCACCTGTCGGCCAGGCATGACTTGACATCTCCACCGGAGCTCCGTGCAAGATGAAGCCGCTCCACCTCCTGCCTCTGACCACCAGCACTGTTCCACAAACAATGCTCCCAAGAGAGAAACACCACCAAAGTGTCGTCATCGTCCGATCTGGAAAACCAGATCCTAGGGTTACCCCAGAGCAGTAAGAGTGGGGCGACATAAGTCACAAAACGATGCCTTCATCAAGGTAACGACGCAAAACACCGCCATCGTCTGCCGTCGGCTCGGTTTTCACCGGCAACTATGTCTTCCCGACTCGCAACCGGAACTAGATGTCGGATCTCGAGATCTGACCATCCAGCGTCAGGCCGACCACCTCCGACGGAGGAGATGGCCACCACCGCCGGCTGCCCAGGCCAGATCAGATCTGACCGGAGGCGCCGCCGATCAGTCCACCATGCCCTCCACGCCGTCGCCGCCAATCCGATGCCCGATGGCGCACTGACCGCAGCCGCCGCCCTTCCCAGAACAGGGCCGCGCCATGCTTGCAGCCGCCGCCGCCCGAAACAGGGCCGGTCACCACGCCATCGCAGTCATCACCGCCGCGCCGCATGGATTGGATCAGCCGTCGAGCGCACATCGAAGCCGCCGCCGCCGCGTCACGCTCATCGCCCGTCGCGCCGCCGTACCCATGGTAGCCCGGCGCCTCCTCGTGACCTGGCCGTCCCGCGTCGGCTGTGATGCTCGAAGGGTGGAGATGCGTCGCTGCCGCCCTGTCGGCCAGGCTTTGCCTAGCGGCACTGCGGACGACGGCGAGTAGGGGGGAGAGGAGGGGGGGTTCGAGTGACGGCGGCTAGGGTTTACCCCCGGGTGGCCCACGGGGGCGACACGAGGGAGGGAGGGTGGATGTCTCTAATAGAATGAAACAAATTGAACGTGTAAGCTATTGAACATTGCTGCTTTGCTACTTGTCCTGTTTTCATGGGCGTGTCGTGTGTGGATTAAGTGACCGTCCTTTACAGGTCGTGTGAGCCACCAAAAAGACATGTCAAAATGTATTCGTTCTTCCATCGAAATAATCATGCTGGGCAGTTGCTGCTAGATTTTGTTTGTAAAATTAAGGTTTGTGTAATTTTAGGGTCCAGGTTCTCATTTGCTTGATCCCAACCATGGCTTTTACTTTCACTTTCAGCAACAACCGAAATGAATTTCAGTCGTTTCGGTTTACGTTTCGTCCAAAGGGCTGAAACATACACTTAAATTTAACAAAACACTTGACACTTTAAAGATATATTTGAATTAGTTTGTCCACTCTCTGTTTCAAAATATAAGATATTTTGGCAGTTTAAATTGAACTGCCAAAACATCTTATACTCTTATCTAGGAACGGAGGTAGTACTATTTAAATTAATGAAAGATTTCTATGGAAAGGAATATTCAATGTCTAGTGAAATTAATGAAATTCAGTGAATTTGAACGAAATGTCATTGAAACAGAAAACCATGATCCCAATCGACCAACATTCATTGCAAGAAAGTAGCGAACCCTTTTTCCTTTCATCTCCTCGATTGGACGACTCGGGGGCCCACTAGCGCTCGTCGTTGCCGCAACACCAACAGGAAACCCATGTTGAGACCGTAGTTTGTAGACAGATTCGCCTGAAGGAGCCGCTATTACTCCATGATCAGAGATTGTGCGATGACTGGCGATTGGCGTCTTGTGGCCCTATTGTAGCATACGTATAGATTTTCTGAATTCAAGCATGGGTGACAAGCATGGGTGAAAGTGTGGTCTAACGACCGGCAGTCACCACTCCGTTGGGAGCTGCACCCTTCATCCCCTTTAGAGTTTGGATAGAGCGATATTTGAGAGATTGTTCTCAAACCGGTTACGTATTGTTCAACTCTTGCTAAAATGAATTCTTACGACTCAAAACAATAGTTCGTGTATTGCAGAAATATTTTTTCCCATGTACAATAAAAATTTCATGTACTTTTCAAAAATGTTCTTCTTGTGGAAAAAATGTACTTTCCAATTTTGCTTTCCGCGCTAGGAATATTTACTCTCCAAAGCTTCTTCCATTGCCCCTGGGTAGCAAACACATCAGACATATTAGGCCGTAATTTTGCTTTCTTATGACCAATAATTTTGCTTTCTTATGCCAAAATTTAATGTAATGAATCAATCTATTTGTATACCAAATGTAATTTATTCGTAAAATGATCGTAAGATTACCTCGGATGAAGAATAACTTATTCTACACCATGGGTGATGAATATTATTAATATATATATATATATATATATATAACTTTTTAAAAAGAATTTGAAATAAATATTGAATAAGTATTTCAAAAATGTTGAACAAGTATTTGAAAAATGTTGAAGATGTATTTCAGAAATGTAGAAAGTATTTGAGATATGTTGAGTAAGTATTTGAAAAAACTGTTGATTATGTATATAAAATATGGTGAACATGTATTTTAAAAACATAGAATTATTTCAGAAATATTGAACAAGTATATAAGAATGTAGAATGAAAAAAAAAGAAAAAATAAATAAAGAAAACCAAAAAAGAAAAAATAAACTAGAGGAAAAGGAAATTGAAAAAAAAGAAATAAATGAAAAGACCGGGAGAAAAAATAAAATAGAGAAAAATCAAAGAAAAATAAAAAGAAAAAGAAAACAAAAAAACTTGAAAAACAGAGAAGAAATAGTGAAAACCCCGCTCAATTTGCTTTAACGAGGTCCGACCTACTAGTTTAACATGAACGTGATTCTAGCCCAATGGCAAGCAGCCCGTACAATCGACCAATATACCATGGTTTGAATCCCCCCAGCTCATTTCATTTTCTCTTCCTATTTCTTTGAAGTGCTCAATGTTGGGCTGGTCCGTTACTATAACGTTCGACATGAGGGTAACCTCTCTTCTCGTTTGATGCAAGAAATAGACGCCGCACTCCTATAGGACGCACGATGGATTCTTTTAGGGTGTGTTTTGGTAGGATGTATGAGGGCAAAAGTTTTTAATCCGATCCACTTTTGATTGGTAGAATGCATGGGTTCACCTGAGTTATGCTCTTCTGATGCATAAAAAAGCCCTCGGTCAAGCTCATGCCATGCACCCAAAACAGGATGCATGGAGGCAGCCATGCCGGCCCTCATCCTCGTTCCCACCCACCAGACCACGTTCAGATATATTCAAATTTTCAAAAAATGTTCATAATTTAAAAAAAATCAAAAAATTCAAAACCTCAAAATTTGTTCAAATTTTAAAAAACTTCAGAATTCCAAAATTGTTTAAATTTTTGAAAATGTTTAGAATGTCAAAATTGTTTAAATTTTCAAAATATGTTTAGAATTTCAAATCTGGTTTAAATTTTCAAAAAATGTTTAGAATTTAAAAAAATCAGAATTTTAAAAAATAAATTTTCAAAAAATGTTTAGAATTTTAAAATGTATTCAAATTTAAAACAATGTTCAGAATTTTAAATTTTGTTTTAATTTTTATGCAGTATTCAAAATTTCAATTTTTTATTAAATTTTTGAAAAAACAGAATTTCAAATATGTTCATTTTTTGAAAAATGTTCAGAATTTGAGATTTTTTAAAAATGATCGTCATGTCTAAACACATGCACACTGCCAAACAAGGTCCCGGCTCAGCATGTCTCAACGCATACATCATTGCCAAACAAGAACAACTGCATAAACTCAGCATGTCTACACTATGCGATGAGAGAAAAACAATTAAGATATGTCCATACATGGTACCAAACACACCCTTAAGTACCCGCTATTGAGCTGGTCCATTACTATAGCGTTAGACGCGAGAGTAACCTCTCGTCTCGCTCGGTGCCAGAAATTGCAGAATCATTAATTGAAGAGAACATCTTTCAAAGGTCAATCCCACCTTTCCAATTTGCAACAAGTGACACACTGTATGTATGCCATTTGTCGTAACCTGAGAGCTTTTCTTTTTTTTCGTAGGTCCGTTATTTTAAAACATTTTATCTCTTAAACCGTACGTCCGAATCTCGAACCTTTTTCAGCGTTGAACTCCTCGCCTCGAGATGATCAAAATTAGATTCCATTTTGATAGGTTTTAACGAACATTTTTTTCATGAAAAAAATCGGTTGAAAAATCCTTACCTCTCGTGAAAGGAAAAAACGCGTTTTTTCGTTTCTTAGAGGCACGGTTGTCCCGCTCACGGAAGTGAATTTGTGTCTCATACGGAAGCAAAATTGTTCCTCTCATGGAAAAAAAAGAAAATACATTTTGTTTTTGTTTTCGAGAGGTATGGCCGTGCCTCTCGCGAACGCAAAACCATGTCTCTCGAGGAAGGAAAAAAAACACATTTATTTTCATTTCGCAAAATCAAAATCGTGCCTCACGAGGAAGGGGAAATATGTTTTTTTTTTGAAAGGCACGACGATGCCTTTCGCTGAAGCAAATCCTTGCCTCTCGAAGAAGGAAAAGAAGACGTTTATTTTGTCTGTTTCCGAGAGGCACGATCGCGAAAGCAAATATGTTTCTCTCACGGAACCAAAACCATGTTTTTCGAGGAAGGAAAAAAACACGTTTTTTCGCACAAAAAATTATTTTTTTTATTTCGTCGAAAAGTTAAGACCGGTAAAAACCGAAACACCAAAAATAATAATAGAAAAAACCGAAATCATGTGCGGAAAAATAAAAATAAAAAACAAAATCGAAAGGAAACACTAGAACACAACATGTGGCTGCAGCTAAGAACACGTGTAATGCCGGCGCCCGAGAATGACCCTTGAAAATCTCTCAAAATAGCACTTCTCAAATAGTTAAGAAATAGACCCGTGCTCCTAGGAGGCAAAATCCATAAAAATAAAGCAATGCCAGTGCTCTAACACGCAATCTACGCCGTCTTACCTCATGCAGCTAGCCACTTGAGCTGACCAGGTCAGCTTACTAATGTTTCGCGCGAACGTGTAAGAACAGAGAGCAGCGGCAGATATGAAACATTTATTGATCTTTTTAATACGACCTAGAAGTTATGAACAATTTTGAGATTCCGGTTCTTTTTAAAAACACAATATATATTTTTAAAGTGTTTTTTTATAATTCTATATATTTTTCTTGAAACATAAAGAAAATGTGAACAAATTTCGAAATTTCTAACATTTATTTAAAATGTAAAAAAATCGAATATTGTGATTTTTTTAAAACAAACATGAACAAATTTTGAAATGCAAACCATTTTTTATGGAAAGACGAACATATTTCATAAAAACGATTTTTTTGTGAAAAGGTAAATAATTTGTGAAATGAGGAACATTTTTTCAGTAAGTGAACAAAATTCAATATTTTGAATTTCTTTTTGAAAAATATGAAAAAAATTGGAAACACCAACATTTTTCGAATTTGAGGACAAATTTTGTATTCGTGAATGTATTTTTTAATATGAGAACAAATTTGTAATCGAAAACATTTTTTGAAATTCCAAACAAAATATAAAAACCACAAACATTTTTGGATTTTTTTTAATTTACAGTTTTGTCCGGAGAAGAAACAAAAAAAGCGAAGAGAAAAAAAGAAATAGCAAACCCAGAAAAATCGGTTGAGGAAACCCTCTTGAAGGTTTCCAAAACTGATAAAAACCGGCTTGGAGCCTTAGAAGATTCCCAAAACCGAAAACCTATTTAGTGTTGTAAATGGACCGGCCAACTCGGTCGCTTGCCGACACGTGTCTTCGATAAAACCTTGACTATATGACACGTGCGAGAGTCATAATTGGCCGTGTAAGTAGAAGATCATACGGGCGAGTATATGTTTCGCTTGCTGCTGAAAGCACATTTGCTCCATTGGTGATTTTGGTAATTAATAACAACATACATGTCATTTGACTCATGTTTTTGCTAAGCATATTCCATGAAAAGTCCAATGATGGGATCGCTATAAATTGTGAGGAGATATCCCAAGACGCGAGGAATGGACTGGCAAAACTTCAAGCTAGAAGACTCTCTTTTTACTTTTTGAGAAATCACTTTGAGTTCATAGAAAGCCAATACTATTAAAAAGGGGTAAGGTATTGTTGATGAACAAATTGCTCCACATGCACAAGTGCTAGCCCCCCAAAACACCCACAAGCTCTCCCAAAAAATACTCTGTCTAAACCCTACCACTCAAAATCGGTGCCACCAAGAATTCCATATCGGCTACACCGAGTCAAAACCTAAGACAAAACCCTAGCCAAACTGAGTTCACATCAGTGCAACCAAGAATTAGTGACCACGATTATGTTGGCTGATTTAAAAAATCGGAATTTCTGAGTTTTGTATTTCGGTCTCACCGAGTCTTGGAAACTGCCTCGGCCACTCACTTCGATACCACCGAGTTTCCTATATCGGTCTCACCGAGATTCCCAAAGTTGCCACATTTTGAACAGATAGGTACAACCGAGTTTTTCATCGGTTTCACCGAGATGGTCAATAATGTTGTAACAGTTGGATTTTTGGAGATGCCTGTATATACCCGTCCACCACATCCCACTCGCAAGAGAAGCACTCATAACAATTCCCCACTTCCCATATCTAAATTTATGAGAAAGAACCACCTACCCTTATGTTGAGATCAAGATCATCCACTCCAACCATATGGATCCTTATTTCTAGCCTTCCCAAGTTGCTTTCCACCCAACCAATCTCTTATACCAAGCCAAATATGTGAGAGAGTGATTGAGTGTTGAGGAGTCTATCAGCTTGAGGCACAAGAGCAATGAGTTCATCACCATTATCAAGCCTATTAGCTTTTAGAGGGTGGTGCCTCCTAGATTGGTTAGGTGTTGCTTGGGAGCCTCCTACTTCGTGTTGTGGAGTTAAACCAAGAAGTTTATACGGGTTAGGAGATCGCCTACTTCGTGAAGATCTACCCATAGTGAGGCTAGTCCTTCAAGGATGGAAGCTGTTATGGAATAGTCAAGGTTGCTACTTCGTGGACCCATGTGGGTGGAGCCCTCCGTAGACTCTAGCGACCGCTACCCTCCATGGGTTGAAGACTCCATAAACATGGATGTACAATAGCACCACCTATCGAAACCACGGGAAAAATCTTCGTGTCTACAATTGCGTTTAATCTTGTAAACCTTACCTCTATTACATGCACTTGCCTTTACTTTCCGCTGCTATACTCGTAGACATGCATGTGTAGGATGTGCTTGACTTGTTATCATTGCTAAAATATGTCAACAACTAAAATTGGGAAAAGGTAGAATTTTTATTTGGTCAAGTAGTCTAATCACCCCCCTGTAGACCTATTGTCGATCCTACAAGTGGTATCAGAGCATTGGTCTCCATTGCGTTGGTTTCACAACCTAGGAGAATGGGGTGTCTAGCGAGGGAAATTATCACCGTAGAGGTCCTTACTTCTATGGTACAATTTTTGCTAGTTGCAAGCATAATATCAAAATGCATATTCTTGGTCATAACCATGCCTTTAGGGTTGTTGTTCGTGTTGGCTTGCAAGGTGAATTCTTTGGTGATGAGAAGGAACCGGATCGTGAAGCGACAATGGAATAATTGAAGATGTTTCAATACAATGCTCAAGCATGTGACATTCTTTTCAACTGTCTATGCCCCGAAGAATTCAACAAACTCAGCTGTCTTGAGAATGCAAAGGAAATTTGGGATACTTTTGTTGATATGCATGAAGGTACTGATTTTGTCAGAGAATCTAAGTTGGATGTACTTCAAAGCCAGGTTGACAAATTCAAGAAAAAGGATGGTGAAGGAGTCGCGGAGATGTACTCTAGGCTAGATCTCATTACCAATGAGATTGTTGGCTTAGGAAGCGAGGAAATGACCGACAAATCCATCATCAAGAACATACTTAGAGCTTTGGATGGAAAGTGTGACACCGTGTGCACCTTAATCCAAATGATGCTAAACTACAAAGATCTCAAGCCTACAAAAGTGATTGTAAGAATTGTTGCTCATGAGATGTCACTCAAAGACAAGGAAGAGCTTCACAACATGTCTAGCAAAGTGATTGTAAGAATTGTTGCTCATGAGATGTCACTCAAAGACAAGGAAGAGCTTCACAACATGTCTAGCAAAGTGATTGTAAGAATTGTTGCTCATGAGATGTCACTCAAAGACAAGGAAGAGCTTCACAACATGTCTAGCGGTGCTTACAAATCCACAAGTAACAACATTGTCACAAATGAAGATATAAGCCTCATGGTCAAGAAATTCAACAAATTCACCAAGAGTAGAGGCAAAGAGAGGAACTCCAACTGAAAAAAGGCCTAGACAATACTCCAATGAGTGCATGCCCCCCCACACACAAAATAAGGGAAGAGTGACCTAGAATAAATAGCTCAAGAGATGAGTCACCTCAAAGAGAGAGAAGGAGTAGAGATGATTGTTATGAACGAAGACCTTAAGGAGAAGTAGGGATTCAGAGAAGAAGGACAAGTACACCAAGATCTACTCCAGAAGAAGACATCAAGCTCATGTTGGTGAATGGGTTTCCGGCTTCGATTCCGTCCACCACTCCGAGATAACCTATCACTCTGACTCCGGCTATAGTCAAGATGAAGGTGTTTCCAGACTTGCACTCGTTTCCTCCAAGTCCTACGACATATTTGATTCACCAAATGAAGGGAGTGGAAGTTGCTTCATGGATAAAGGCCCCAAGGTATCACACCCCGAATATCTTGATTTCAATAGTGACGAGGATGACTTACTAGGAGATGATGACTTGCTGTTTGACAAATCTATTGATATAGGTCAAAATGAACTTGCTAGTAATCACTTTAGTCAAGAGAAGTCGTGTGATGACGATAAGTTGGAAATAGAGCGACTAACTCAAGAACTAAACACTCTTAAGTTATCCCACGAGTCTACTCTTAAGTAAGGACCCATGAGAAGCTCCGCTTCGAGAAGCTCAATTTGGAGCAAGAGCATGAATTCCTTAAAGCTATCAATGCCAATCTTCAAAATAAGACTTCATCTTATCTAGACAAACAACTTATCTTGTCTACATTCATTCCACAAGTTAAGGCTAAGAAAACTAGTAACAAAGGCAAGAAAGGTTCTTCAACTAGTAGCAATAAAAATGATAAATACAATGATATTGCTTCTAGTAGTTCCATTGATCCCACTAACGACTATCTTAGCCAAGTTACACTTGAGTAAGAAAATAAACTATTGAAAGGGATTATATAGAAAGGTATCTACAAAAGTCTTGCTGGGTGTAAGCAATTTGAGGGAATTGTACACAAGCACGGAGGATACCAGAAGAACCATGGCATTGGCTACTTCAACGCTAATGGAGTTGAATGGAAAGAAGGTCCATACCCCAAGCCCAAGTTTGTTCCTCAAAGGGAGAAGTATGAACATACTCTTCCGAAGGGAACAAAAGCTCAAGATGACCTTGCACCACAAGATCACAAGCTCAAGGGAAAGTACAGGCTTCAAGAGGAGATTGACTCATATGAAGATGAATCCCAAGCTTTGGTCAAGTGGGTTCCCAAGGCTACTGCAAGCCCAACTTCTACAAGTGCCACGTCAACACCAAGGATTCCCATCAACTTGATGTGGGTCCCCAAGAATAAGAAATAGAGTAGTTCTTGAGGGGTGACTCCGCCAATAAAATTCACTCATATTAATTATTTGCAAGAACTAGTTGCAATCAACATCAACATTATGCAATAGTTCAAAGGAGTCACACATTCCCTCAAAGGTAAGCAAGGGACAAGGTAATTAATGAATCCATGGACATCATCATGTATGCTTTGGACTCCATGTCCATAGATATCCTTGTATTTGTCTCTTGGTTTGGGACTAACCCATGTAGGTGAGAAGAGTAAGAAACAAAAAGTATTGCTCCCAACTCAAGATGATCTTCATCAACTATGAGCATCCACTACTACATCACCCACATGAAGTCTTCTATGACAAAACCCAAGGTTAGTTTATCCCTCTTAGGGGGTATGTCACATCAAGGGGGAGATTTACTGTAAGACTTGAGTCAAAGTATCTCTTAGAATGTGACAACATTAACAAGCTTTATGTACAAGTGGTAACCCCACTTGTGATTAAACGATGAGTATGACCAATGATCAAGTATTCTTACTTGGCTCCTAAGTCAATATACTCATATATATATATATATATATATGACTTCATCATCGCCAAAGTGCTTGATAGATGCTAGAATGTTTGTGCATGTTTGCCACGATTTCATTTGATATCTTATTGTGTGAGCATGTTGGTCTGCATATCTTTACTCATTCGAGGATATCCAATTATAGCTATTTGGCTTTTGATTTTATTTTACCAATTGGATGTACAAGAATGCCTGGGACCCCTTGTTGGGGAACGTCGCATGGGAAACAAAATTTTCCTACATTCACGCAAGACCTATCCATGGTGATGAGCATCTACGTGAGGGAGAGTGGATCTACATATCCTTGTAGATCGCTAAGCGGGAAGCGTTAAGAAACGCGGTTGGTGTAGTCGAACGTCTTTGTTGGAAATATGCCCTAGAGGCAATAATAAATTGGTTATTACCATATTTCCTTGTTCATAATAATCGTTTATTATCCATGCTATAATTGTGTTGATCGGAAACTCAGATACATGTGTGGATACATAGACAACACCATGTCCCTAGTATGCCTCTAATAGACTAGCTCGTAGATCAAAGATGGCTATGGTTTCCTAGTCATGGACATGAGATGTCATTTGGTAACGGGATCACATCATTAGGAGAATGATGTGATGGACAAGACCCAAACTACAAATGTAGCATATGATCGTGTCAGTTTTATTGCTACTGTTTTCTGCATGTCAAGTATATGTTCCTATGACCATGAGATCATGCAACTCACTGACACCGGAGGAGCACTTTGTGTGTATCAAACGTCGCAACATAACTGGGTGACTATAAAGGTGCTCTGCAGGTATCTCCGAGGGGGTTTGTTGGGTTGGCATGGATCAAGACTAGGATTTGTTGCTCCGTGTGACGGAAAGGTATCTCAGGGCCCACTCGGTAATACAACATAACAATAAGCCTTGCAAGCAATGTGACTAAGTGTTAGTCACGGGATCTTGTATTACAGAATGAGTAAAGAGACTTGTCGGTAACGAGGTTGAACTAGGTATGGAGATACCGATGATCGAATCTCGGGCAAGTAACATACCAAAGAACAAAGGGAACATCATACGGGATTAACTGAATCCTTGACACAGAGGTACGACCGATAAAGATCTTCGTACAATATGTAGGAACCAATATGGGCATCCAGGTCCCACTATTGGTTACTGACCGTAGAGGTGTGTCGGTCATGTCTACATAGTTCTCGAACCCGCAGGGTCTACACACTTAAGGTTTGGTGACGTTTCGGTAGTATGGAGTTTTGTATGGTGGTGACCGAAGGTTGTTCAGAGTCCCGGATGATACCCGGAGGTCACGAGGAGCTCCAGAATGGTCCGGAGGTAAATATTGATATATAGGAAGTCCTATTTTGGTCGCCGAAAAAGTTTTGGGCTAATCAGTAGTGTACCGGGAGTGCCGGTAGTGTACCGGGAGACAATCAGGAGGGGTATTTCGACCTAAGAGGCTACATGGGCTGTGGGAGAGTGAATACCAACCCTTAGTGGGCTGGTGGAAGTCCCACAGAAGGCCCATGCGACTGGGAGAGAAAAGCCCAAAGAGAAAAGGTGGAAAAAGGCAAAAAAATGAAGGAGTCCAAGTCCTACTAGGATTGGAGGAGGATTCCTCCTCTCCTCCTGGTTCGGCCGACCCAAGGGCTGGCTCCTTGGGAGATAAGCCTCCTCCTCCTCTCCTCCTATATATACTAGAGGGTTTTAGGGTTTTGGCACAAGATTTTCAGCCACATGCTACCCGTTCCTCTAGTGCACAGTTTCTCCTCTAGATCGGTTTTCTATAGTGCTTAGGCGAAGCCCTGCCGGAATAGCTCCACCACCATCGCCGCAGCGCCGTCACGCTACCAGAGAACTCTTCTACCTCTCTACTCCCTCTTGCTGGATCAAGAAGGCAGAGATCATCATCGAGCTGTACGTGTGCTGAATGCGGAGGTGCCATTCGTTCGGCGCTAGATCGGAAGGACCGTGATCAAGACTGCGAGACGGATCATGATGAGATCGCGGGACGGATCGTGATGAGTTCGTGGAACGGATCGTGATTGGATCACGGGACGGATCATGATGAGATCGCGGGATGCTCGGCGATTTGGATCGCGAAGACGTTCGACTACACCAACCGCATTTCTTAACGCTTCCCGCCTAGCGATCTACAAGGGTATGTAGATCCACTCTCCCTCTCGTAGATGCTCATCACCATGGATAGATCTTACGTGTGCGTAGGAAAATTTTTGTTTCCCATGCAACATTCCCCAACAGTCTTCGCGATCCAAATCGCCGAGCGTCCCGCGATCCAGTCACGATCCGTCCCGATCAAGCACCGAACGGACGACACCTTCGCGTTTAGCACACGTACAACTTGATTATGATGTCCGCCTTCTTGATCCAGAAAGAGGGAGCAGAGAGGTAGAAGAGTTCTCCGGCAGCGTGACGGTGCTCCGGCGATGATGGTGGAGCTATTCCGGCAGGGCTTCGCCTAAGCACTGCAGAAATCCGATCTAGAGGAGAAACTATGCACTGGAGGAACGGGTAGCACGTGGCTGAAAATCTAGTGCCAAAAACCCTAAAACCTCCAGTATATATAGGAGGAAGAGATGAGGAGACTTGGCCCTCAAGGTACCAGCCCTTGGTTCGGCCGAATCAAGTGGGAGAGGAGGAATCCTCCTCCAATCCTAGTAGGACTAGGATAGCTCCCTATTTTGCCTTTTTTCCACCTTTTCTCTTTCGTTTTTCTCTCCCAGCCGCATGGGCCTTGTGTGGGACTTCCACCAGCCCACTAAGGGCTGGTATTCAATCTCCCACAGCCCATGTAGCCTCTTGGGTCGAAATACCCCTCCCGATGGTCTCCCGGTACACTACCGGCACTCCCGGTACACTACCAAAATAGGACTTCCTATATATCAATCTTTACCTACGGACCATTCCGGAGCTCCTCGTGACGTCCGGGATCTCATCTGGGACTCTGAACAACCTTCGGTCACCACCATACATAACTCTATACTACCGAAACGTCACCAAACCTTAAGTGTGCAGACCCTGCGGGTTCGAGAACTATGTAGACATGACCGAGACACCTCTACGGTCAATAACCAATAACGGGACCTGGATGTCCATATTGGTTCCTACATATTCTACGAAGATCTTTATCGGTCGAACCTCTATGTCAAGGATTCAGTTAATCCCGTATGATGTTCCCTTCGTTCTTCGGTATGTTACTTGCCCGAGATTTGATCGTCAGTATCTCCATACCTAGTTCAACCTCGTTATCGGCAAGTCTCTTTACTCGTTCCGTAATACAAGATCCCGTGACCAACACTTAGTCACATTGCTTGCAAGGCTTATTGTGATGTTGTATTACCAAGTGGGCCTTGAGATACCTCTCCGTCACACGGAGTAACAAATCCCAGTCTTGATCCATGCCAACTCAACAGACACCTTCGGAGATACCTGTAGAGCACCTTTATAGTCACCCAGTTACGTTGCGACGTTTGATACACACAAGGCACTCTTCTGGTGTCCGTGAGTTACATGATCTCATGGTCATAGGAACATATACTAGACATGCAGAAAACAGTAGCAATAAACTCACACGATCATATGCTACGTTTGTAGTTTGGGTCTTGTCCATCACATCATTCTCCTAATGATGTGATCCCGTTATCAAATGACATCAGATGTTAATGGCTTGGAAACCTTGACCATCTTTGATCAACGAGCTAGTTCACTAGAGGCATACTAGGGACAAAGTGTTGTCTATTTACCCACACATGTAATGTGTTTCCAATCAATACAATTATAGCATGGATAATAAACGAGTGAACAAAGAAATATAATAATAAACACTTTATTTATTGCCTCTAGGGCATATTTCCAACACCCCTCTCTAGCTATGTATGCTTTCTCGTCTCAAGTTATATTCATGCTACATCACAAAACTTGAACAAGCACTTCTCAATCCCTCTATGTGAGGAGCACTCGGAGTACCGTGTCAACAAGAGCTGCATTCCAAAACCTCTTTGTGAATCTCAGTGTAACCAACTTCACAAACTCGGTTCCACCGATTCATTAAGTTGATCTAGGTTTTTGACCTCGGTAAAGCTAATCAGAAATTGTCGGTCTCACCGAGTCTCTTTGTCTCCTAACAGTCGGGCAACTCGGTGACACCGAAACATTTCAATCGGTTTCACTGACAGTGTGGAGTATTTAGCTTGGAGGACCCAACTTTTGAAATTCAATCTTCAAGGTCTTTTCCTACAAACTCCGAACTACCGCTCCAGACCCCTGGGTCGTCGCCTTTGCTTCCCCTTACACCTCCACCATTGGGAATCACCACCATCGATGGAATCTAAGCCACCGTCGCTGCTGTAGCGGATTCATCACCAAGCTAGGGTATGAATTCGGCCCCTTGTGCGCCCCTCTATCCGGTTCTTGCGCATTAGGTTTCTTCCATCCACAAACCACAGTGTGCAATCTTCCTAATCCACTAGAAGATTCATTATATTAGCGAACGAGAAAATCTTAGGTTTAGCCATCCGCAAAACACATCTTGGTGACACCAAGTCACAAGAATCGGTTCTGCCGATTTGGTTCTAAGGTTCGTGCGAATGATCTCGGTGAAACCAAGTGGTCATTTTTGGTGACACCGAAGTGGCTACCAAGTTTCTATGAAGAAGATCATCTGTCTCGGTGAATCCAAAAATTCTGACTTGGCAGTACCGAAATCCATTTTGCTGAAAGTTAAAACTAAGAATTTCTTTGTTCAAATTTGAAAAATGTTTGTGTTTTGTGATGACTCAACCCCACTGCTTTTCTATACTCTATTCACAGGGTCAGCATATCAGATTTAGTGGACAACTAGAATGACTTTAGAGAGAGAGATGTTGAGATGAGTTCAGGCACTAGTCCCGAGGGTTGCTCATCTTCTTATGATGACAACCCTAGATCACCTGATCTTCCCAAGGCTGCAACTTGAGCCAGGAGGAAGTTGAACTCAGATGGAGAAGACTCTGACTTTGTGCGAGATGAGGTCCTTGCCATGACAAAGCAGGACAAAGTAGACAAGGCTGCTAAGAAGACTGCATCTGATGCCACCTCATCTAAAAGACCTGTTAGGAAGGAGTATGCCATCACAGAGGCTATGAGAGCACCAGAGAGTGCCATGGCTTCCATGCAAATAGAGCCAGACAGAAGCTCTATGCCCAAGAAGCCTGCTGAGAAGAAGAGAAGTAGGAAGAGGATAGTGCATGTTGTTAGAAGACCAACTTCCATGTTTGAAGATCCAGCAGATGTAGAGGGAGAGTAAGAGTCAATTGCTCAGGCTCCTCCTAAGAAGAAGAAGAAGTTGCTTGCTGACGCCATGACTTCTTAGGCCCCTCCCAAAGGCAAGGCAGCTCCTCCTCCCAAGAAGTCCACAACTCCTAAGTCCAAGAGGACTACTAAGGATGTGCCAATTGCAAAGAAGAACAAGGGATCCTCCTCCGGAGCTGCTGCTGAAGATGAGGACATGTCTATCTTGAGGAAGCTTAGTCCTCACCTCCCACAACACAATGACAACTATCCACTTGCTGAGGATATGAAGAAGAGGAAGGATTCAGGGCTAAGAGAGTGGAGAGCTATAGATCCTTATTCTAAGAGTAGGAAGACAGTTGTAGATTACATATTCTACACTAAGGAGCAGTAGGATTTCTATGAGACAATCTTGCATGATAAGAGCCCTGCTGTTAGTGACATGAGATATGTAGATTGGGGCTACATTAAGGAAAATGAGGATTACTTCCCCCATGTACTAGATAACTTCAAGACTGTTGATATTGATGTTTTTGTTGGCAAGAAGATGACCCCCTGGAATGATGAGATGATTATGCAGTTCTACTCCACTGCACACTTCTATTCATATGGCAGGATAGTGTGGATGACCAGGGGCACCAGATATGAATCTTCAGTGGAAGAGTGGGCTACCATCTTAGGAGGTCCACAAGTATAGGATGGTGACTTGGATGTATACTCAGAAGCCAAGATGAATCACAATTCCATGGCAAATATGTACAAGCCAATCCCTGCTGACTATGTGCATTCACATAAGTTTGGTGCAGTGTGCTATCTGCAAGCAGGCTTGCAAACCACCAGCACCATTCTGAGGTACACATTGATGCCCAAGTCAGGCGATGAGAAGATGATCAGAGGATTCTCCATCAACATGTTTCATCACATTGACCTTCACACCAGATTCAGAGTCATGGACTTGATTGTAGAGACCGTGAAGAGGACAGCTGCTGACCAAAAGAGGTCATGTGGATATGCTCCATACATTCATATGCTCATCAATTCCAAGCCTAAGAAGAATGTATTTGCTCTTGATAGACCTCACATGCCTCTCCAGCCAGAGCTTGAGGACAATGTAGTGGTGATGGACCCAGATCATCCCACTTCACCTGTTGCATAGGCAACAACTGAGGCAGCCAGAGCCACTAGTGCTCCAGTGCCAAGGACAAGGAACGAGCAGATGGATCTCATTCCCAGTTCAATCCAAGGCATGCAGAATGACATCACGGAGATTCTCGAGAACCAAAAGAGCCTGGAAAGGATTGTTGAAGACAAGTTTCATACTTTGAACAACAAGGTGGATGGGCTGACTAAGATAGTTGACGAGCTCAAGAAGGAGGTGGACTCAGTACCCTTCCCCACACCTCAGAGGATGATGATGAAGAGCCAGGTCACCCTCTCTAGCCTAGCACTCAGTTCAAGACACAAGCCAGATCCTTGTCAGTGCCAGCTTCTAAGAAGAGACCATGGACATGAGCTCCTCGTGCAGCTCCTTGAGTCCCACCAGCTCCATCAGCACCTCAAGTGTCTACACCAACCCCTTCCATGACATCGGCAGAAGTCTTCGCGGATGCGGTTCTCTCGACTCCTACATCAACCAGAGAAATGATTAGTCCTATACCTTTGAAATTTTTGGTAACTTGTTGCCAAAGGGGGAGAAGTTGTATAGATCAATAGGACTTCGAAAGAGAGAGTTGCTTTTTGCTGTTGTCCAAAACTTTAAAATATTTTGGTTGTTCGTTTGTGTTAAACTTGTTGGTGTTTGATCATACACTTCTTATGTGTTTCTACTATTCCCTATCCTTTGAGATGCTTATGTGATGGTCATTCACTTCTTGCTTGATGTGTTGTGCTATGTTATCCATTCATATTATACTCGCACACCACCAAGCTGTATGTGACATGGAAGAGTGCCCCATGAGCCTAATCGATTGTGCATTTGCATTCAAACACAAATTCAAAATAATGCACAAATTTAGGGGGAGCTCTTGCTTATCACATACTTCTCAAAGCGACGACTCTATTCATTGATTATATCATATGTCGAAGCTTTGATCTATATGTTGTGATCAATTACCAAAAAGGGGGAGACTGAAAGCACATTTGCTCCCTTGGTGGTTTTGGTAATTAATAACAACATATATGTCACTGGATTCATGTTTTTACTAAGCATATTTCGGGAAAAATCCAATGATGGGATGGCTATAAATTATGAGGAGATACCCCAAGATGCAAGGAATGGATTGGCAAAGCTTCAAGCTAGAAGACTCTCTTTTAACTTTGTGAGAAATCACTTTGAGTCCATAGGAAAGCCAATGCTATTAAAAGGGGGCAAGGTATTGTTGGTGAACAAATTGCTCCACGTGCACAAGTGCTAGCCACCAAAAACAACCACAAGTTCTCCCACAAAATACTTTTTCTAAAACATACCACTCAAAGTCGGTGCCACCAAGAATTCCATATTGGCTACACAGAGTCAAAACCTAAGTCAGAACCCTAGCCAAACCCTAGCTCTTCAGTGCAACCGAATTCACATGGGTGCAACCGAGAATCAGTGACCATGATTCTGTTGGCTGATTTCATAAAATCGGAATTTCTGAGTTTTGTGTTTTGGTCTCACCGAGTCTTGGAAACTGCCTCGGCCACTGACCTCGGTACCACCAAGTTTCCTATATCAGTCTCATCGAGATTCTGAAAGCTGCCACATTTTGAACAGATCGATACAACCAGGTTTTGCATCGGTTTCACCAAGATGGTCAATAATGTTGTAACAGTTGGATTTTTGGAGATGCCTATATATACCCCTCCACCACACCCCACTCGCAAGAGAAGCACTCAGAATAGTTCACCACTTCCCATATCCAAATTTCTGAGAGAGAACCACCTACCCTTGTGTTGAGATCAAGATCATCCACTCCAACCATATGGATCTTGATTTCTAGCCTCCCCAAGTTGCTTTCCACCCAATCAATCTCTTCTACCAAGCCAAATCTATGAGAGAGTGACTGAGTGTTGAGGAGTCTATCATCTTGATGCACAAGAGCAAGGAGTTCATCACTATTATCAAGCATATTACCTTTTCGATGGTGCTGCCTCCTAGATTGGTTAGGTGTTGCTTGGGAGCCTCCTACTTCGTGTTGTGGAGTTGAACCAAGAAGTTTGTACGGGCAAGGTGATCGCCTACTTCGTGAAGATCTAGCCATAGTGAGGCTAGTCCTTCGTGGACGGAAGCTGTTATGGAATAGTCAAGGTTGCTACTTTGTGGACCCTTATAGGTGGAGCCCTCTATGGACTCTCGCGACCGCTACCGTCCGTGGGTTGAAGACTCCATAAACGTGGACGTACGATAGCACCACCTATCAGAACCACGGGAAAAATCTTTGTGTCTACAATTGCATTTGATCATCTAACCCTTACCTCTATTACATGTGCTTGTCTTTACTTTCCGCTGCTATACTCGTAGGCATGCATGTGTTGGTTGTGCTTGACTTGTTATCATTGCTCAGATCTGCCCACAACTAAAATTGGACCAAAATTCCTAATATATTGAAGATCAAAGGAATTTTTCTTTGTTTCTTGTAAACAGATGATATAACAAGCACTTTCCTCAATCTTTTGCTTCAAAGCCAACCATTTTTCCGGAGCATTTAGCCCTCTAATGTTCCAGTTCAATATATTCTAGCTTCTATTTTGATTCATGTAACTTTGTGAAATGTCTGTGCTTATCGGAGAGGCAACAATTTATATCACCCATGGACCAAAGAATTTTGAGTGACCAACAAAACAGAGTCAAACAACACTTCAGCAACAAGGTCTTTAATTCAAACATAGTACATGACTCCAAATCAGTCTTACAGACAGTGCATATAACCCAAAACATAAGAGATACATGAATTTTATCATGGAACACATAAACCAAACTCAAAGTCCCATTGACATCAAGCCCTAAGGCAGACCTAAATTTCTGGAGTTGTATCATCATTTGTCCACACGAGGACGGTCATCTTTCTTCTTGGCCAGGGACACCATGGCCAAGCTCTCCTTGGGGTCTTTCTTTTTCTACTTCTTGTTGAGCTTGCACTCCAGCGCCTCATCAGCCATCTTGCAAAAGGATTTTGTGAGATTCGTAACCACCTTATTTGATTGAAGTGGAGGCAAAGCATTATAGGGTAAGCATTTAGAGCTAGAGCATGAATTTCTTTTTAATCCTGCATTTTCCTTACTAATTCTGCCGCTTCTCCTTACCTCTATTTCTACTAAGGGAGTTTTGCCCCCTTCTGTTTTTTGCATTGACCTGCCCAAAGGGTAGTAATAGGGCTTGATCCAAATTGATTTCCTCAGAGTTCATTTTTTCACCCTCTTCCACTGTGTTTTCACGAGAGTTTACAGCCTCTTTTCATACATGAGCTGGAGAAACTAGACATTTGTAAGGGATATGAAATGTTATACTTTGTTCAGACCAGATATTTGTCATGTTCTCCTCAGATTTAGTAGGTGTTAAGAGTTCACAAAGAGGTGACTTTAACTTGTGTACAATCCACTCAAATTTATCAGGTGTCATGAGCAAATGGATTATGAAGTTGAAACAACTTACAGGGACCTGAGTTGTGAAGATCCCTTGGGCCTCCGCTGGTTTGATTGCAAAGTGCTCTTTCCACAATAAGAGTCTCTCCTCAGAAAGCACCGTGTCATAGGATTTAGAAGCCATCATTTGCAAATATTTCATTACAAATAAAGAAGCACCCTTTGTTGATTTATTGAAATGGTCCTCTAGCAGATCTAACCAAGAATTTCTGGAGCAGTCAGAGAAGATCTTACCAGGTGCAGCAGTCTTGTTGGGAAAATTGATACCATTGTCAGCAGACACTTGCAGTTCTGTGTTGGAATTTGTGCCCTGTATTCGGACCTTTGGTGGCCTTCTTGTTGCATGGAATGGAGCTCTTTTTCAAGGAGAAAAATATTCCAAAATAAATTCCCTCTCTCTATCAACTTCACTACCAACCTCTCAAATCAAAGTTGGATACTCGTGCCCAATGATGTTGATTGGATAATTATGGGTGATTCGACTTTATCAGAGACCCATCTGATGGAAATAGACCTGGAGGTGATATTAATGACATGCTATTATTCTATGCTACAATCAGTAAACTTGGGTTAATTGAACTTCCTTTGAAAGGTAGACAATTCAGTTGGAGTAATATGCAAGACAGTCCTCTGCTTGAAAAATTAGACTGGTTCTTCACCTCTTATTCTTGGATGACCTCATTCATAGACACAACTGTCTTGCCTCTCTCAAGGACAATCTTAGATCATATACCTTGCATGGTGAAAGTTGGCACCATGACCCCTAAAGCAAAAATATTCAGGTTTGAGAACTTTTGACTACAACACAGTGACTTCAAAAACATTGTTGCAATTGCTTGGAATATCCTAGTGGGGCACCATGATTCAGCTAAGAGGATCAATGCCAAGTTCAAAAATTTGAGAAGGGCTCTAAAAAACTGGTCCAAAGATTTACCATGTCTTAAGAAAAAAATTGAAGATATCAATGATGCCATTTTTCTGTTGGATCTGTTTCAAGATTTTATAGATCTCAGTACCCTTTAATGGAATTGCAGAAATATTCTTAAATAGGAATTGCTTACTCTTTTTAAAAATCAGAAGATATATTGGAAGCAAAGAAGTAAAATTAAATGGGTCAAATTTGGTGATGAAAACACAAAATTCTTTTACACCAAAGAAACCATAAATCACAGACACAATTACATTGCAGTTCTTTAGAATGAGGACCATCCTGAATTCTCTAATCATGATAGTAAAGCTGCTATTTTATAGGGATTCTTTCAAGAAGAGAATGGGCACTTCACAAGACTCTACCATGCACTTTGATCTACAGTCTCTCTATGGTACCTTACATGATCAGAGTATGTTTGAAGAATTGGAAAGCCTTTCATGGATGAGGAGATTAATAATGTGGTCAAAGACCTCCCCTCTAAAAAATCTCCTGGGCCATATGGTTTCAACAATGAATTCTTCAAAGCTTGCTGGGATATTATTGGTCCAGATGTCACACATCTTGTCCATGACTTTCATCAGGACAAAGTAAATTTGGAGAGCATCAACACTTCCTATATCACTCTCATTCCTAAAGTTTCAACCCCAATAAGACCTAATGACTTCAGGCCAATATCACTCCCCAACTGCTGCTTAAAATTTATCACAAAGTTGCTGGCCAATAGACTGCAAAAGATCATTCTGAACTTGGTCCACATTAATCAATATGGCTTTCTTCAGAATAGATCAATCCAAGACTACCTTGGATGGGCATATGAATACTTGCATCAATGCCACAAAACTAGTGATGAATGTGTTGTGATCAAATTGTACTTTGAAAAAGCATTTGACACTTTGGATTTTAAAGCCTTTTTGAACATTCTAAAAGCAAAAGGTTTTGGTGACAGATGGATTCTATGGATGCAACTTCTATTCCAGTCCGCCTCTTCTGCTGTTCTGCTCAATGGTGTGCCAGGAAAAAATTCTAGTATAGGAAAGGGGTCACACAAGGTGATCCCCTTTCACCTTTGTTGTTTGTTATAGTAGCAAATTTGCTACAATCAATTTTGAACAAAGCTATGAATCAGGGTTTTATCACACCTCCTCTAATGGTCAACTCCTGCCTAGACTTCCCAATAATTCAATATGTTGATGACACTTTGGTTGTTATGAAAGCTGACGCAAGACAACTGTTTTGCCTAAAGGCACTGCTTAATACTTTTGCAGACTCCACTGGCTTGAAGGTAAATTACAATAAGTCAAACCTAATTCCTATCAACATTGATGATGACAAGGCTGAGATCTTTATTAATACACTGCAATGCAAGAAAGGCAGTTTCCCACTCACATATCTTGGCATGCCTCCAGGCCTTCATAAACCCACAGTGGAACAATGTATGCCATTGGTCAAGAAAATTTCTAACAAGTTATTAGGACTTGCAACCTTCATGACACAAGCTGGAAGGTTACTTTGGGTCAAGTCAATTCTAGCTTCCTTACCAATATTCTTCATGTCTTGCCTGGATCTGCGTGAAACTATAAAGAAGCAAATCATCAAATACCTCAGACACTGCTTATGGAGGAGCCCTGATTTGATGATCACAGACCTGCTATGGTAGCAAGGCGTACTGTATGCAGACCTAAAAGCTAAGGTGGCTTAGGTGTCAAGGACCTAAATGTGCAAAACAAGGCTCTGTTACTCAAAAATCTTCATAAATTCTATAACAGAGAAAACATACCTTGGGTGAACTTGATCTGCGAGGCCTATTACAGTAGTGGAAAATTACCTGGTCAGCAACTGCAAGGCTCTTTTTGGTGGAAAGCTAATTTAAAGCTAGTTGAGGTTTTCAAGTCTATGGCAAGATGCAACTTAGGGGATGACCAATCAACATTATTCCGGAGTGATCTCTGGCATGATGATTGCTTACAAAATAGCTGCCCTCATCTGTTTTCATTTGCCAGAAACAAGGATGTTACTGTTCAAACAGTTCTACAAACTGAATTCTTGGAAGATCTGTTTCACCTTCCTCTAACTATTCAAGCTTATGAGCAGTTTCAACACATTGGGGAAATTTGTGATGAGTTAAAGGCATCTGAACACATCACCAGCACTAACACATGGAGTTACATGTGGGGGTCAGAGAAGTTTTCTTCTACAAAAGCATATAGTGTCATGATTGGGTTAAAAATTGCGCCACCTCACTTCCAATGGATCTGGAATTATTCCTGTCAACCAAAACACAAAATATTTTTCTGGATGGCAATGCATGACAGATTTAACACCAGAAACTTGCTTAGAAGGAAAACATTCTATCTAGAGAACTACAACTATGCTCTTTCTGGCTGACCTCATGAATAAACTTTATTTCATCTATTCTCGGGCTGCCCCTTTGCAGTCAGATGCTGGAATTATGTCTGCCCAAGAAGAGACACTCCCTTGTCTATATGGGAAACTATTGAGGACTTAAAAAACAAATTGAGATTGCCATTCTTCATGGATATTATCATTTTGGCTTCATGGGCAATATGGATCTCAAGAAACAACCTGATCTTCCAGCATATGCAACCATCATTTCA
This sequence comes from Hordeum marinum, assembly GCA_022496015.1. Lineage (NCBI taxonomy): Eukaryota > Viridiplantae > Streptophyta > Magnoliopsida > Poales > Poaceae > Hordeum > Hordeum marinum. The sequence goes on from CM039677.1 coordinate 304,232,161, forward strand.
AAAGTGGAAAGAGATTTACTTCATGGAGTTGAACTGGCTCAAATATAGAATCAAGAGGAAGCATGCCACACTGTTCAATGCATGGCTAGAGCAAATTGGGTAAATATTTGTAATTTTATTCCTATTTTTTGTATTTCTTTTCTTTATCTTCTTCCGTTCCTTTCTCTTGTTCTCCTTTTTTATTCTCTCCTCTTGTTGGCTTATCTCAAGCCATCTTTAGAACCTTTTTGTAAATACTTTTTTTGTATTAATTAATATAAAATTGTAGTGGGGCTTTTCCCTACTGTGTATAGTCAAAACAAAACTAAAATTGGGAAAAGGTATAATTTTTATTTGGTCAAGTAGTCTAATCACCCCCCTCTAGACCTACTTTCGATCCTACAACTGCAAGACACAAGATTTTGTGGCCTACATTGGGACGGTAGTGGTCGGCCTAGTAAACATGTGTTTCGCCACGCTGACGTCATGTGCACGTGTTTTGAGTGCCAGAATACTTAATTCGGTGTACTTCCCTAAAGGTAATGTACTTACGGTGAAATTGGGACACTAGTAGAAAACGAGCCTTTTGTCCCGGTTCTAAAACCGGGACTAAAGGGTCCTTTTAGTCCTGGTTGGGTTACGAAACGGAACTAAAGGGGCTCCGCGTGGCAGCTTTCTAGAGAGAGACCTTTAGTCCTGGTTGATGTTACGAACCAGTACTACAGGTATTTTTTAAAATATTTTTTACTTTATTTTTTTCTGATTTTCAAATCTTTGAATTATTTGACAATTTAATATCTAATCATCCCTCCTCACTGCTTTGGATTTATTTGACAATTTAATCTCTAATCACCCCTCATTCCAAATCGTCTAACTTCCTGGCCGGTCACCCATCCTCTCACTGCTCCAACCCTAGCACGCTTAACTTTTAAGTTCTATCACTCCTAGTTTCCAAGTCTACACTTGTTTTGTTGACAATAATAAGTTATCAACCCTATTAACCCTTAGGTCTTGATATAACATGATTTAATTTTTTCAACCAAAATAATAAAAAGTTCAAAATAAAATAAGTAATGATAATATTGAATTAAAATGAAATTAGAATAAGTAATAATATTATCTTATTCATTTTTTGCAATTTATTCATTTAATATGGCATAATTAATATCTTTAAATCTGTAAATCGAAATTCGACAAATAATATATCCATTATTATCAGAAAAACGTGAGGAATTCAACTATGAAATCATTTATTTAAAAAAATTAATTTTCCATAACGCTTTTTTTCCGACATCGTATGCAAAAGTTATAGCCGTTCTACTTTTTCATAATACTTTTTTTAATTTTATTTCAACTCCAGAATTTTTGTGCATTCAACATGCATCATTCAAAGCCACATCATCAATTTTCAACCCTTTTCCCACTTCATTCTCTATTTTTCATGCATTTATTAATTTTTTCTAGCTAAATGAGCTTGAAATTGAAAGCACTACAAATGAACTCTGAAAAGGTTGAAACTTGGCATGGTATCATCATTTTACCCACATAGCACGTGCTAAAAAGTTGAGAGGGTTACGGTAAAACTAGATGCACTTCGTGTACAAACGGGACAATCCCTTTCGAAGTATCGGAGTTTTGGATGAAAACTCATCTGTTACAAAGGCATTTCATTTTTTTAAACTTATTTAAACTCCAGAGTTTTTGTGCGTTCAACATGCACCATTCAAAGACACATCATCAATTTTCAACCATTTCCCACTTCATTCGCTATTTTTCATGGATTTATTAAAAATTTAAGCTAAATGACCCTGAAATTGAAAAACACTACAAATGAACTCCGAAAAGGTTGAAACTTGGCATGGTATCATTATTTCACCCACATAGCATGTGCTAAAAAGTTGAGAGGGTTATGGTAAAAACTAGATGCACTTCGTGTACAAACTGGACAATCCCTTTCGAAGTATCAGAGTTTTGGACGAAAAAACATCCGTTACAAAGGCATTTCATTTTTTTAAACTTATTTCAACTCCAGAATTTTTGTACGTTCAACATGCACCATCTAAAATGTGCCTGTGAGCAAAAAGAATTAAATTTAAAACTATTTGTAAACTCAAGTTATTCACAATTTAGGGTTTGAAGAAAATTTGAACAAATTCAAATTTAAATCATTCAAATTTGAAAACTAATTTCACAAACACAAACTAGACAAAATTTTGAATCTAGAATCACTCAAAACATCAAATATCCTAAAAGATATAAGCATTTTAAAACAGAAACTAAAAACAGAAAACAAATAGAAAAAACAAAAAATATATTAAAAACCCTTTAGTACCAGTTTGTATCTCCGACCGGAACTAAAGGTCTAGCCTTTAGTCCCGGTTGGAGACACCAACCGGGACTAAAGCCCCAACCCCTTTAGTCCCGGTTTGTGTCTCCAACCGGGACTAAAGGCTTCACCTTTAGTCCCGGTTGGAGACACGAACTTGGACTAAAGGGTATCGGCCTCTTTAGACCCGGTTGGTGTCTCCAACCGGGACTAAAGGTCCCATCTGAACCGGGACTAATGCCTGACCGGCGCCCTAGCCGTTCGAACCGGGACTAATGCTCACATTAGTCTCGCTTCGTAATGCAAACGGGACTAATGTGTAGATCGAGCTATGACGAAAGCCCCATTTTCTACTAGTGGGACTTCGACCCTCGCAGGTGTGGCGAGCTATACTCGAGGGTAGGGATATACAAAAAACATGGTGTTATCAAGAGAATTGGCAACGGTCAAACGACTAGTATTTCGCATGACAACTGGATCCCAAAACAATCCTCTAGGAGACGTATTTTGTCTCTAATACCGGATCTACCGCACCTCTTCTAATACCAGCACTCTATGCATGGAATAAAGAGCTCATTAGAAGTATATTCTTGCTAATGGACGCAGAAGAAATTCTTGAAATTCCAGTGTGCAAAAAGAGCGTTGACGATTTTGGTCCTGGTTTCCAGATAAAAAGAGCGCTGAGGATTTATATTTTTAATTTTATTTATATTTTGGAAAAATGTTAATATGTATATTATGAAAAAATAATTTAATTAATATGTGACATTTTAGAAATATTCATGCAAAAATGTACATGACAGGTTAAAAAAAATACTCCCTCCATTCCAAAATATTTGTCTTTTTAGGGATTTCACTATGAATTTTAGTTCATAGTGAAATCCCTAAAAAGACAAATATTTAGAAACAGAGGGAGTATTATACAATGCAAACAAATGTTCTGGTAATTCCAAATATGTTTCGTATTGTTAAAGATATTATACATTATATTGAGAATGTTTATGCGTTCCAAAAATATATTTTTGGCCTTTAACGAAATGCACACAACATAAAAAATCACATAGTTTAAAAGATGTTTCCTGCTATTAAAAAAATTTATCAACGTGAATTTGAATATATTATGAACACATATTCAAAATGTGTATTTGAAAAAATGTGAATCATGTATTTTAAAATTTAAAAACATATGAAAAAATATTTTAGCTGTATACAAAAAATATAGAATATGTGTACAAAACAATAGACCTAGAAACATATATTTAATTTTTAATCATGTATTCATAAATGTATAATGTGGATAAAAATAGGTATATGTCTAAAAAGAAAAAACAAGGAAAGAAATAAAGAAAACCCAAAAAATAAAAATAAAAGGAATAGGAAAACTGAATGAAACCAGAGTAAAACTGAAAGAGAAAAATACTACACCACTGGAAAAACCGATAAAAAAACACAGAGAAAAAAATACTAGCACTAAGCAACAAGACATGGAAAGTAACCTTGATATGTTTTTCAACAAGTTGATTCTGCTTTGACTGCTGAGGTTCTACGGAAGTATGGTGACCATCTGTATGGAAGGGAGATTCGGTAAAGATGAAATAGGAAGACGTGTTTCCAGAACAAACAAGATACGAATAGAGAAGGGAAAATTGGCAAAGTTAAACAAGATTGAAATAGTCACAGGAGCATGTATTGATGTACCAGATCGGCTAATGTTCCTAGGCCTGTCCAATAGCCATCACTCTATAGACGATTCCTAGAATCTGTACGAGTGAAACATAGCTCTTGTGTGGTGAAGCTGGTGATACAAGCCCAATAGAACTTTTTTTAAGGAATGATGACAGGAGTTCTGTCTTTTCATATTAGAAGAAAGAGAGGAACCAAGGTTTCCGGGGGGTGTACAGAGAACATGGAGAAACAAGCATCCATGCACGCATACTCAGCCAAAGAAACTCGAACAAGGAAAAGAAAAGAGAAAAAAGCTAAGTAGTAGCCTCCTTGAACAAAGCAATCTCATTTCTCGCCATAGCAGCAACTGTTTCGGGTGAGCATCTCTTTCCTTCAAAAGTTCGCCTATTCCTTTCTTTCCAAAGATTCCAAGCAACATAAACAGTTGATGTGATCTGCATGCGAAAAATCGGGTTGTTGTGCAGGTTCCAGGTCCGTTTCCACCAGCCTTTGATTGTCATCGAAGTTGAACCAAAGACAGCAGCCTTTGGGTCGCTCTACTGGAAGGAGAACCAGACGTCTCGGGCAAAAGGGCAAGAGAGCGTAATATGGGCAGCCGACTCCAGAACCTGATCACAGAAAGTACTGGACAGGTTAGGGGAGGCCTCTGGACTCAAGACCAATAGAACTTTATAAGCTACAATTGCTACCCTTGATTTTAGCTCATATATTCAATGGCTGTCTCACATTTCCTGAAAAAATGACAGAACTCATAATGCTAATGACCAATATAAGATATCGACACGAGCATTAACTTGCCCAGAGAGTTTAGTAATAATATTCTTTGTATGTTATGTTTATAGCATCTATAGCCGGGCATCCTAAACTCGCTAGAAACGTCCAGCTGAACGGCTCGGTCAGTGACCGGTCAGAAAAACATCATTCAGACATACGTCTCAAACCGGCCTCAAACATTCGGCTTAACTGGCATCCCTTATATCCACTTCAAATATGAGACGGGTATGGAGAGATCCGGGCATGACCGGGCACGTCCGTCACGTCGGACCCGGCCCGCACTAGCCACCCAACCCCACATATATTCGTTATGATCTTCTTCCCCGATCAAACCATAGCCACTCCACTCTATTACCGTGAGACACCTAGTATCTCATGTCCTACTCTACCTCATCGACGACCGGACCAATACTCTGGGGTGCAGCTGGCCGCTGGACATGGGCACGAAGGAGACGGGCGAGCTCTTTTATATTGCATGTAATATTATAGATTTAAGGTTTCTAAGCTGAGATAACCAGTTGTAAAATGCATTATTTGAGGATTGACCTGTCATTGTCCATGCGTCCGAGCGTGTTCGCGGACGTTTAAAGGTTCGGATTTGTCAATTCCGGTTGTAGGTGCTCTTACATTAACTCACGCTTGTTCTTGTAATATGTGCTTGTAATATGTACAGTACTACCTTCATAGATTAATATAAGATCTTTTAGATTATTATTACTTTAGTGATACAAAACATTTTATATTTGTTTACGGAGTACATAGAGTCATGATAAAAACGTTGTCCTTTGATCAAGGGTGAGAAACTACACGTTGGCCTGGCAATAGAGAAGTTTAACTGTTTAAAGGTACATTATCATTAGGATCTTTCCGATAGTCAGATGTGAGAAACGAAAAAGTCCTTCACAAAGTTTAGGAGGGGTTAAAACTGAACTATCTATATCATTGACCACTTGGCCACTGTATCACAGAGTATTGGTAGCAAAAGGCCAGGTTAGTATGTTACGACGTAACGTGCATGGACAAAGGCGAAATTATTTCATTTGACATAAACGAAGCATGACTGAGAGCATGGATAGATCTAAGGGCAGTTACAAACCAACATGTAGTTTGATACTTAGGAGGACAATGATATTCCCTGCTCACTAGAGTTTAAGTTTCAGATTTGACATTGGTGTTTGCATTTTCCTATATTTATTAAAGGCTTTTCGGCGATGTGTGAGGAGACGTTTCCTTCAGCTATGAAGGCGTCTGAGACGACTTCGTTAGTCTCAAGATGACGTGGTGGATTAGTCTCGGAAGTGGTCATAGGGATAGTGTGTGCGTGTGTGCGTTCATAGGGATTAGTTTATGTGATTATGTATGAGTGTTTGTGTATATATTGTGTTAAGAAAGATATATAAGGGTGTTTCCAGTACGAACCCTCAAACTGCCCACAATCGTTCGAACCACGTGGTCTGGACGTCTTTTGCCATCCAACGAGGTCCTATACCGGTCCGCTCGGCGGTCCGATCGTCATTTTTCCGCAAACCAGAAGTAAACCGGGAGGGGAGGGGAGCTTTGTGGGCGTCCGACCCGCTACCACACAAGCATCTGACAACCCTAACCAACCAAAACACTCTCCCTCACCTGCACCCTTTCCTGCCTGAAGCGTCCAGCTTTGCTCCAAATCATCGGCACCGCCTTCATGTTGGTTCAGAGCGGACATGACCTCTCATGCCAGTTTGGTATTGAAGCAGCGCGTTGGACGATAGCGTTGATTGTGCAATCTCCCGGTGTACGTGGCAACTCGACGTTCAAACGACAACCCTTCCATCCGCCTCCCTACAATAAACATGTGCGGTTGCCAAGGAATTTGCTCCAGCGCCATCCGTATGTCCTTGTGTCGCCCACCATTAACCAGCTTGCCACCTGTCCTGCCATCTGCCCGCTATTTAAACTCAGGGCCGACCACATCCACATCCAACCTCCTCTCCTTCCTATCTCCTCCCGCGCCAGGCCGAACATGCCTTCCTCGAGCTCCAAAGCCCTCTGGGACAACCTCTCGTCCGTGTATAAGATTGTTGCCATTCCAGCCGACTAGAAGGCCGACATAAGCTCAATGGAGTCCAGCGTCGCGGACGAGTCGGTGCCACCGTCCTCGCCGCCCATGCCGGCACACCATGGGCGAGGCCAGTGCTCACTTCACCAACATGTTGTTGGCAGAACATGATGTAACATGATGTCACGTTCCGGCAGGTGCATGCCTACCAGACTTACAATCTCTGCTTCCTCAACAAGCACCGGTGCGCGGAGCCGCGGAGGAGCCCGTCGCGGCGGACGTGGACGTGGGCGAGCAAGAGACATTGCTCCAATGTTGCCGATCCGCCCGCAATATCCGTCGTGACCACTAACGGTACAACATCCATCAGGCGGTTAGAAGCCGCCTTCGAGGAGAGCGACGAGCAGTGGATGAAGTTTACGACAAGGATGTGGATGGGGTCGCCAGCTCCGCCTCGACCTCGCCCAACCACCATGATGACGAAGCTGGCACGTCTGTTACCGTACCGGTAACGAGGAAGAGTAAAGCATGAAAAGCCAACGATGCTCGGGTCCCAGGAAGGTCACCACTAGTCCCCTCCTGTTGAAGCTTAAGTTTGACAAACTCATCATCATCGGTTTATAACTGCTTCTAGGCTGTGGAGGCGGAACTTTAGTTCCCAGGGCTCATGGCCTTACACATGGGGAACTGGCACCGATAATCATCTAGGCTAGATTTAGAGTATGGTTTAGGTTAAGTTTGTCAAAATGTAATGAATTTGCACCAGATTAAATAAAAAAATTTGGTTTTATGCAAAAGTTATCCAAATATGAATGAAAATCGTTCGGTTTATATATGCAACAAATTTGTTTTTTCCGTTAATCCCATTTGATATGTCTCCGGACATTTGCGGCTCTCGTTAGATGACCGGCTTGTCGGTCCGCAGACGGTTATTGTGTGTGGTGTGGGGGTTCAGCCTTGTAGTAGTATGACTTTGTGAGAATACATATGTCGGGCTTAGGTATTTGTCGTCCACGTCTTGCATTTATATTGTAGATTTGGATGACTAGTGCAACACTACAATTTTTACCTTATTTTGGGTATCACTAGATATGTAACTGATATGATGATAAAAATTAATCTTTCTAGAATTGAAGAGCCCACATTTAATTGAGGTCTTCAATTGACATTATGACAACCGATTTTGATCTGGTCAACAATTTTTTAAATCTCTCTTATTTAATTATTTTATTTATACCTCTATAACACTATACTCCTTAGTTTTAAAGAGTTCACATTCAACTGAGGTCTTCAAGACTTAATTAAAACTGGGTCACCCAATTTTCACCGGGTCAACAATTTCTTAAAACTCACTTGATCAATTCTTTAGGCAAAGACACAATGCTTTCTAATGGGTTTGGTTTACGATTTTGACCAAACCATAGTTTCTCGTATCAACAACAACCGGTCTATAAAAACATATCAATCATGTCCATGCAGCCATCGATGTAGAAATTTTCCCACATATATAAGGTTGCTTACACTAGTAGAAAATAGGGCTTTGGTCCAGGCCGGGCAAGCCCATTAGTCCCGGTTCACTCACGAACCGAGACCCATGGCGGCATCGGTCCCGGTTCGTGAGGCCAAGGCGCCGGCCGGGCCTCGTGGGCCATTGGTCCCGGTTCCAGACACCAACCGGGACCAATGTGCCTCGCTCCTGGCCCACAACCATTGGTCCCGGTTTGTGGCTAGAACCGGGACCAAATGGGGTCCTTTAGTCCCGGTTCCAGCCACGAACCGGGACCAATGAGATGCATATATATACCCCCTCGCCAGCGAGCAGAGCACTCCACATTGCTCTGTTTTTCTGGCCGGCGAGGGGAGAGCTTTGTGGTGCTCTAGCTCACCTCCTATGCACATGAGGTGTTCGATGAAATGCCCAAGCCACACTTAAGCTTTCTCCTCTCGAAGCTCCTTGTCCAAGCTCCATTTTCCTCAAGATTTGTCTAGGTTTGGCGATGCGTCATGTCCTGTCTCCGTCCTCACCGCCGTCGATCGCCCGTGCCCATCTTAGTGCCGGCACCACCGTGGTTAGCCTCTTCTTCTTATCTTCTTTCTAAAAAGAAAAAGTTTTTACTTGTATGATTTAGATATATACTTGTGTAATTTTCTTACTTTTATTATTGTTTGTTATTATATAGTGCGATGGTTTTCGTATCCGCCTTCGTCGGCCCTCGTCCTTTTTATGATTCGGATGTTATATATTATATTTTACAACTATTTATTTTATTTAGTGTTTATGACAATTATGCCGACCAACGTGACATAGATTTTTAATCTAGGAGGAGGTAGTTGAACCGGAAATTCCAACCCACATAGCAACTCTTGTCGGGAAGTTAAATTTGGTTGAAATAGAAAACAATGAATTGAAAGAAAAATTACAAAGAGTTGAAGAGGAGAAGATGAAGTTGGAGTTGTATGTTGCCGATGTCGTCGACGATCACAAGACTAAGATGGATGCAATACACTTGAAGACTAGAAAGATTAGAAAATATGTCATTCATACCGAGGCTTGGTATCATTATGCCGTTAGATCAATTTATACCTTAGTAGCGGTTATGATCGCATTTGCTGTTACATTTAATTTTTTTACATACTTTCGCTGTGTGTTTTAATTAGATGCTCTAGAGAGCTATATGTTGTTCAATAATGAGAACTATGTATGAACTTTTTGTATTTATTTTGGTCACTATTGTACTTTGACTTTAACGTGATGATGAATTTCTGTTAATTTGGCCACTTCTCTATTCATGATATGTTGTAATGGTTTTTAATACACTTTATTATATAACGCACGCAGATGAACCGACAATAGATGTACTGTGACCGACGCACCTCCGAGTATATTAAGGGCCTGCATAATTTTCTCAAAGCGGCTAAGGCAAACAAGCAGAATGGTTTTATTCATTGTCCATGTACTATCTGTGAGAATACAAAGGCTTTCTCCAACTCTGAAACCCTTCACTTCCACCTGCTTGATAAGGGTTTTATGCCACACTATAATGTTTGGACCAAGCAAGGAGAAAGAGGGGTTATGATGGAAGACAACGAAGAAGAAGAGGATGATGACAACTATGTGCCTCTTGAATACGGTGATGCTGCAACGGGGGAAGACGAAGATCAAGAGGAACCAGCCGATGTGCCCGATGATGATCTTTGTTGGGTCATTGTTGATGCAAAGAGACAATGCGAAAGTGAAAAGGAGAAGTTGAAGTTTGATCGCATGCTAGAGGATCACAAAAAAGGGTTGTACCCCAATTGCAAAGATGTCAACACAAAGCTCGGTACCACACTGGAATTACTGCAATGGAAGGCAGAGAATGGTGTACCTGACAAAGGATTTGAGAAGCTACTGAAAATATTGAAGAAGAAGCTTCCAAAGGATAACGAATTGCCCGACAGTACGTACGCAGCAAAGAAGGTTGTATTCCCTCTAGGATTGGAGGTGCAGAAGATACATGCATGCCCTAATGACTGCATCCTCTACTGTGGTGCGTACGAGGATTTGAACGCATGCTCCGTATGTGGTGAATTGCGGTATAAGATCAGACGAGAAGCCCCTAGTGATGTTGACGGCGAGCGCCCCAGGAAGAGGGTTCCTGCCAAGGTGATATGGTATGCTCCTATAATACCACGGTTGAGACGTCTATTCAGAAACAAAGAGCATGCCAAGTCAATGCGATGGCACAAAGAGGACCGTAAGAAAGACGGGAAGTTGACAGCACCCGCTGACGGGTCGCAATGGAGAAAGATCGAGAGAAAGTGAAGCGACTTTACAGGTGACCCAAGGAACGTATGGTTTGGTTTAAGTGCAGATGGCGGTAATCCTTTTGGGGATCAGAGCAGAAAACATAGCACATGGCCTGTGACTCTATGTATGTATAACCTTCCTCCTTGGTTGTGCATTAAGCGGAAGTTCATTATGATGTCAGTGCTCATCCAAGGCCCTAAGCAACCCGGCAATGACATTGATGTGTACCTAAGGCCATTAGTTGATGAACTTTTATAGCTATGGAATGGAAGAGGTGTACATGTGTGGGATGAGAACGAACATGAGGAATTTGACCTACATGTGTTGCTGTTTGTAACCATCAACGATTGGCCTGCTCTCAGTAACCTTTCAGGACAGACAAACAAGGGATACCACGCATGAACACACTGTTTAGATGACACCGACAATATATATTTGGACAAATGCAGGAAGAATGTGTACCTGGGGCATCGTCGATTTCTTATGACCAACCACCAATGTCGAAAGAAAGGAAAGCATTTCAAAGGTGAGGAAGATCACCGAAAGAAGCCCGCCCTCCGTACTGGTGATCACATACTTTCTATGGTCAATGATTTACATGTAATCTTTGGAAAGGCTCCCGTCGAACTATCTATTCCGAATGACGCTGAGGGACATGCACCCATGTGGAATAATAAATCTATATTTTGGGACCTACCCTATTGGAAAGACCTAGAGGTCCGTTTTGTAATCGAGGTGATGCACGTGACGAAGAATCTTTGCGTGAACATGCTAGGCTTCTTGGGAGTGTATGGGAAGACAAAATATACACCAGAGGCACGCGAGGAACAACAACGTGTGCATGAAAAAGACAGCATGCATCCAGAGCAGTATGAAGGTCCTGCCAGCTATGCTCTTAACAAAGAAGAGAACGGAATCTTCTTTGAATGCCTGCTCAGTATAAAGGTCCCGTCTGGCTTCTTGTCGAATATAAAGGGAATAATAAATATGGCAAAGAAAAATTTCCAGAACCTAAAGTCTCATGACTGCCACGTGATTATGACGCAACTGCTTCTGGTTGCATTGAGGGGGCTTCTAACGGAAAACATTCGATTAGCCATTGTGAAGCTATGTGCATTCCTCAATGAAATCTCTCAGAAGGTGATCTATCCAGAAATCCTGCTAAGGTTAAGGAGTGATTTGGTGCAATATCTTGTTAGTTTCGAGCTGGTGTTCCCACCGTCCTTCTTCAATATCATGACTCACGTCCTAGTTCATCTAGTCGACGAGATTGTCGTTCTGGGCCGTGTATTTCTACACAATATGTTCCCCTTTGAGAGGTTCATGGGAGTCTTAAATAAATATGTTCATAACCGCGCTAGGCCAGAAGGAAGCATCTCCATGGGACATCAAACATAGGATGTCATTGGGTTTTGTGTTGACTTCATTCCTGACCTTAAGAAGATTGGTATCCCTCAATCGCGGTATGAGGGGAGACTGACTGGAAAAGGCACGCTAGGAGCGGACTCAATAATATGTAGGGACGGGCATTCTTGGTCTCAAGCACACTACATAGTTCTACAGAATTCTACCTTGGTGACCCCGTATGTCGATGAACACAAGAATATTCTGCGCTCCAAACACCCGGAGCAGTGTGACGACTGGATTACATGTGAACACATCAGGACTTTCGGCAGTTGGTTGCGAACACGTCTCATGCATGACAACACTGTTGTAAGAACACATTTCTCCATGTGTGGTTTTGCTAATTGATGACACCCCTATGGACTAATGGTCGCCTTGAGTTATATTCGAAGGATTTGTCCATAGGCACTTCTTGAAGTCCATCTGTTGGGTTTCAAGGAGTTTATATGATGATCAAGGTGGTATTCAAGGTTTATCCAAAGATTGGTCATGTGGGAGTTGAGCTTATTACAAGCATGTCTTGAAGAAGAAGATTGTGTAAGATTAATGTTTACCTTGAAGATGTCATCTTTATGAAGAGAGAAGCTAAGATACAAGGTTGATCAATACTAAGTCAAAAAAGTGAATCAAGTTGATCAACACACAAAGCGTACAAGATGTACCGAGAGGGATCAAGTGATCCCATGGTGTGGTAAGCATTGTCCATTGCGCTTTGCGTACTAACCCATGGTTTACGTGAGAGTTGTTTATGGGGTTAGGTATATTTCCATGGGCTTGCATCAAGAGGTAGATCCCATACATTCCATGGAAGATGACATCAAGTGGAGATAGTCATCAAGGTTGCGATGTTCAAGATCAAGTGAAGCATCACGAAGAGATCATGCTTGAGGCTCTCCATTCATTGTGGTGACAATGGACTTGTGAATATGTGCTGAAGAGTGGCTCACCCATAGTGGGGTATGGGGGAGCAATCATCTAGTCTTCATCAAGCCAACGCAATCAAGAAAGGTGGTCCATCTTGAGGAAGTCAAGATCGTCATCATCTAGCTCAAGTGGACTATGCGCAAGGCTAAGGTTTGACCTTCATAGGGTTTTCTATTTTACCAGTCTCATGGTGGTAGTTGAGAGACCGGGTTATAGGATCGATTGCCGTACTATCAAGGGGGGCACTCAAGTGAGTAGCTTGATCGTATCGTTCATTGAGAGATCAAACCATTGCATTCTTGGCATCATCATATTTCTTGGTTCTTGTTTGGATTTTCTCTATGTGGGTTCTTGGGCTTGTGGTTATCTTCGTGACAAGCGCTAGTTCATCGAAAACGGATTTCATATGCTTCGTCTATTGCGTTTTCGGTGTTGGAAGTATTACCGGTCTTATTCGAGGAAGGGTTCTCACCATTTTCTTATGGGCCTTTTCTAATTTGCTTCTTATTGATATTTCAATCAATATTGTGTTATCACATATCATTAGCTTTCCAACAAACTTTGTTTCATTGAATTCGGAGTCCGTTTGCAAAAGTTGTGGCAGTTTTGGTGTTCTTAAAAGGCTGCAGCGGTACTACCGCGGCTAGAGCGGATGTAATTTTTTACTATCGCTCCGGAGCGGTACTACCGCGGCTCCAAGAGTGCTACTACCGATCCGTACCAAAATCTCATGTTAAGCCCGGCCATGGTAGGCACAGATGTAATTTTTTAGTACCGCTCGCAAGCAGTAGTATCGCTACCCGTAGCGGTAGTACCGCTATCCTTAGAGGTAGTACCGTGAGGATGAGCGGTAGTACCGCTCCGGCGGTTCTACTGGCCTTTTTTCTCCTCGGTGTTGTTTTTCAAAGGGGTACTACCACGCTAGCGGTAGTACCATTCCTTGGAGCGGTAGTACCGCTCTGTGCGGGCTGTGAGGATAACGGTTGGATTTTTTCCCACCTATAAAAGGGGGTCTTCTTCTCCAATGGACCTAATCTCTTGAGCTCGTGTTCTTCCCCCATTGTTGACCTTCTTCGAGCTTGCTAACTCTCAATCCCTCCAATGATTCTAGCTAGTTCTTGAGGGAAAAGAGAGAGAAGATCTAGGTCCACATTTCCACCAATACTTTCTCCTCTAAGTGAGGGGAACCCCTTGGATCTAGATCTTGGAGTTCTTCGTGTTCTTCTTTGTTCTTCCTCTCATTTCCTCCCTATCATTAGTTGCTTTGGTGGGAGTTGGGAGAGAAGGACTTGGGCACTCCGTGTGCCCTTTCCATTGCATTTGGTGCATAGGTTTGAGTTCTCCATGGTGATACGTGAAAGTGAGAAATTGAGAAGCTATTACTCTTTGGTGTTTGAGCACCCTAGAGCTTGTTCCTCTTGGGTGTTTTGGCGCCCTAGACGGTTGGTGGTGCCTCGAAGCTCAATCATTGTGGTGCAAAGCTCCGGGCAAGCTTCGGGGTCTCCAATTAGGTTGTGGAGATTGCCCCGATCATTTGAGGTCACCTTGGAGCCACAATCCATTGTGGTGAAGCTTTGTGGTGTCGTTGGGAGCCTCCAATCAAATTGTGGAGATTTCCCCTACCTTGTTTGTACGGGTTCGGTGACCACCCTCAAGGGTCCCTTAGTGGAATCACGGCATCTTGCATTGTGCGAGGGCGTGAGGAGATTACGGTGGCCCTAGTGGCTTCTTGGGGAGCATTGTGCCTCCACACCGCTCCGAACGGAGATTAGCATCCGCAAGGGTGTGAACTTCGGGATACATAGTCATCTCCGCATGCCTCGGTTATCTCTTATCCGAGCCCCTTTACTTATGCACTTTACTTTGTGATAGCCATATTGTTTCTTGTTATATATCTTGCTATCACTTAGTTGTATATCTTGCTTAGCATAAGTTGTCGGTGCACATAGGTGAGCCTAGTTGTTTTAGGTTTTGTGCTTGACTAATTAAACGATAGTTTTATTCCGCATTTGTTCAAGCCTAAGCCATAATTATTTTAAAGTGCCTATTCACCCCCTCTAGGCGACATCCACGTCCTTTCAATTGGTATCAGAGCTAGTTCTCTCGTTATTAGGTTTAACAACCTAGAGAGTAAGGATATCGACTACGGGATTAGGATTCTCTAACACTCTTAGGTTGAATGGCACAAATTTTGATGTTTGGGTAATTCACATGCTTAATCTCTTTAGGGTCATGGACCCAAATTTAGAGCGAATTGTAGATATGGGTTTTCTCCTCCAAGGGATTCTCAACACATATCTTTAGAGGATGAGAAAAACTCTTATCTCAATGCTCAAGCTTCTAATGTTCTTTTTGATGCTTTGAGCAATGTAGTTATATTTGAACTCATGCCATTCCGGGATGGTCATGAGTTGTGGACAAAGCTTCAATATAAATATGGTGTGTCCAAGATTTGTAGGGATGATTGTTCTCCCTCCGCCTCCAGTCGTATTGTCTTCTCAACTTATTCTACTTCACCTACATGTGGATTGCCACAAGTTAATTATATGGTGTGTAGTGATGATCATTGTAATGATGATAGTGGGCTTATTGTGGACAATTCTTCTTCACTATCTTATTGCAATGCTTCATCTTTGGACTTTAACACCTCGAGAACTTTAAATGTTTCACATGCTTGTGTTGATAGTCCTTGCATATCATGTACAAATAGCTTGACTAAATCTCAATTTGATATGCTTGATATATCTTGTTGCCATGATAAAAATGTATCTATGTCCTCGAGTTGTTATGCTAACAATGTAGAGGACACCCAACACTCCATGGAACAAGATGTGGTCTTGAATGGTGCTTCAAGGGATCCTACATCATCATATGTTGTTTCTCACTTTTGCCTTATGGCTAAGGCTTCAAAGGTATCTCCTACTTTGAATCCCAATATATCTCACGATGATGATGTTGATGATAATGATGAATAGAGTGATAATATTGCTTCCTTAAAACTTAAGGGAGAAATGGTTTTTAAAGCTCTTCATAAGAATAATATTGCTCGTTCCAACTTCATGGAAATCATGTCTATTTCCATTGAGGGCAATAAATATATTGAGGAGTTGGAAGCTCATCTCGAGGAGCATGAGGCCACCATTGAGAAAATGGAAGGTCATGAACGTGATTACGCTAATGAGATCGCGAAGCTATCTCGAGCTCTTGAAAATGAACAAACCACCAAGGAATCTCTTGAGGAGACCTTTTCTCTATAATTATCTAGATTAAAGGAATCCCATGAAAGAGGTCTCAAGGTGGCTAATGATTTAAGAACTAAAAATGATAAGCTTGAAGTTGGACATGCTAAACTCCTTGAGGACTTTGAGCACCTCAAAAATGGCTCAAGGGTCGTTAAGAGTTCGCTCATTGAACTCACCAAGTCTCATGCTCAACTTAAAGTTTCATATACTAAAGAGCTTGCCAAGTTACCTTCTCCTCTTGTTGTTAATGATGATGCTTGTGCTGCTAACTCTATTTCTTGTGAAGCATCCATATTAAAGGAGAATGCTGAGCTAAGGGCTGAACTTAAGTTGCTATCTAGTAATTATGGGAAATTGGAAGAGAGTCATGAAAAGCTTTCTAGCTATCATGGCGATCTTCTAGTATCTCATAATGTGCTAAAGATAGCTCATGAGTCTAGTACTACTAAGGTAACATCAAGTGATCCTCATGTGGAAATTAGCACTACATCTAGTAGAAAAGCTTTATTGCTATGTGCTAGTCCTCGTAGTTCATCTACTCATAATGTTGGTACATCTTGTGATGAATTACTTTCCTTGCCTTCTTGCTCTAACGATGAAGCTTATACTTCCTCTAGTACTTGTATTGATACTAACCATGTAGAGGAAATCAAAGAGCTCAAGGCCCAAGTCACTTCTTTGAAGAAAGACTTGGAAAAGAGTCATGAAGGGAAGTCCATACTCAACAATATCTTGTGTGGTCAAAAATCCCCAAATGACAAAGGTGGACTTGGATTCAAAGTCCAATAAGAAGAAGAAGTCCAAGAGAAACAACAAGAAGGGCCAAGAACAAGTCAAGAACTCAGCCAAGATTGTTTTCTTCAAGTGCAAAATAGAAGGGCACCATGTTAGATCTTGCCATTGAAGAAGAAGCCCCATATTGACAAGAAACAAGGGAAGCGTCCACAAGTTCAATCTCATGCTTAACGTCAAGTTGAAGAAAGGCCACTTCCCAAGAAGACCCAAGTCAATGCTCCTCAAATTGAGAAATCAATTGAGAAGAAAGTAAAGGGTAAATGTTGCTACTTGTGTCGTGAGAAGGGTCACTTTTCTTCTTCATGCACTAATGGTAACTTATCCAACCCAATCATTATTGATGATATCTATTCTCTTGGGAAGGATAAGGTTGCCAATGTGTTTGCCAAGTTTGTTGGTACTCAAAGTGGTGTTAAAAAAAGAACCATTTGGGTAGCCAAGCCTGTTGTGACTAACCTCTTAGGACCCAACTTGGTTGGGGACCAACAAGCTCAAACTTGATCAATAGGTATTGGTGGAGGGCATTGGTGACGTGGCTACATTATGAATAATTGAGGGTTCTTCATCATTCATATTGTCTCAAGCCATGTCATGTGGATCATCAAGTGTCTATCATATACCAATGTTCCTCCTTGCGGTAACTTGTACTTAAATTGAATACATTATTAGTTACTTGCCCCTTTGCATGTTGCGGTTTTGTACCTTGCATGTGTTTGTATATGTTGTGCTTCCTATTTGTTTATCTTGAGAAATCAATTATGTATGATGGATTGCACATCATGTATGTGTGAGTCTTGTGTAGATCCTTTTTGCATCATGTTTGTATCTTAGTTGGCTCTTTGTGAGAGATTAATGGATTATCCCATTTTGGGGGAGTGATGTGCCTTATGCACTTCATGACCCTAAAAATGTGTGTTCATGAGGAATACCACTTAGTATTGATATTACAAGCTTATCTAGCTTCTATTTGGTATGTCTTCTCGTGAGAAATTCAAATTCTAAACGGTCCATTAATTATCTCTTGTTGGATTTCATTTGCCACTTGTTATTAACGTTGGGTGTAATATGCTATGTGCATATTACAAGCCCAGAGAATGTGTACATTTGAGATATTGCCACTTTGATTTGATGTTACAATTTATCTTGTTCCTAGGTGGCATGCTAGCTCTACAAGTGTCATTTGCTTATGATTGAGGTGTAAAGATGATGTTGGATCTATTTGCAATCTACCAATGGGAATTATTTCCAAATACTTCTTGTCCTTGACAATAGGTATTCCTTTTAAGTGGTAGAGATTTCTAATCATCTTTACATAGGATTTTATTTATTGTTTGTCTTCCTTGCCTCTTGTGGATCTTTTTGAGCATGCCTAGTGTTTCTATAGATATAGGGAAAGTGATGATCCCATCGTGTGCATCTTGTATTCAAATGCAAATTCTATATAATGCACATTTCTCGGGGGAGCTATCCTATTTTCTGTAGAACACTCTCTTTATGTGTTCATCATAAAATCTTTTGATCTTCATCAAGTGTGTGTTGGTGGGAGGCAAGCCTTCTCTCTATGGGGCTTTGTGCCATCATGAAAATTTGCGAAGGGTTTGGTTTGTTTGGAACCTAGCTCTCTTTTGGGAACTTGATACATCTTGTTTTCCTTCAATTGGTATCTTGTTTCCTTATATTTGGCATGTGTCAATGGATATCTCATTCGTTGATGTATCTTTTAGTTGGTATTCATCAAGTGATATTTTTTCGTTTGGTATCTTATTTTCACTCGATACCTTTTCTTTCGGTATCTCATCAACTATGTGTTGAGTTTATTGTTGAAAGCTTTGAGCATGCATATTTACTACATGTACTTTCGTTGGCATGTTCTCTTTCCTTGACCCTATATATAGGGGAAACTCCACTATGACATAAATTGGCTAAAGTGTGCATGAAATTCAATTTCATATCTATATGCACATATTTATGTGGAGATTGTCCTATATATATTGTTGGTCCACTAACTTTTTGGTCCCTATAAGTTTGGGTACCACTTTGTTTGTGGTGTTGTTCAAGGAACAATTGGAGATACATTGGACACTCAGCTCACATACAAGGAAGGTGTTGACACCATGTGCTTATTGGACCATGCTAGGATGACCAAAGAACCACTGTCTACTACATCAATCCAATGCTATCTCGGTAACAAGTATCTTCTTCATGCATACATTTCTCGCATTCAACCTTGTATAGGTTGTATCATGGCATGAATTTCTTGATTCATTCTTGTGGTACTTGTTTCCTTTCTCAAAGCATCTCAATGATGATGTCATATTGCTAGTTGTGATGTCTTTGATGTTCGTGTATTGGGAGTTCATTTATGTACAATTAGAGAATATTAGGCTATGTGCTCTGTTTTCAAGCAAAGATCTTATTGGTATATTTATGACTTCCTTTTGGATATCTTGTTTATTACTTCTTGTAACTATTTCGTGTGTACATTATTCTTTGTGGATATATCATCATGATTGCCCTCAACCTAGAATCTTATACACATGAGAGAAGTTACATCTCTAGTTGATATCCTCTTTTCTTTCACATCCACCATTGCATTTCCTTTTTATTTACTTGGTGGTTTCATGAAAGAATCTTTCTTGAGTGCGGATCTTATATCCTTGCATTTTGATGCACTCCTTGGTGGTGAAGATTATTTTCCTCATGCTTGTCCTCACAAGGGTTTTGCCATCTCGATTGGTATCCCTCCTCTTGACAAGACTATTATTTCCTATATTCACCAGGTGTTGTCCCAAGCCTTGGTTTTTAATTTTCTTATTAGTAAGCTTGTGAACCCAGTTGCTAGTGGTTTGTGTGTGGGAAGGATATGGTTTGCACTTTGTGTATCATTCCATCAAGACTATGTTGATGCTTAATGCTCATCCTTATACTACGTCTTCTCAAGTGCTTTGCCATGACTCACACACATCATTTTGGTTGAGCCTACTCTTAAGATTGCCTCTTCTACATGTTGCTCAACCATATGTTTAGTGCAAGTACTATGCTCATTGTCTTATCTACTTGCTTGCACTTGTTGTGTGTTTATATTGATTTTGGGGGAGTCAAGATCCTATTTTGTGCACTTGTATTCAAATACAAAAAAAATAAATTCTTATTTGTGCACAAATCAAGGGGAGCTCCTCTAGTTTCTTTATAAACACTCTTTTCCCCATATCATCATATCTTTTATTCATGTGGCTCCTAGATCCATGTGATTGATTGTTCCAATTAGTATCTTTTGATTGCTTGCTTCACTCTGGTGTATGTCTTTGTGCCATATGATTCTTTATGCAATCTTTGGGTTCTCAATATAGTTTGTCTTCCTCTAACTACTTATCATTAGATATGTGGATTTCTTTGCACACGTATTTTGAGATATACAAACTTTTTGGAGGAACATCTATTATATTGGCTTTCTAAACTTTTCGTCCATTTTGGCAATCGATGCCAATGGAGAGTTTATTTTGGAATGCTTTGAGAGTTTTGCTTTTGTTGTTTAAGCATTTGCATACATTAATGCATTGCATTTGTGTGTTCTTGGTTGTTCTTATTTCCTTATATAAACTCTCTTGAAAGTGGTTGTCATCAATTACCAAAATGGGGGAGATTGTAAGAACACATTTCTCCATGTGTGGTTTTGGGCAATTGATGACACCCCTATGGACTAATGGTTGCCTTGAGCTTATTTCAAGCATGTCTTGAAGAAGAAGATTGTGTAAGATTCATGTTTACCTTCAAGACATCATCTTTATGAAGAAAGAAGCTAAGATACAAGGTTGATCAATACTAAGTCAAAAAAGTGAATCAAGTTGACCAACACACAAAGTGTACAAGATGTACCGAGAGGGATCAAGTGATCCCATGGTGTGGTAAGCATTGTCCACTGCGCTTTGTGTACTAACCCATGGTCTACGTGAGAGTTCTTTGTGGGGTTAGGTATATTTCCATGGGCTTGCATCAAGAGGCAGATCCCATACATCCCATGGAAGATGACATCAAGTGGAGATAGTCATCAAGGTTGCGATGTTCAAGATCAAGTGAAGCATCACGAAGAGATCGTGCTTGAGGCCCCCCATTCATTGTGGTGACAATGGACTTGTGAAGATGTGTCGAAGAGTGGCTCACCCATAGTGGGGTATGGGGGAGCAATCATCTAGTCTTCACCAAGCGAACGCAATCAAGAAAGGTGGTCCATCTTGAGGAAGTTAAGATCGTCATCATCTAGCTCAAGTGGACTATGCGCAAGGCTAAGGTTTGATCTTGATAGGGTTTTCTATTTTACCGGTATCATGTTGGTAGTTGAGAGACCGGGTTATAGGATCGATTGCCGTACTATCAAGGGGGGCTCTCAAGTGAGTAGCTTGATCGTATCGTTCATTGAGAGCTCAAACCATTGCATTCTTGGCATCATCATATTTCTTGGTTCTTGGTTGGATTTTCTCTATGTGAGTTCTTGAGCTTGTGGTTATCTTTGTGACAAGCTCTAGTTCATCGAAAACGGATTTCATATGCTTCGTCTATTGCGTTTTCGGTGTTGGAAGTATTACCGGTCTTATTCGAGGAAGGATTCTCACCATTTTCTTATGAGCCTTTTCTAATTTGCTTCTTATTGATATTTCAATCAATATTTTGTTAGCACATATCATTATATTTCCAACAAACTTTGTTTCATTGAATTCGGAGTCCGTTTGCAAAAGTTGTGGTAGTTTTGGTGTTCTTAAAAGGCTGCAACGGTACTACCGCGGCTAGAGCGAATGTAATTTTTTACTACCGCTCCGGAGCAGTACTACCACGGCTCGAAGAGTGCTACTACCGCTCCGGACCAAAATCTCGTGTTATGTCCAGCCATGGTTGGCACGGATGTAATTTTTTAGTACCGCTCGCAAGCATAGCGCTAGTACCGCTATCCTTAGAGGTGGTACCGTGAGGATGAGCGCTAGTACCGCTCCGGCAGTTCTACTGGCCTTTTGTCTCCTCGGTGTTGTTTTTCAAAGGGGTACTACCACACTAGCGGTAGTACCGTTCCTTGGAGCGATAGTACCGCTCTGTGCGGGCTGTGAGGATAACGGTCGGATTTTTTCCCACCTATAAAAGGGGGTCTGTTAGTGCATCTAGTGCCCCATAGTGATTTTGGTGTATTGAAGACTTATAGGTTAAGGGACTAAGGTGTTTGTGAGTGTACACAGGCTCTATAAGTCGATGAGGAGTTTGATATATTCAGAGATTATCAACCCCTAAAAATGAATGTCTTCAAGTGAAGACTTTCTGAAGACTTTGGTGAAGACTTTGTGAAGACATTGAAAATGAAGAAGTTGGTGTAACCTTGAAGATATGCATGAGGAATATGAAGCATGAAGACTTTTCTTTTCGTAGTTTCATTACCTTTATTTGAGTCAAAGGAAACACCGTATTGTTAAAAGGGGGTCGAGGTAATACTAAGGAAAATTTCCAACTGATGCTCAACTCCAAAATCCTCAACCCATACAATCCTTCGAGTGAAGCCTTTGGAAATCTCTTACAGTTCAGACAAGTTTTTCAGTGACAGAGACGAAGTTCTTCTGGTCTCTAAGGAAATTGATCTGACTGAGGAGTTAGGATTTTGCCAGTGCGAATTGCCTACAAGTGAGGATCATGATAAGCTGAGGACTTTCATTGTTCGAAATTCTGACCGTTGCTGTGCTTAGCGCCAGCTGTCCCCAATCGTTCTTATCCACATAACGGTCATATCAATGGGGGCATTTATGACTTATCATGTCAGGTTGCACCCTGGCTATAAATAGCCAACCCCCACAACCACTAGCTGGTTGGTTGCTCTGAGAGAGAACTGACACTTGTCATTTGAGAGCAACCCATCCTCTGAGGACTTTGAGAGAAAATCATCAGTGAGGAAAAACCCACAACCAAACCACAAAACCCATAGTGATTGGGCATCACTGGAGAAATTCCTGTGTGGAACCGACGCTTGTTACCTTTGAGGACTGTGTATCCTCCAGACGGTTAGGCGTCATGGTCTAGTGCTCCTGCAGTCAATTGGGGACCACGAAGTGACATTGGTCTAGAGCATCGAACAGTAAATTGTGGATCACCGGGTGACCAGTTTGTGAGGGTTTTGGAAGTCTACCCTGAAGACTTACCACGAGTGTTGGGCGAGGACTGTGTGACCTTAGCTCAAGGAGAATACGGTAAGGACTGTGTGTCCTGGGACTGTGTATCCTCTGGTTTAAATACCAGGCCGCTCCAAACCAGACATACGACTGTCACAGCAGTTGGAACTGCGTCATCAAACCATTGTCTTCATCAAGCTATCTGGTTCTATTTCCTCAACCCCTCTATTCCTCATATATCTGTTGATGAAATTGATTGTTATAGTTTGAAGAATTTGACTGAAGACTTTCACAAATTCCGCACCTCAAATTCTTCAAGTTACCTTGTTCATCACTGCTTATCCTGTATCACGCTACTCTCTATTTGTGCATGTTTCATTTCATCATGAACACTATGCTGTCACTATGTTCCTCATGCACTTGAGTACTTATTCGCTGCTAGTAAAAATCGCCTATTCAAATGATGAATTTGTAAAAATTGCCTATTCACCCCCTCTAGCCGATATAACGCACTTTCAATTGGTATCAGAGCAGGTACTCCCTCGCTCTGTGTGATTTTGGTTTAACCACCTGGAGTTTTAGTTATGTCGACTGCAGGTATGATCAAGGTTTCTGCGGGCTGTACTACCTTCGATGGGACAGACTACCCTTACTGGAAGAACAAGATGCGTATGCACCTTGAAGCTATTGACAACGATCTCTGGTACGTTGTGGAAAATGGTGTGCCCTCTGTCGCTCCCACTGTTACAGCTGCTGATGTGAAGAGATTCAAGCAACTCGATTCTCAAGCGAAGAATATCATCTGTGGTCATCTGAGCAAAGGACAGTATGGCACAGTGAGTGCTTTGGAATCTGCTAAGCTTATCTGGGATAGGCTGTCCAAAGTCAACGAAGGTGTTTCCACTCAACGTGACTCTCGTGTTGATGTTCTTCGCAATCTCTTCAACCGCTTCAAGAGGCTTGACAATGAAAATGTTCAGCAAACATTTGATCGCCTCACTGATATATCAAATGAACTTCAAGCACTGGGTTCCACTGATATCACTGACCATGAAGTGGTGAAGAAACTGCTATGATCTCTCGATTCCTCATTTGATACTCTAGTTTTGATGATTCAAGAACGTGGAGACTACAAAGCTCTTGATCCTAGTGATATTCTTGAGAGACTCAATACTCATGAACTCCAACAAGCTGAGAAAAGAGACCTCTACGGGCCAATCTATGGAAGATCTCATGCTCTGAAGGCAAAAGCAATTTCCTCATCTGAAGAAGAAGATTCTGACAGCAGCCTTGGTGATCCTGAAGAACTAAGTCTGGAACTAGCTATGCTTGTGAGGAAATTCTAGAAGTTCTCAAAACGAGGTGGATTTGGAAAGTCATCAAAAAGTGGCTTGAGGAAATCAATTTCCTCAGAAGATTACAAAAGGAGAACATGTCATCGCTGCAAGAAGCCTGGCCACTTTATCTCTGATTGTCCTCTCTGGGAAAAAGACTCAAAGAAGAAGAAGAAATACAAAGATGATAGTTCTGATGACTCAAAGAAAAAGAAGAAATCTTCAAAGTCCTCATCTGCAAAGTCCTCATCTTCAAAGTCCTCATAGCACAAGAAGAATGGTTCCAAAAAGGCTTGAGCATTCATCGGCAAGGAAATGGATTCTGAGGAAGAATCTGAAGAATATGAAGAAGAGGAAGAATCTGAGGAGGAATCAGAATCTAGTGTCACTAGCCTTGCTCTCGCTACTACGTTCGTCAGCAAGTCCATCTTCAATGAAGAATATGACCACTCCAACGGCTCTGACATCAGCAATGATGATTATGCTCCCACTTATTGCTTTATGGCAAAAGGCTCAAAGGTACACAAACATCATTCCTCATCTGAATCAAGTGAAGGTGAATCTGATGAATATGTGAAACCTAGCTATGCTAAAATTGTTAAAATTGCCACTAAGCAACAAAGTGCACTTGAAAAGCTTCAGAAAATGCTAGACAAAAGCGATGATCTCTTAAACCGTGAAGTGGATCGGACTCAAACTCTGTCTGTTGATCTTAAAAGTCTTCAGACAAAGTATGATAACCTTCAGAGTCATTATAACGACCTCTTAGCCGATCATGAGAAGCTTTCATATGAATTTCTTCAAAGAAAGCAAGATCTTGAAAAGCTGAGGGTGTCAAATGAGGATCTCCAAAGGGAAAACGATTCCTTGCTGGCTCAACAGATCAGTACTGCTGAGGAAGAATTTGTTCCACCTTCTTTGAAATGCATCGAACGTGAAACTGCTAATTGTTCACCTGAATTTTCAAATGCTTCTATTGCTGCAATTTCTTCAACTATTCCGTGGTCTTAAATTCCTCATCTGAGGATACCACTAGTATCACTGATGACAATGCAGGGTTGAAGGAATTGTATGTGACAGGCATATACAAAAGTCTCAAAGGGCATCAAAACCTTTGTGATGTCCTCAAGAAGCAGATTCTGAACAGGAACCCTAGGAAAAAGGGTATTGCCTTTGCGAGGAAACTCAACACTGATGGATCCTACTGGACACCTGAGCAGTACCCCAAAACCTCATGGGTTGCTGCAAAAGGATCTCCTGTTGATCCATCCACTTTATTTGGCTTTACTTGTGAAACTTCATATTCCTCTGTTGAGTCACTTGACTCCAATTACAGATTCTTCAAAAATAAGTCAAGTGAAGTATTTGCTAGATATGTTGGAACTAACTACAGGAACGGTTCTCCTATGAAGAAAATCTGGGTTCCCAAGAGCTACCTACAAAATCTTCAAGTGAATGTCCTCACGACACCACTCATGAAGAACCGTAACCCCAGATCAAATTCCTCATATGTACCAAATTCCTCAAATGGTCAAAATCATCATTCTCGTGCTAATGCCTCTGTTTCGCAGGGAAAACCTAAGAGTTATGAATATGTGCATTATTCTTCAAACCATTATGTTCATAAGTCCTCGAAGAATTTCTCTGCTTATTCATTTGAATACTCCAACCCTCGCCCTGTGAAACGAAGCGCACTTGCTTCAATGCCTCCCTTCTCACATGGTGCTCGCAGACTGATGAATTCCTTGCCACCCCTCCAGATGTGGGTGGTGAAGAAAACAAACTGACATCTTATGCAGGGTCAGGTCTCCAGACGAATTTGAACATGTGATGAATTTGCTGGAGACCTGAGGAAATGCTTGAAAGGACGCAAGCTAACCATAATGAAATGAATTCTTCATTTCTCACGTCCTCTCTCTACTTGTTTACTATCTTATATGATGAAATTCTGTCTGATGAAATTGATATCATATTCTTCACTCTGAAGCATATGAGTTTGTAAGTGTACTAATTCATCTGCAGGATGATACTCTAAAAGCAACTGAGTGGGTTCTCGATAGTGGATGCACTAACCACATGACGGGTGACAAGAATCTACTGATGAATTTGCCACTCACTCCATCTCCTCTGAAGCATATCACCTACGCAGACAAAGGAAAAAAGCAAGGTATTGGGACTTGGTAAGGTTGCTATCTCAAAGGACCGAACCATGGAGAAGTTGATGCTTGTTGAATCCCTCAGGTTCAACCTCATGTCTGTTTCAATGCTTTGTGATCTTGATATGGTTGTCATATTTGGAAAATATCATTGTGTTGTCATCATGGATTCTGACAATTCCAAAGTCTTCGAAGGCTTTAGGAGAGGATACTTGTATATTGTTGATTTCTCTACACGTCCTCTACCTGCCACTTGCTTACTTGCAAAGTCTTCAGAAGGCTGGTTGTGGCATCGATGACTTGGACTTGCTGGTATGAGGAATCTGCACACACTCGTGAAGAAAAAGCACGTCATTGGCATCGAGGGTGTCAAATTCCTCAAGGACCACCTTTGTGGTGCATGTGAATCTGGGAAGATGACCAGATCCAAGCATCCCTCGAAGACAATCATGACCACTACGCGACCTTTTGAATTGCTTCATATGGATCTCTTTGGTACCACTCACTACTCCGTACTAACAAATTCTTCAAGTTTGTATGGATTTGTCATTGTTAATGATTACTCTCATTATACATGGGTGCACATCATTCTATACAAAAATGAAGTGCAGGATGTCTTCAGACGGTTTGCTTTAAGGGCCTCCACCAACTTTGGCGTCAAGATCAAGCATATTAGGAGTGATAATGGGATTGAATTCAAGAACACTAACCTTGATGAGTATCTTGATGAACTTGGTATTACTCATGATTTATCTGCTCCTTACACTCCTCAGCAGAATGGCATCATGGAGCGCAAGAACAGGACTCTTGTTGAGATGGCTCGAACCATGCTTAACGAATACAAAACCCCTCGTCGCTTCTGGCCTGAAGCAATTGATACTGCATGCCACATCATCAACACGGTATATATTCACAAATTCCTCAAGAAGACTTCATATGAACTCATGACAGGCAAGAAACCCAATGTAAGTTATCTCAAAGTCTTCGGTGCAAAATGTTGGATCATAGATCCTCACCATAGTTCTAAGTTTGCACCGAAAGCACATGAAGGTTTTATGCTTGGATATGGAAAGGACTCGCACACCTACAAAGTCTTCAACACCTACCATCACAAGGTGGTTGAAACTGTAGATGTGCGGTTCGATGAAACTAATGGCTCACGAAGAGAGCACCTGCCTTCTGTGTTAGATGAACAATCTCCTGAGGAATCCATCAAGCTGAAAGCAACTGAAGATGTCATACCCACTGAGGAAATCATTCCAACAAATGAAGACTCCCATGCTGATATACCTGAAGAAAATGGTGCTGATGAAACTCCTCAGCCTCGTCAACCTGCTCATCCAAGAGTAGCAAATGAAGTGCAGATTGAAAAAATCATCGATGACATCAATGAACCAGGTCCTCTCACACGCTCAAAAGCTTCACATCTAACTAACTTTTGTGGGCACTTTGCCTTTGTCTCTATCTTAGAGCCCACCAAAGTTGATGAAGCATTCAAGGAGCCCGAATGGATTCAAGCTATGCAAGAGGAATTGCATCAGTTCAAGATCAACAACGTGTGGGAACTTGTCAAGCGGCCAGATCCTCGCAAGCATAACATCATAGGTACCAAGTGGATCTACCGCAACAAGCTAGATGAAAATGGTCTTGTGGTGAGGAATAAGGCTCGACTTGTAGCTCAAGGCTATACACAGGTTGAGGGAATTGACATTGATGAAACTTTTGCACCTGTTGCTAGACTTGAAGCTATTCGCATATTACTTGCTTACGCTAACCATCATAATATCATCTTATATCAAATGGATGTGAAAAGTGCATTCCTCAATGGTAAGCTAGAGGAAGAAGTATATGTTGCTCAACGCCCAGGTTTTGAAGATCCTAAGCATCCTGACAAAGTCTTCAGACTAAACAAGGCCCTCTATGGCCTCAAGCAGGCCCCTTGGGCGTGGTACAACACTCTGAAAGAATACCTCATGAAGAAAGGCTTCAAACCCGGTTCACTCGACCCTACTCTTTTCACGAAATCATATGATAATGAACTGTTCATATGCCAAATATATGTTGATGATATTATCTTTGGATGTACTGACTTACGTTACAGTGATGAATTTGCCTATATGATGAGTGAAGAATATCAAATGTCTTTGATGGGAGAGTTGAAATTCTTCTTAGGTCTTCAAATTCGTTAGCAAGACAATGGCATCTTCATCTCACAAGAGAAATACCTCAAAGATGTTCTGAGGAAATTCGACATGCAAGATTGCAAAGGCGTCAAAACTCTAATGCCTTCAAAAGGCCATCTCTACACTGATGAAAATGGTAAAGATTTCGATCAGAAGGTATACCGCTCCATGATTGGCTCCTTATTGTACCTATGTGCATCTAGGCCTGATATAATGCTAAGTGTCTGCATGTGTGCTCGATTCCAAGCAACTCCGAAGG
Source organism: Hordeum marinum (assembly GCA_022496015.1). NCBI lineage: Eukaryota > Viridiplantae > Streptophyta > Magnoliopsida > Poales > Poaceae > Hordeum > Hordeum marinum. Next base: position 304,261,191 of record CM039677.1, read on the forward strand.
AATCACACCATAAGGCTGTGAAACACATTCTTCGATACTTAGCTCACACACCAACACTTGGATTGTGGTATCCCAAGGGCTCAAATCTTCACCTCGTCGGATACTCTGATGCTGACCATGCTGGAGATCGCGTGGATCGCAAGTCAACCTCAGGCACATGTCATTTCCTTAGACGTTCCTTAGTCTGTTGGTCCTCGAAGAAGAAGAACCGCGTTTCACTCTCTACTTCAGAAGCTGAGTACATTGCTGCTGGATCGTGTTGTGCTCAGTTACTATGGATGAAGCAAACCCTCAAGGACTACGACATCAAGCGGAAGAATGTGCCTCTATACTGCGACAATGAGAGTGCCATCAAGATTGCGTACAACCCTGTTCAGCACTCCAAGACCAAGCACATCCAGATTCATCATCACTTTCTTCGAGATCATGTACTCAAGGGCGACATCTCCATCAATCACATTCCTACTGAAGAACAACTGGCCGATATCTTCACAAAGCCCTTGGATGAAAAGAGATTTTGCAAGTTGCGGTGTGAGCTAAATATCTTAGAATCTTTGAATGCTCTTTGATGAAGAACACACATCCTAACACGTATGCAAAATTGATGACTTAGATGTGCAACACACGAAGTAACGTTTTTGTAATCAATGAAGAATAACTCTCTAAGTGTGAAGAAATTAATGAAGAATTTGATTCTCAGAACTCTACGACAATTGTAAGTGGTGTCTGAAATCATCATTCTTATATGGTGGGTTACGCCACCAACTAAAAGTTGAAGTTCTTCAAAATTGAGCACTGTTGCAAATCCTTCAAATTATCAAATTCCTCAAATTTGCAAAATTCCTCAAGTTTTCAAATTCATCAATTTTTCAAATTCTTCAAAACTTTTGAGACTCATATTCTTCATTGACTATATATATATATATATATATATATATATATATATGAGTTTTTTTAGTCCTCAACAACATTCACTTATTGCTAATTCTTTAAGTTGATTTTCATCTAAGTGAATGCGATCGGACTCTTTCCCCGTCTATGCTAAACTCAACCCAGTCTATTCACAAATTCCTCATATGCGTTTTACTTTGAAACTTGTTCAATGTCTTCACTGTGTCCTTGACATCTGAAGAATTTGCGAACGAAAACTTTGAAATCTTCACTACCAAAATTTTCGGCGGTTCCGCTCAAACTGTTCCGATTCCCGCGCCTGGATAACCCACGATCCTCCACAATCTTCACTACCCAGATCGTGGGTGACACCTGTCGCGTGGAGAGCAAGGGTCAGGGGCAATCCTGTCCAAAATCTTCGGGAGGATCAGTTTTCACTTCCTCTATAAATGCCCCCTTCCTATCTACTGTGCTCGGTTACTCCGCATCTCATCTCTCTCCCGAGCTCCAACCAAGCGCCGCCGCTAAAGTCATCGTCGCCGGTGAGGAAGAGCTTCGCTGCCTCAACCTCGTCGTCTCCGTACTCGCATCGGCCGCAAAAATCTTCATCCCACCGCCGTTGTAGCTGGCTCCTTCTGCCAAGCTAGGGCGTCGGAGATCTGAACGAATGAACTTCCTCATTTCATCTCTGTGTTCGTCGTGTTCTTCACCAGGGTAATTAAAATTTATTTTTACTGCCCCTGTTTGATCCTCCACTACAACTACTATTCCTCAATAGGTGTTTATACGTTATAAATCACATACACAAGCACCTTACATCTCCTCATACTTGATATTTGATGATTTTCACTAAGTAATGACTTTCTTCAAGATTCCACAATTGTGCGAATTCTCAAATTTGCACAACTCTGGAACCTAAGGCTAAGTACACTTAGTAAAATTCCTCAAGACATCCATGGTCAAATTCCTCACACCTATCTCTCTTAATATTTCTGAGAACGCATATGACCTCTTCAAATTCTTTGCACCTATACTCTATTCACAGGTACAACATGTCCGCTGATGAGTCACTAGGTTCTCATCAACTTAACTCATTTGTAGCGCTACTTGAAGAAAAACTGTGTACCTCTTCAGTGTCAAACCACCAAGTGAAGAAAATGTCTGATGGAAAGAAACCTCAGAAAGGAGGGAAAAAGCCAGATGTACACACTGCATTTGAGATCCCTGAGGATCTGTATGATGAATATTGCACACCTGACAAAGAAACTCATGGAAAGGAGACGACCAAGCAGAGGAAGATCCGTCTGCAAAAGATTGAGAGGAGATGGGCCAAAGAATGGAGAGAATATCGTTATGTAACTCCAAAATACATGATGAAATTCGCTGTGAAACCACCTTGCAGTAGGCCTCCTCTTGCTCCTAACCAAATTGCTGATCCTTCTAGCCTCAAAACTGGTGAGGACTTTCCTGCCATGTGGGAAAAGCAACAAGCCAAGTTGGCGAGGAAAGCCAAGGAGGCAGTGAAGAAATTCAACAAGGATTCTGCTGTTGCTGCCTCTGTCGGAGCTTCTGCTAGTGCTCCGAAGAAGATGGTAAAGAAATCTGCTCTGAAAATTGGGTCTTCAAAATCTTCAGTGAAAATTCCTCAAGGTCAAAGGCCTCAGCCCAGAAAACCTTCAACTCCTAGAACTATTGCTGCTCAGTCATCTGCAACAGCCAAAAAGTCCTCAACTCCAGTGCATCTGGCAACATGCAAAAGGACTGAGGGTTTCACGATATTTCCGAAGCTCACTGCAAACCCCTCCACTACTGCAAAGTCTTCAACCAGTCCCTCTGCACTTAAACTAAAGAAGACTGCTGGACGTGGTCAAAGACCAAGCTCTCACACCAGCAAGGCTCTAGTTACAATCCCCTCAGATTCATCAGACGATGATGGTGATAATGATGATGATGAGGAATTGGTAGAAATCATCAGACAGAGTCAGCACAGGGCTGCTAAAGCAAAGAGTAGCTCTGTTCCTCTCATGTTGGATCCCAAGTTGATCCTCAACTTCATTGATATATGGCATGAGGACCTAAGCACTCCACTTTCCTCACTAAATCTGCCTCCTGAAGTTGATCATGTCCTCACCCACTTCTTCTCTGAAGAACAATGGAAAAGAGAACAAGCTCAGAGAGCTAAGAGGAACAAGACTCGCAAAGAAAAGTTTCTGCGCGAAAATGTGATGAACTTGACCCCAAATCAACTGGTCATAATTCAGTCCGAGATTCGCACTCTCTCCTTGGATCAACAAAGATATGATGCTGAATGGAAGGGCACCAAGGTCAGACTCGTCAAGGCTGCTCATGCAGCTGTAAAGGATCACAACACTAGGGTTGCAGCTCGATCGCAACCACAAAAGACTCAGTCTGAAGAAAATGCTCAGACTGAATATGAAATTCCTCAGGCTGCTGATGAAAATGCTCAGCCTGAAGAAACTGCTGAAGAAAGTGCTTTTGCACCAAAAGCAACTGCCAGTGCTGCTGAGGAAACTCAGACCACTGATGAACATGCCAGGACAACCCCAAATGTTGTGCCTGAACAATCTGATAGGCCAGCTGAAGAATCCACTATGCCTCAAGAAACTGAACCACCTAGGGCGGCTGCATCAGTCGTTCCTGAAGAAACTGCTACTGCTGAGGAAAATCCCCTCAAAAGAAAAGCATCAACTTCTGAAGCCCCTGTGTTGAAGAAGTTGAAAACTTTGACAAGTTCCTCAGCTACGCCACTTGATGCAACTCCAATTTCCTCGGCACTAGCCTATGCTATTGTGCCGATTGGGGAAGCATATGACATTCCTGACGAAGAAGAGAATCATTCGGCTGCTTCCTCAGAGCCTCTTGATGAGGAAATTGTCATTGATGACACTGCATCAACTCCCAAGGTATCCACGCCCCAGCTTCTGCTAATTGCTGGCGCTGAAGAAAATGATGAAGAAGTTGACATTGGTGACACTACTCCAGTCATCAATGATGAATATTGGGAATCTGCACATCCCAACTCACCTGTGGCAACTCCTCTGATGTTGATTCCTCAGTCACCTGCACAAATTGAGGAAATACCTGAAGATTCTAAACACCTGTACCTTCCAGACCCTGAAGAAATTCTAGCTACAACAGCTGAGGAAATTGATGCTCTGGCCACTAATGAGGAACCTGTTCTACAAATCACTCAGTCTGCTGTTCCTCCCTTGCCAACTGAGATCAAGGGCCGCAATCGACCAAATCTTCAACCTAAGCAAAGAATGCCTTTCAAAGGTTCGGTCCGCCCCAAATTCCTCAGGACAAATTTCTTCAATGAACACATGTTCTTCACTGGGCCAAATCCATATGATTCTGCTCGGACTAGTCGCACAAGGTTCTGGACTCCTACTCAAATGAACTACTATGACACTGTTCTATGTGACAAGAAGAAAATCTTCGAGCACCACAATATTCCTCATGTGGACATGGAGTCAATTCCATCATTCACGCCGGTGCTCCAAGTTCTTCATGATGCTGGGCTTCTTCCCTTCTGTGTAGATATCTGTGACTGGAACAAGGAGTTGATTCTTCAATTCTATGCCACTCTATACATTAGTGGAAATTCCTCAGACATCAACTCCTGGGTGTTGGACTAGATGACCGGAACAACTCATCTCACTGCAAGCTCTTTTGAATTGCTTCAGTCTGTCCCAGTTCCAATTCCTTCAGATGAAGCCTGATGCCTGTTCAATGATCCACCACTACCAAATCATATGATGAATGTGATGATGAAGAAATTAGCGCCTGGAAAGCCTCAAAGGACAACCTTTCTTGTGAAGGATTTGCTGTATGTACCAAGAACAGTCTATCGCATACTCACTCATACCCTATGTCCTCAGAAGGGCCACAACTCTGAAGAAGAAGAAGTGGAAGGACTCATGAAGAATATGCTTTTCAACATCATACATGGATTCCCATCAATTTTCACGATTTCTTCATGATGACTCTGGCCGATGCTGCTATGTCACCATTTGAGTTGAAGCCCTTTGCTCCCTGGATTATGCATTTCCTCAGAACAAAGTTTTCAATTCACTTTAAGGATGACTTCGAGAATCATTTCAGTTTTCTGCCCCCGATTGAAGTCCTCAAAAGCACAATTGATGAAGGAAAAGGCAAGGATGTCATTGATCAAGGCACTCGTCCATTGGATGGTCAATTTCGTCAAGCAGCATCCTACTCCACCAATGATGACTCTGCCACACAGGACTCCTCTGCCAAAACCTCTGCACAAAAGCCTCATGCAACTGCTCCTCGTGTGATGACTGATCATGAGCTTCTCTTAAGTCTTCATCAGAAGGTCGATCAAAATCACAAGTGGGTCAAGCGTCAACTTGGGTATATTGTGCAGAATATGACTGTGACGCAGAACACTGTCAAGAGGAACCACTACTATGCTCATGAAAACCTCAAGCGCTCTTGGGCTATGCTAAATCACATCATGTCTTCTGACGAATTGGATGAGCTGAACTTTGAAGAATATCCTGACTTCGCTCGCTGTCCTCAGAAGAAGTTCAAGAAATTCCAAGTTCCTCTGATGGTCACCAGTTCCTATTCTTCATCTCGCGAGCGCGATGAAGATGAAGACATTGATGATACTGCTGCTGGACCTGCATCAACAATCGACCCCGACAACGTTGGCGCTCCTTCTTCACCAACAACATGAAATTCCTCATGGGGCGTTACTCATCATTTTTTCTTCCCTTTTGGTCCTCGATGACAAAGGGGGAGAAAATTTGAGTTAGTCTTCAAGCGTGTCTACATAGATATGGGCTATTTTTGTTTAAGTTGCAACTCTCGCTCTTCTGAAGTTTTTGGTTATTGAGTTGTAAACTTAAGTCCGATGGTGGTCTGACACTTTTGAACTATTTCCTCGCATGTTTATTTCCTCAAATACCTTAATGCATGCATTCCAAATTCTTCATTTCATATATTCAAATGCGTGTATGAATTACAAGATATAGGGGGAGCTCTCCATGTTCTGAACTTGCCATGTGCATTTGCAGCCCAAAGCAAATTCCTCAAATATGCACATCTTCAAGGGGAGTTCTTCTATATCTTGCAATCAAATTCCTCAAAATCCGTACTTTCACTTCATATGTTTATCCCCGTTGAAAACTTAACCTATTTGTCATCAATCACCAAAAAGGGGGAGATTGTTAGTGCATCTAGTGCCCCTTAGTGATTTTGGTGTATTGAAGACTTATAGGTTAAGGCACTAATGTGTTTGTGAGTGTATACAGGCTCTATAAGTCGATGAGGAGTTTGATATATTCGGAGATTATCGACCCCTAAAAATGAATGTCTTCAAGTGAAGACTTTGGTGAAGACTTTGTGAAGACTTTGAAAATGAAGAAGTTGGTGTGACCTTGAAGATATGAATGAGGAATATGAAGTTTGAAGACTTTTGTTTTTGTAGTTTCATTTCCTTTATTTGAGTCATAGGAAACACCGTACTGTTAAAGGGGGTCGAGGTAATACTAAGGAAAATTTCCAACTGATGCTCAACTCCAAAATCCTCAACCCATAAGATCCTTCGAGTGAAGCCTTTGGAAATCTCTTACAGTTCAAACAAGTTTTTCAGTGAAAGAGACGAAGTTCTTCTGGTCTCTGAGGAAATTGATCTGACTGAGGAGTTAGGATTTTGCCAGTGCGAATTGCCTACAAGTGAGGATCATGATAAGCTGAGGACTTTCATAGTTCGAAATTCTGACCGTTGCTGTGCTTAGAGCCAGCTGTCCCCAATCGTTCTTATCCACATAACGATCATATCATTGGGGGCATTTATGACTTATCATGTCAGGTTGCACCCTGGCTATAAATAGCCAACCCCCACAACCACTAGCTGGTTGGCTGCTCTGAGAGAGAACTGACACTTGTCATTTGAGAGCAACCCATCCTCTGAGGACTTTGAGAGAAAATCATCAGTGAGGAAAAACCCACAACCAAACCACAAAACCCATAGTGATTGAGCATCACTGAAGAAATTCCTGTGTGGAACCGACGCTTGTTACCTTTGAGGACTGTGTATCCTCTAGATGGTTAGGCGTCATGGTCTAGTGCTCCCGCAGTCAATTGGGGACCATGAAGTGACCTTGGTCTAGAGCATCCAGCAGTAAATTGTGGATCGCCGGGTGACTAGTTTGTGAGTGTTTTGGAAGTCTACCCTGAAGACTTACCACGAATGTTGGGCGAGGACTGTGTGACCTTATATCAAGGAGAATAAGGTAAGGACTGTGTGTCCTAGGACTGTGTGTCCTCTGGTTTAAATACCAGGTCGCTCCAAACCAGACGTACGACTGTCACATCAGTTGGAACTGCGTCATCAAACCATTGTCTTCATCAAGCTATCTGGTTTTATTTCCTCAACCCCTCTATTCCTCATATATTTGTTGATGGAATTGATTGTTATAGTTTGAAGAATTTGACTGAAGACTTTCACAAATTCCTCACCTCAAATTTTTCAAGTTACCTTGTTCATCGCTGCTTATCCTATATCACGCTACTCTCTATTTGTGCATGTTTCATTTCATCATGAAGACTATGCTATCACTATGTTCCTCATGCACTTGAGTACTTATTCTGCTTCTAGTTATTCATCACATTTCAATTTCCTCAAAGTTGAAATTCCTCAAATGATGAATTTGTAAAAATCGCCTATTCACCCCCCCCTCTAGCCGATATAACGCACTTTCAGGGTCTTCTTCTCCAATGGACCTAATCTCTTGAGCTCGTGTTCTTCCCCCATTGTTGACCTTCTTCGAGCTTGCTAACTCTCAATCCCTCCAATGATTCTAGCTAGTTCTTGAGGGAAAAGAGAGAGAAGATCTAGATCCACATTTCCACCAATCATTTTCTCCTCTAAGTGAGGGGAACCCCTTGGATCTAGATCTTGGAGTTCTTCGTGTTCTTATTTGTTCTCCCTCTCATTTCCTCCCTAGCATTAGTTGCTTTGGTGGGAGTTGGGAGAGAAGGACTTGGGCACTCCGTGTGCCCTTGCCATTGCATTTGGTGCATAGGTGTGAGTTCTCCACGGTGATACGTGGAAGTGAGAAGTTGAGAAGCTATTACTCTTGGGTGTTTGAGCACCCTAGAGCTTGTTCCTCTTGGGTGATTTGGCGTCCTAGACGGTTGGTGGTGCCTCGGAGCTCAATCATTGTGGTGCAAATCTCCGGGCAAGCTTCGGGGTCTCCAATTAGGTTGTGGATATTGCCCCGAGCAGTTGAGGTCACCTCGGAGCCACAATCCATTGTGGTGAAGCTTCGTGGTGTCGTTGCGAGCCTCCAATCAAGTTGTGGAGATTGCCCTAACCTTGTTTGTACATGTTCGGTGACCACCCTCAAGGGTCGCCTAGTGGAAGCATGACATCTTGCATTGTGCAAGGGCGTGAGGAGATTACGGTGGCCCTAGTGGCTTCTTGGGGAGCATTGTGCCTTCACACCACTCCGAACAGAGATTATCATCTGCAAGGGTGTGAACTTCGGGATACATCATCGTCTCCGCGTTCCTCGGTTATCTCTTACCCGAGCCCCTTTACTTATGCATTATACTTTGTGATAGCCATATAGTTTCTTGTTATATATATTGCTATCACTTAGTTGTATATCTTGCTTAGCATAAGTTGTTGGTGCACATAGGTGAGCCTAGTTGTTTTAGGTTTTGTGCTTGACTAATTAAACGATAGTTTTATTCCACATTTGTTCAAGCCTAAACCGTAATTATTTTAAAGCGCCTATTCACCCCCTCTAGGCGACATCCATGTCCTTTCAACTGTTTTTGATGGCTGTACTCGTTGGCCAGGGGACCATCTTCGACTGTAATGACTTACAAAGGGTACGGGATAAATGGGAATAAATTTTACATGATCACCCAGGATCAAAAGAGCACCAACCAAAGCAGTGATGTCCGCTTTGATGCAGCAACCTAGAGGGGAAAGGACACATATTATGGTTACACAGTGGACATATGGGAACTTGACCATGGACATGATTTCAAGGTCCCTTTGTTTCAGTGCAAATGGTCAATTTGTCAAGAGGCGGGGTACAGGAAGATCGACAGTACGGAATGACAACAGTTGATCTGAACAATCTTGGGTACACAGGCGAACCACTCGTCCTAGCCAATGATGTGGCGCATGTTTTCTATGTGAAGGACATGTCTACCAAACCGAGAAAATGAAAAGACAAGGAAGCGAATACATCATACGATGAGCCAAAGCACCACATATTTCTTTCAGGAAAAAGAGACATCGTGTGATTGGAGGGCAAGACAGACATGTCTGAAGATTATGAAAAGTTTCATGAAATTCCTCCCTTCAAAGTCAAGGCTGACCCAAGCACCCTGTTAAACGATGAAGATTATCCATGGTTACGGCGCAATAAGCAAAGGACACAATCAAAGAAAAAGTGAAGACTTTCTCTCCACAACTATATCATTGCAGTTACATGTGAAGAAATGAAATGCCTTTTTTAACACATGAGTTTTCGTCTGAAACCCTGATACTTCGAAAGAGATTGTCCGTTTTGTACACGAAGTGCATCCAGTTTTTGCTGTAACCCTCTCAACTTTTTAGCACATGCTATGTGGGTGAAAATATGATACCATGCCAACTTTCAACCTTTTTAGAGTTCATTTGAAGTCCTTTTCAATTTTAGGGTCATTTAGCTCAAAAAATCAGTAAGTGCATGAAAAATACCAAATGATCAAGTCGGAAAGGGTTGAAAATTGATGATGTGGCTTTGAATGGTGCATTTTGAACACACACAAAAAGTATGGAGTTCAAATAAGTGCAAAAAATTAAATCCCTTTGTAACAGATGAGTTTTCGTCCGAAACTATGATACTTCGAAAGAGATTGTTCATTTTGTACACGAAGTGCATCCAGTTTTTTGCGTAACCCTCTCAACTTTTTAGCACATGTTATGTGGGTGAAATGACAATAAGATGCCCTTTCAACCTTTTCATAGTTCATTTGAATTGTTTTTCAATTCCTTGGTCATTTAGCTCAAAAAAAATCAGTAAGTGCATGAAAAACACCAAATGATCAAGTCAAAAAGGGTTGAAAATCGATGATGTGGCTTTGAATGGTGCATTTTGAACACACAAAAAGTATGGATTTCAAATAAGTTCAAGAAAATGAAATCCCTTTGTAATAGATGAGTTTTCGTCTGAAACCGTGATACTTCGAAAGAGATTGTCCATTTTATACACGAAGTGCATCTAGTTTTTGCAGTAACCCTCTCAACTTTTTAGCACATGCTATGTGGGAAAAATAATGATACCATGCCAACTTTCAACATTTCCAGAGTTCATTTGAAGTGCTTTTTAATTTCTTTCAAAACATCGTGGGAGTGGAGTTCAAAAAAGAATCAACTAAAAAGCTTTTATAAACCTCTAGTATTTTTGAAACTATAATTATATAAAAATTATGCAACTAAAATTCTCAAAGAATTTTTTTGTTCAAAACATTAATAGAAAAAATAATATAATGATAAAACACACTGGAAATAAATGAAGAAAAAAATAAAAAGAAAAATAAAGCAAAAAAACAAAACAAAAATAATGGAAAATATGCAACTAAAATTATCAAAATATTTTTGGTTCAAAACATTAATAGTAAAAATAATATAATGATAAAACACATTGGAAATAAATAAAGCAAAAAGTAAAACAAAAATAAATAAAGCAAAAAAACAAAACAAAAATAATGGAAATTATGCAACTAAAATTATCAAAGTATTTTTTGTTCAAAACATCAATAGCAAAAAGAATATAATGATAAAACACACTAAGCCACCATAAAGTATTTTTTGTTAGGAACTTTTAATATGCAAAAAAATAACATAAAAAAATGCCCACCTACTAAGCCACCATGGCCTACATACGACTAGTAACCCAATATACATGGGCCAGGACGTAGGCCCACGGTGCAAGTAGGCCCAACAGGGCAGATACAATTAGGCATGCAATGCCTGTGGTAGAGAGGAGCTCGAGACAGTAGGTGCAGCCGCGCTTATAAACCAGTACGACCACTCCTCACTCGGCGAGGTGGGACTAAACTCCCACCATGCCAGGAACATGGCTCCGTCCCGCTTGGTGCCACCAACCGGGACCAATGCCACCATTTCGTCCCAATTGGTGCCACCAACCAGGACAAAAGGTCTCTGCTTCCCGCCCTTTGGGCTGACGAAAAGGGAACTTTGGTCCCGGTTGGTGGCACCAACCGGGACTAATACCCACCTTTAGTCCCGGTTGGTGCCACCAACCGGGACTAAAGGTGGAAAATTTCAGTTTTCATCTATGAGTTGCCCCGAGCCCGCTGTCCTCATCCCCGTCGCCGCGTCGTCGCCTCCCCGAGCCCGACGTCCTCGTCGTCATCGCCTCCCTGAGCCCGCCGTCCCAGTCGTTGCCGTAACCTCCCCGTTGTCGCGTCTTCGCCTCCCCGATCCCGCCGTCCTCGTCGTCGTCGTCACCTCCCCGTTGCTGTGTCGTCGCCGTTGCCGAGCCCATCATCCTCGTCGTCGTCGCCTCCTCGAGCCCGTCGTCGCCGTCGCCTCCTCATCGCCGCATCGTCACCTCCCCGAGCCCGCCGTCCTCGTCGTCGTCACCTTCCCGAGCGCCCGCCGTCCTCGTCCCCGTCACCGCGTGCCGCCCCGAGCCCGCCGTCCTCGTCGCCGGCCTCCAGCCATCGCCCCCAAGTGAGCCCCCCTTTCCGGCCATGTATATGTATATGTTCATGTACAAAGTCATGTATATGTTTTTTTTCATGTATATGTGTGTATATGTTCATGTAAAAAGTCTTCGTTGTTTTCATATCTACGAAAATGTAGAGTGAAAACAAAAACAAACATATAAGAAAAAACAAAGGAAAAAATGAAGAAGGAAAAGAAAACCGCCCGGCCCAGCCACCACCGCATTTTCATAAAGTTTTTCCACCGAATCCACGTCGCACCGAGCACCCGCGGCGAAGCAAGTCTTTTTTTGAAGGTAGTTTTTTTGTTAAATGAAAATGTTAGCATCGGCTCTATCATCACGTTGGCATCAGCTCTATCTATCAACAAGGTCACGGGAGCACCCCGGTCCCCTATCATCACGTTGGCATCGGCTCCCCAAGAGCTTTCCAACGGATCCCGAATGTATGTCGTTGTCGATATACCCCCTTCCCGATAACTTTGACATGAGTGGGCGGGGTTCGATATACCCCCTCTCCGATAACATTTTTTCTAAGTTACTAAGGTAAAATGTTCACCCCCCTCTCGATATATCGGGCGACCAACTCTCGAGGCCACCCAAACTCTAGAAAAAAAGCGTTATCGATATACCCCCTCCCCGATAACATTTTTTTCTAAGTTACTAAGGTAAAATGTTCACCCCCTTCTCGGTATACGGGCAACCAACTCTCGAGGCCACCCAAACCCTAGAAAAAAGCGTTATCGATATACCCCCTCCCCTATAACATTTTTTTTCTAAGTTACTAAGGTAAAATGTTCATATAGAAAACTCCGGTAATATAGATTTATCAAGAATGCCCCCATTATGGATGTGCACAAGTTAATCCAATTTTTTTGTGATCTCATCTATATATATATTCTTCTATATCTCATGTTGTGTGTCAAAGTATTGAAGAAATCCATGGCTTCATCATCAGCCGGAAGTAACCAGCGTATGATGCTACGAAGCTCTTCAAAATTATTTTGGAACGGAGTTTCGGATAGAATAATACGCTTTTTGGTAGGAATTTCAGAAACGGCCTTCCAAATAGCGATATTCGGAAGGCTCTTGCTGAACTTCGTACCAAAAAGCTAATTATCCTATCCGGGACTCCGTTCCAAAACAATTTTGGAGAGCTTTGTACCATTACACGCCTGTTACTTCCGGATAATGATGAAGCCTTGGTTTTCTTGAATCCTTTGACACTAGACAACGTTACATATAGAAGGGTAGATGAGATCAGGAAAAATATGGACCATTTTCTACACATCTAGAATGGTGCCATTTTGTTAAATCCCTAAAAGGTTAAGAGAATCCCGGCCCTCTTGCCCGACCAAACCCTATAAGCGTCGAGGGCCACCCCTAACCCTGGAAGCATTGTCGAGGCCACCCCAAATCATAAAGAAGTATATTAATTGCCATGTTTTAATATTTGCAGAGACTATGGATCAAAGAGACTTGGAACAAGAACAGTTTTTGGGGGACATAATCCGAGGCGGTGCTGATGTTGTCTTGTCATTTCTCAGCGACACCGATGGTCTTGAAGGAGAGGATTACTGCTCCGGTGCTCGAACAATGGAGGAGGAAGGACATGATCATGATGGCTCTGGTCACCGAATGCCAGAGGAAGAAGGAGACCATGGTGACGGCTCCAGTGACCGAACGGAGGAGGGAGATGTTGCAAAGTCCGGCGAGGTATATATATTAATTAAGCATGTGCTGACTAGCTAATTGATGCATTAATTGCTTTGGCATGTACATATATTAACTCTTATTTCTTATTTTATATAGCCCTCCAGATCGAGCCAAACTTCGGTAATGACACGAGGCCCGAAGAAAAGGTTGGGCAAGGAAGAAAGGTTCACGATCACAACACTCGCGGACGATGGCCTACCGATTGAACCAAAGCGGACCAAGGACGTATTTGCTACTCAGTGTGGAGATATTGTTAGGGAAAACATCCCGATCAAAATCAACCAATGGAATAAGCCTAAGGACAACAACCCTAAAATTTGTTATGTCATCGATAGACACAAAGATGATGTTTGGACCTCGCTGAAGGAAAATTTCACCCTACCGCCAGAGGAGGATACGAATAACCCAGTTATAGAGCCACTGGTCAAGGCATGTGCTCTTAAGAAGATAGCAGGTCTATTCACAAGGTGGAAGAATGAGTTGAAAACAAAGTTTGTCGACAAAAGGAAGACTCGAGAATTCATCAGCCGATTGGAGAAGATAAGAGATCACTGGCCCGAATTTGTGGCCTACAAGACATCGGAGAAGAGTAAGAAAATGTCTGAGACAAACAAGAACAATGCTGCAAAGAAGCAGTATCACCATCACACGGGGTCAGGTGGCTATCTCAAAGCCCGGCCGTTGTGGGACAAAGCTGAGAATGACCTGCTTGCTAAAGCGGTCCAACAAGGGACATTGAACTGGCTAGACCGTTCAAGGACTAGGTTCTTCAGGGTTGGGGGAAGTTTGGACCCTGAAACAGGGAAGTGCCATTGGACGAACGAGCAACTTGCAATACCCATCATGAAGCTTCAGAAGTATATCACCGTAGCACAGGAAGGGACGTTCATTCCCAACAGAGAGAAGGATGAGCTGACTAAGTCCCTAGGGAATGCTGAGCACCCTTGACAAACACGAGGCACACCAGGCTCCGTTCCATGGAAGGTTGGGTTTCCCGATGCAAGCGATTACAGAAGCCGGCAGAGAAAGAGGAAAGCGGAGCTGAGCGAAATTGAGAAGCTCAATGCAAGAATAGAAAAGCTAGATGCAGCTGAGAGCCAGCGAGCTGCCGGCCAACCATCTCAGCGACACGAAGCTACCCCAGAAGCTACCATGCCATCTCAGCGAAGAAGCAGTGTGGCTTCTATGGAGCTCATTTAGCCTGACTTTACGGCTCCTAGCTACCTCGTGGATACTATCATGGAGGTTCAACATTGCGAGCTTTGGACGAAATTCCAGAACCTCACTTTCAAGGCGGCTCTCGGCTCTGTTGCACCTCCTCAACCCAATGGAACGTTTCACTGCCTTCCGATTCCACATGGATATGTTGTTGTGATGGTGGATGAAGTAATGGAGGGATTTGATGACCTGGAGCTTGACCACCCTACAAGTGAAGGGCCGAAGAAGCTGGTTCATGCTCTAAGGAGTACATGTCTATGGCCGAAGGAGTACATCAAGCTTCCAAACTGGACGCCTCCGCCTCCGCCTCCTCCTCCTCCTCCTCCTCCTCCGGCGAGTGATCAGGACACTTCGCCTCCTTCTTTGGCTCCTCCGACACATGATGGAACTCTGCCTCCTCCTTCACCTACTCCGGTGTGTGAGAGTAGTCCGCCTCCTCTACTGCGTGAGGCCACTCCGTCTCCTCCTCCTCCTCCGGCGCGTCAGGCCACTCAGCCTCCTCCGCCTCCTCCTCCTTCTCCGGCGCGTCAGGACACTATGCCTCCTCCGGCGTGTCAGCCACGACGGAAAGAGACGCCGCCACCGCTCCGGCGGCTAGCAGTACAATAGGCAGAAAAATTCAAATTTGGTCCAAGCCTCAAGCCTGTTACAAAGTTACCATACGAGAGGACTGATGAAGAAAGCACTGACATCAGTAAAGACGAAGTAAAGGCCCATTTTGCACGGAAACAACCACCTCCGAAGGAAACGGTAGATCCAGTGAAAGCGAAGTGCACTCTGGATGCCCTAAAGCGACCATCACCGCCTCCGCTGCTATCAAACATTGACCGCTATATTATAAAGACATATAATGAAGTGTAGCAGTCGGGAAGTACCTCTAGTGCTGCCCAAGTCAAAGAACGAAAAAGTGGGAAAACAATTCCCCAGCTCGTCGAAAGGGAGAAGCAATCGTGCCCTCCACTCAAGGTGTCTAGCAACATTGCTAATCATCCGGTGATACTGCCAGGTACCAAACTTGGTGATTACTTGGGGGATGACATACTTTTTGAAATGGCTGAGGTAACCAAAGAAGAACACGAATACGTGCACGGGATGCCTCTCGTCAAACCTGATCATCCTCCTCTAACAACGATGATGAACAATTTGCATGAGTGGTACATGAAAACCTGCAGGGAGTCTAGGAGAGACACTATGTATGTGGCAGTGAAACTAGAGCACGAATTCATTGGACTTCCCGTGATGCCTATTCAATTTGAGGAGTTATTTCAGTTATAGAATCCACGGGCCCTTGACAAACAACTCATGACTGCCTACTATCTGTAAGTATTACTTCTATAGTTAAGTCTCTAGCTCAGCTCGTTCATTCCATGTATATATATATAATTATCATCACTATATTATGCAGATTGAAGATCGTCGAATGCAAGAAAGCAGGAATCTTCAACATTGGGTTCATTGGCCCAGATGCCGTAAATGAATGGTCGATACGAAAAGAAACTGCAGCGACCGATGAGAACTTGCTAAAGTCGTTCCTTGCACATCAAAACAAAAGGGAAATACTCTTTCCTTACAACTTCAAGTGAATGTTGATGTCTTCTCTGTATCCTCGGTTTCACTTACTCGAGGTTAAGTAATGTAATTGATGAGTTATATATGCATGCGCAGTTACCACTTTATTCTGCTATCCATTAAGCTTGACGGGGTATTAGTAACTGACTTAGACTCGAGACGTAAAGATCCCGAGAATTGTGCGGACATGATTGCAATGCTCAAGAAGTAAGTTCAGTCAATACCGTGACCATATCGGCATGCAACTTTCGTTAATTTCCTGATATCAAGTAATCATTTTCTTTGCCTGGCAGGGTTTGGAAGAAGTTCACCTGAAATGTTCCTGATCTAAACAAAGAGTTGCGATTTACGCACCCCCAAAGTAAGTAGTACTAGCTAGTTCCGCGGATCTCTAATTGATTCAAAATTTCATCAATATATCATTACCATGCTTGCTTATTAGTTTGATTGAACTCTATTCGCGTAAAGTGCTTGTACCAGAAAGAAGGGATTGTTTTATGTGGATACTACGTATGCGAGCTCATTCGCCTATCGACCTCTGAGCAGGGCTGCTCTAACAAACAATTTGAAGTACGTAAATAATATTCACAATTTTATTTTATATATTATCATCAATTGTGTTGATTTTCATTCATATATGCATGTATTAACCCCCATCTTCAAATTAGATGTGGCAGATGCGGGATGAACTCCTACCACATGATCGCATACGAGCAATTCAAGAGGAATTGGCGGGATTCTTTCTTGACCACGTAATACCTAAAGACGAAGAATACTATGCTAATTTGTGATTGGATCTTAGGAATTGTAAGAGATCTTATATTGTATATGTAGCTAGTAGCGTCGGATAGATATACAAAAATTTGTTGTTCGACCAATCTCTCAGAGAAAGAGAGGTCGATCAATTCTCTCTATATATGTTCATGACGATCATGTCTACTTAATGGTTCCTTCATTTGCTTACTAGCTAGCGTGTCGAGTTCTCTCTATAGTAGCTAGCATCGACCAAGAACGGAGAAAGAGAGGACACTTCTCTCTATTAATTAGATAGATAACACAATACGAAACCCCTAAATTAACCCTCCAAAACACCCTAAACCCCCCTTTCAAAAAAAGAACCCCAGCAACTGCCAGATGCTGATGCGTGGATGCCTTTTGGTCCCGGTTGGTGTTACCAACCGAGACTAAAGGTCCTCCTGCCTGGGCTCCCCGCAGAGGCCACGTGGAGCCCCTTTTGTCCCGGTTTGTAAGCACATGTAGAAAACAGGGCATTGGTTCAGGCCTCCTAAGCCCATTAATCCCGGTTCGCTCACGAACCGGGACCAAAGGTGGCAACCTTCCCGGTTCGTGAGCCCAGGGGGCTGGCCGGGCCACGTGGGCCATTGGTCTCGGTTCGTCTGGCCCCTTTGGTCCCTGTTCCAGGCATGAACCGGGACCAATGCGCCTCGCTCCTGGCTCATGACCATTGGTCCCGGTTCATGGCTGGAACCGGTACCAAAGGGAGACCTATTGTCCCGATTCCAGCCACGAACCGGGACCAATGAGCTGCCTATATAAACCCTTGCCCGCCGCTAGTAGAACCGTGGAGTGCTCTGTTTTTCCAGCACATCAGTGTTAGAGCTTTGTGGTGCTCTAGCTCACCTCCTATGCACATGAGGTGTTTGATGAAATGGCCGAGCCACACTTAAGCTTTCTCCTCTCGAAGCTCCTTGTCCAAGCTCCATTTTTGTCAAGATTTGTCCAGGTTTGGCGGTGCGTCCTGTCCCGTCCCCGTCCTGAAACCGCCGTCGATCGCCCGCGCGTGGTGAGCCTCTTGATCTTATCTTCTTTATAAAAGAAAATATACTTACTCATATGATTTTCTTACTTTTATTATTGTTTGTTATTATATAGTGCCATGGTTATGGTATCCGCCCACGTCGGCCCTCGTCCAGTCTATGATTCATATGTGGTATATTATCTTTTATAACTATTTCACACATCTAATGTCTATGACAATTAATTATGCCACCAACTTGACGTAGATGTTTTTATCTATAGGAAGTAGTTGAACCAGAAATGGATAGCGACTATGCAATTCTGCTCGACAAGTTAACTAAAGCTGAAAAAGGAATCGATCATTTGAAAGAAAAATTCTAAAGAACTAAAGATGAGAAGATGGGATTGGAGTTGCATGTTGCCGATATCGTTGATGATCACAGGACCAAGATGGTTGCAATGCGCTTGAAGCTTAGAAAGATTAGAAAATATGCCATTGATAAAGAGGCTTGGTATCATTATGCCGTTGGATCAATTGTTACCTTAGTTGTAATTATGATCGCATTTGTTGTTGCATTGAAATTTTTAAATAGTTTCAATGTATGGTTTAATTAGATGCTCTGGAGAGCTATATGTTGGTCAACGAGAACTATGTATCTACTTTGGTTTTAATGTGATGATGAACTTCTATTAATTTGGTCACTTATGTATTCCTGATGTTCTGTAATGGTTTTTGACACACTTAATTATATATAATGCACGCAGATGAACCGGCAATGGATGTACGGTAATAGACGCACTGATGAGTACATTAAGGGGTGCATGATTTTCTCGAAGTGGCCGAGGCAAACAAGCAGAATGGTTTTATGTGTTGTCCATGCCATACATGTGGGAATTTGAAGTCTTACTCTGACCAGAAAATCCTTCACAACCACATGTTTGTGAAAGGTTTCATGCCACACTATAATGTTTGGACCAAGCACGGAGAAATAGGGGTTATGATGGAAGACAACGAAGAAGAAGAGGATGATGACAACTATGTACCCCCTGAATACGGTGATGCTGCAACCGGGGAAGCTGAAGATCAAGAGGAACCAGATGATGTGCCCGATGATGATCTTCGCCGGGTCATTGTTGATGCAATGAGACAGTGCGAAAGTGAAAAGGAGAAGCCGAAGTTTGATCGCATGTTAGTGGATCACAAAAAAGGGTTGTACCCCAACTGTGAAGACGGCAACACAAAGCTTGGTACCACACTAGAATTGCTGCAGTGGAAGGCAGAGAATGGTGTACCTGACAAAGGATTTGAGAAGCTACTGAAAATATTGAAGAAGAAGCTTCCAAAGGATAACGAATTGACCGACAGTACGTACGCAACAAACAAGGTTGTATGCCCTCTAGGATTGGAGGTGCAGAAGATATATGCATGCCCTAATGACTGCATCCTCTACCGTGGTGAGTACGAGGAACGGAACGCATGCCCTGTATGCGGTGCATTGCGCTATAAGATCAAACGCGACGACCCTCGTGATGTAGAGGGCGAGCGCCCCAGGAAGAGGGTTGCTGCCAAGGTGATGTGGTATTCTCCTATAATACCGCAGTTGAAACGTTTGTTCAGAAACAAAGAGCATGCCAAGAATATGCGATGGCACAGAGAGGACCGTAGAAAGACGGGAAGTTGAGAGCACCCACTGACGGGTCACAGTGGAGAAAAGTCGAGAGAAAGTACTAGAAGGAGTTTGCAGGTGACGCAAGGAACATATGGTTTGGTTTAAGCGCGGATGACATTAATCCTTTTGGGGAGCAGAGCAGCAATCACAGCACCTGGCCCGTGAATCTATGTATCTATAACCTTCCTCCTTGGTTGTCCATGAAGCGGAAGTTCATTATGATGCTAGTTCTCATCCAAGGCCCTAAGCAACCCGGCAACGACATTGATGTGTACCTAAGTCCATTAGTTGAAGAACTTTTTCAACTATGGAATGGAAACGGTGTACGCGTGTGGGATGAGCACAAACATGAGGATTTTGACCTGCATGCGTTGTTGTTTGTAACTATCATTGATTGGCCTCCTCTTAGTAACCTTTCAGGACAGACAAACAAGGGATACCACGCATGCACGCACTATTTAGATGACACCGAAAGTATATACCTGGACAATTTCAGCAAGAACGTGTACCTGGGGCATCGTCCATTTCTTCTGACCAACCATCAATGTCGAAAAAAGGCAAGCATTTCAAAGGTGAGGCAGATCACCGGAAGAAGCCCACCATCCATACCGGTGATCACATACTTGCTATGGTCAATGATTTACAAGTAAGCTTTGGAAAGGGTCCCGGTGGACTATCTGTTCCGAATGAGGCTGAGGGACGCGCACCCATGTGGAAGAACAAATCTATATTTTGGGACCTACCCTACTGGAAAGACCTAGAGGTCCGCTATGCAATTGACGTGATGCACATGACGAAGAATCTTTGCGTGAAGCTACTAGGCTTCTTGGTCGTGTATGGGAAGACAAAAGATACACCGGAGGCATGGGAGAACCAGCAACGTGTTCACGAAAAAGATGGCATGCCTCCAAAGCACTATGAAGGTCCTGCCAGCTATGCTCTTACCAAAGAAGAGAAGGAAATCTTCTTTGAATGCCTGCTTAGTGTGAAGGTCCTGTCTGGCTTCTCGTCGAATATAAAGGGAGTAATAAATATGGCAAAGAAAAAGTTCCAGAACCTAAAGTCTCATGACTGCCACATGATTATGATGCAACTGCTTCTAGTTGCATTGAGGGGGCTTCTACTGGAAAACGTTCGATTAGCCATTGTGAAGCTATGTGCATTCTCAATGCAATCTCTCAAAAGGTGATCGATCCAGAAATCCTACCAAGGTTAAGGAGTGATGTGGCGCAATGTCTTGTTAGTTATGAGCTGGTGTTCCCACCATCCTTCTTCAATATTATGTCGCACGTCCTAGTTCATCTAGTCGACGAGATTGTCGTTCTAGGCCCTGTATTTCTACACAATATGTTCCCCTTTGAGAGGTTCATGGGAATCCTAAAGAAATATGTCCGTAACCGCGCTAGGACAGAAGGAAGCATCTCCATGGGCCATCAAACAGAGAATGTCATTGGGTTTTGTGCTGACTTCATTCCTAACCTTAAGAAGATTGGTCTCCCTCAATCGCGGTATGAGGGGAGACTGATTGGAAAAGGCACGCTTGGAGCGAAGTCAATAATATGTGGGGACGGGCATTCTTGGTCTCAAGCACACTACACAGTTCTACAGAATTCTACCTCAGTGACCCCGTATGTCGATGAACACAAGAACATTCTGCGCTCCAAACACCCAAAGCAGTGTGACCACTGTATTACATGTGAACACATCAAGACTTTCGGCAGTTGGTTGCAAAGACATCTCAGGTGTGACAACACTGTTTCTGATGAGTTGTACTCGTTGGCCAGGAGACCATCTTTGAGTGTATTGACTTACAAAGGGTACGAGATAAATGGGAATACATTTTACACAATCGCCCAAGATAAAAGGAGCACCAACCAAAACAGCGGTGTCTGCTTTGATGCAGCAATGACCAATGGGAAGGTCGACACATATATGGTTACATAGAGGAGATATGGGAACTTGACTATGGACATGATTTGAAGGTCCCTTTGTTTCGATGCAAATGGCTCAATCTTACAAGAGGCGGGGTACAAGTAGACCAGCATTACGGAATGACAACAATGGATCTCAACAATCTTGGGTACACAGATGAACCATTCGTCCTAGCCAATGATGTGGTGCAGTTTTTCTATGTTAAGGACATGTCTACCAAACCGAGAAAAAGAAAAGATAAGGAAGCGAATACATCATACGATGAGCCAAAGCGTCACATAGTTCTTTCAGGCAAAAGAGACATCGTGGGATTGGAGGGCAAGACAGACATGTCTGAAGATTATGAAAAGTTTCAGGAAATTCGTCCCTTTAAAGTCAAGGCTGACCCAAGCACCATGTTAAACAATGAAGATTATCCATGGTTACGGCGCAATAAGCAAAGCACACAAGCGAAGAAAAAGTGAAGACTTTCTCTGCACTACTATTATGATGATGCCTTTGAGCTAGAATAAGAAAAAGGACACAAGCGAAGAAAAAGGACACAAGCAGTTACATGTGAAGAAATGAAATGCCTTTTGTAACAGATGAGTTTCCGTCCGAAACCCTGATACTTCGAAAGAGACTATCCGTTTTGTACACGAAGTGCATCCAGCTTTTGCCTTAACCCTTTCAACTTTGTAGCACATGCTATGTGCGTGAAATGATGATACCATGCCAACTATCAACCTTTTAAGAGTTCATTTGTAGTGCTTTTCAATTTCAGTATCATTTAGCTAAAAAAAATCAATAACTGGGACCAATACCGTGCCCCCCTTTCGTCCCGGTTGGTGGCACGAACCGGGACTACTACCCACCTTTGGTCCCGGTTCGTGCCACCAACCGGGACAAAAGGGGGGTGCTTTCCCGCCCTTTGGGCTGCTGAAAACAGGGCTTTGGTCCCGGTTGGTGGCATGAACCGGGACCAAAGGGGGGCATTGGTACCGGTTTGTGCCACCAACCGAGACCAATACTCCCTGTATAAAAGCCCGCACTTAGCAGTTTTCGACCCATTCACTCCCCCGAAGGCCAGATCCCCACCCACGTCGTCAGGCTACCCAAATCTCGCGCGCTCTCCGTAGCCGTTGCCGCCGGCGGCCGCCGGCCCCGACCTCCCTGACCTCGCTCCGTCCTCCATGCCCCGCGCCACCCCGCTCCGGCCACCCTGCTCCGGCCGCCCCGTCCCGCTCCGACGGCCCCGCTCCGGCCACTGCTCCGCTCCGCTCCGACCACATCCCCCTCCCCTATACGTGAGCAGTTTGTCCGGCCGGCTAATATATGCTGACTTTTTTTCATATACAATATGATGTTTTTTGTTCATATATATGTGTGTATGATTATATATGATGATATATGTGTGTATAATGATATATGATGATTTTTTTCATATAAAATATGATGTTTTTTGTTCATATATATTGGTATGATGATATATGTATGTGTTCATATATGTGTTCATGCAAGTTAAAAAGGTTATGTGTGTATTTATGAAATATTTAACATGCATTCAAAAAACTGTTTTTGAAAAACGTTCATCATGCATTTGACTTATGTTCAATGCATATAACAAAATGCTCAGTGTATATACAAAAAATGGACATGTATGAAAATAGTCGGCATTTATTAAAAAACAGAAAAGGCAAAAATAAGAAAAACTAAAAATGATAAAATCCATAAATAAAAAAATATGAAAGAAAAAAACACGTGGAAGCTTTCCAAAATCGATGGAAGGTTGCACAAAGCGAGGCAGAACCTTCGCAGAACCACTTATGTGCATCACCTTTTCTTACCGCCGCCGCATGATGATATGTCCGGCCGGCTTTTTTTTGTTCATATAGAAAACTCTGGTAATTTCGACATGAGGGGGGACGTCGATCAATCCCCTCTCGCCCGACCAACTCTCGAATCCGACTAAACCGGGACTGAAAAAGCGTTGTCGATCTCCTACCCCCTCTCGCCCCTACCCGACAAACTCTCGAGGCCACCCAAACCACTAGAAGAAAACTCCGGTAACTTCGATCAACCCCCTCTCGCCCTACCAAACCCTAGAAGTGTTGCCGAGGCCACCCAATCCCTAAAAGCATTGTTGAGGCCACCCAAACCCTAGAAGCGTCGAGGCCACCCAATCCCTAGAAGCGCTGTCGAGGCCACCCCAAACCGTAGAAGCGTCGAGGCCACTAATATGATCCCTTTTCTATGTTTTCCACTAATTAATATATCCATATTTCATGTTTTTATATTAATTGCCATGTTCTAATATTTGTAGAAACCATGGATCCAACCATGGATCCAACCATGAACAGAGACTTTGAAGGAGAAGCGTTGTTGGGGGACATGATCCGCGGCGGCGGTGATATCTTCTCGTTAATCAATTTTGACATAGAAGAGCTAGGACATGATGATGACGGCTCTGGTCACCGAATGCTGGAGGAAGAAGGAGACCATGATGACGACTCAGGTGATCGAGAGCCGGAGGAAGGAGACCATGATGACAGCTCCGGTGACCGAACGGAGGGAGCTGTTGCAAAGTCATCCGGCAAGGTATATATATTAATTAAGCCTATGCTGACTAATTGATGCATTAATTATTTTGGTATGTACATATATTAACTCAGCTTGTTTCTTCTTTCGTAGCCCTCCGGATCGACCGAAACTTTGGTAACAAGACGAGGCCCGAAGAAAAGGTTGCACGGTGATGAAAAGTTCACGATCACCTTAATTGCGAACGATGGCCAACCGATTGAACCGAAGAAGACCAATGATGCATTTTCTGCTCAGTGTGGAGCTATTGTTAGGGACAGCATCCTGATCAGCATCCAGCAATGGAATGAGCCGGCTAAGAATGCTAAGAACTACGACCCTCAAGTTTCTTATGTCGCCGATAGACATAAAGAAGATCTTTGCAAGGACCTGAAGGCAAATTTCACCCTACCGCCAGAGGAGGATGAGAGTAATCCAGTTATAGAGCCACTGGTCAGGTCGTGTGCTCTTAAGAAGATGGCAGATCTTTTCAGGAGGTGGAAGAATGAGTTGAAAGCTAAGTTTGTCGACCAAGAGAAGACTCCAGTATTCGTCGGCTGATATGCGGGGATAAGAGATCAATGGGACGCGTTCGTGTCCTACAAGACTTTTGAAAAGAGTAAGAAAATGTGAGCGATAAACAAGAAAAATGTTGAAAAGAAGCTGTATCACCATCGCACGGGGTCAGGTGGCTACCTCAGAGCCCGGCCGTTGTGGGCCAAATGGGAGGATGACCTATGAGCTAAAGGGGTCGAACCAGAGATAGCAAACTCGCCAACCCATTCAAGGACTTGGTTCTTCAGGGTTGGGGGAACTTTGGACCCTGAAACAGGGAAGTGCGTTTGGACGGATGAGCAACTTGCAATACCCGTCAGGAAGCTTAAGCAAGTTATCAAGGAAGCGCTGGAAGGGAGGTTCATTCCTGACAGAGGGAAGGACGAGCTGACTGAGGCCCTCGGGAATCCTGAGCACCCTAGACGAACACGAGGCACACTAGGCTCCGTTTCGTGGAAGGTTGGGTTTCCCGGTGCAGGCGGTTACAAAAGCCGGGAGAGGAAGAGGAAAAAGGAGTTGAGCGTTGTGCAAGAGCTCAATGCAAGAGTACAAAGGCTAGAGGAAGAAGTTATGAGCCAGCGAGCTCCCGACCAGCAGCTTGTTCAGGGGCATGAAGCTACCCCAGAAGCTACCCCGCCATCTCAGCGGAGAAGCAGCATGGCTTCCATGGAGCTCCTTCAGCAGCTTGACTTCACGGCTCCTAGCTACCCCGTGGATGCTATCACAGATGTCCAACATTGCGAGCTTATGACGAAATGCGTTAACCTCATCTTCAAGGCGGCTGACGGCTTTGTTGCACCTCCTCGAACCGACGGAACTTTTCACCATGGTCAGATTCCATATGGCTATGCTGTTGTGCAAGTGGATGAAATAATGGGGGGATTTGAGGAGCTCGAGCTTGACCACCCTACAGGTGAAGGGGAGACTCAGCTGAGATTTGCTCTGAGGAGTACATGTCTATGGCGGAAGGAGCAGATCAAGCTTCCGAACTGGACGCCTCCGCCTCCTCCTCCTCCTCCGGTGAGTGATGAAGGCACTCATCCTCCTCCTTCTCCTCCGGCGAGGGATCAAGGCACTCCGCCCCTCCTTCGCCTCGTCCGGCGTATGACGTCAACGATCAAGGCACTTCGCCTCCTTCGCCGCCTCCTCCGGCGCGTTCGAGCAGTCCGCCTCCTCCTCCGCCTCCTCATCAACGGCGGAAGACAGCCGCCGCCGCTCCTCCTCCTCCGGCACGTCAGAGCACTCTGCCTCCTTCTCTGCCTCATAAGCAACGACGGAAGAGAGACAAAGTCGCTTCGGCTACTAGCAGTACAACCAATGGTGGGAGGCCATACGAATACGGTCCTAAGTCTCTCAAGCCATTGGAAAAGGTGCCATGCGAGAGGACCCCGGAGGAAACCGCAAAGATCTCTCAAGACCAAGTGAGGGCCCATTTTGCAAAGAAAGCTCCACCTCCAAAGCAGATGATAGATCCGGTGGCATCGAAGCGCACTGTCGAGGCCCTGAAGCGACCACCACCACCTCCGCTGGATACCAACTATGTTCGCGCTACTAAAAAGGCATATCAAAATGCGGTGCGGACGGGAACTACTTCCAGTGATAAGAGATTAGCAAAACGAAGAAGTGGGAAAAAAATCCCCAGCTCGGCGAACAGGAGAACCAATCGTGCCCCCCGCTCAAGGTGTCTACCGATATCGCCGCTGATCATCCGAGGATGGTGCCCGGTACCAATCCTGCTGATTACATGAGCGATGATGTACTGTTTGAGCCGTTGGAGGTGGACGAATTCAGATACCGATACGGGCAGCCTCTAGTCAAACCCGATCCTCCTCCTTTGACAATGATGATGCGAAAATTCCATGATTGGTACCTAGAAACCTACTGTGAATCTGGGTCGGATACTGTGACGATGAGTATTAAAGAGGAGCACGACCTCGTTGGAATGGAGCAGTTATCTGTTGAATTTGAAGATTTATTCTAGTTATACAATCAAAAGGCCATCGACAAAACAATCGTGACTTGCTAATGTCTGTAAGTACTACTTATGTAATTAAGTCTCTATATATAGCTCAACTCTTTCATTGCATGTATATATAATTATCCTCACTATATTATGCAGATTGAAGATCATCGAATGCAGAAAAGCACAAATTTATGACATTGGGTTCATTAATCCAAATATCATAGATGAGTATACGGTTAAAAAGAATGCCACCGAAACTGAGGACAACTTGCTACAATCGTTGCTTGCAAATCAAAACAAAAAGACAATACTTTTTCCTTACAATTCAAGTGAGTGTTACTGTCTTGTGCCTATTCGTATTCCCGTATTACTCGAGGTTATAGTAATGTAATTGATGAGTTATGCATGCGTGCGCAGCTTCCACTTTATTCTGCTAGAGATTAAGGTTGAGCGGGAGTAGTAACCATCTTAGACTCGAAACGAAAAGATCCCTAAGATTATGCGGACATGACTGAAATGCTCCAGAAGTAAGTTCAATCGATCATTATCGCATCATATCGGCAAGTTTGTTCATTTCCTGATATCAAGTAATTATTATTTTTGTCTCGCAGGGTTTAGAAAGAGTTCACCGCAATTGTTACAGCATTGCCGGGGGAGCTGCGATTTACACAGCCGAAAGTAAGTACTACTAGCTAGTTCCGCACATTTCTCATTAATTCTAGTTTCATCAATACCATTTATCATGTTTGATTATCAGTTTGACTGAACTCTATTTCTCGTAAAGTGCTTGTGGCAGGAAGCCGGGAATGATTTTTGTGGATACTACGTTTCCGAGTTCATCTACAACGCGACGACCCGTAAGCGGTGCTACTCTGAAAAACAATATGAAGTGCGTAAGCAATAATATTCACAATTTTGTTTTATTACAATGATTTGTGTTGAGTTTCATTCATATATATGTATTGACCCCCTTCTTCAAATTGGATGTGGCGGATGCAAGATGAACTCCTACCACACGATCGCATACGAGCAATTCAAGAAGAATTGGCGGTATTCTTTCTTGACCACGTCATAAATAAAGCCGAAGAATACCATCTGGAATTTGAGATTAGATGTTAGGGATTGTAAGAGATCTTGTATTGTATATATGTAGCTAGTAGCATCGGATAGATATACGAAAACTTGTTGTTCGACCAATCTCTCGGAGAAAGAGAGGTCGATCACTTCTCTCGCTATATGTTCATGACGATCTTCTGTACTTAATGATTCCTTCATTTGCTTACTAGCTATCGTGTCGAGTTCTCTCTATAGTAGCTAGCGTCGACCAAGCACGGAGAAAGAGAGGACACTTCTCTCTATTAATTAGCTAGCTAACACAATATAAAACCCCTAAATTAATCCTTCAAAACCCCCTACCCCCCCCCCCTTCAAAAACAAAACCCCAGCTCCTGCCAGATGCTGACGCGTGGACGCCTTTTGGTCCCGGTTGGTGTTACCAACCGGGACTAAAGGTCCTTCTGCCTGGAATCCCCGCAGAGGACACGTGGAGCCCCTTCTGTCCCGGTTTATAAGCGAACCGGGACTAAAGGTTTGAGTCTTTAGTCCCGATCCTTTAGTCCCAGTTCTAGAACCGGGACTAATGGGCCTCTGAAAATGGGACAAATGGGCCTTTTTCTACTAGTGAAGCGAACCGGGACTACAGGTTTAGGGTTTTAGTCTCGACCCTTTAGTCCCGATTCCAGAACCGGGACTAATGGGCCTCTGCAACCGGGACAAATGGACCGTTTTCTACTAGTGTTAGCATATAATATAGAATCACACCACAAAAGACCCATCAAATTACCAAATTATAAATAAAATTAAAATACACTAGGTTTCTCCCCCACACATCAAATGAAATATTTCATTAGTTTCAAAATATAAGGGGTATTATTTTTTTGGAAAATCAAATTCTTCAACTTTGACCAAGTTGAGAGAAAAAATATTGACATCCACAGTATTAAATAAAAAATATGAAAATTCATTTAACGATGAATCTTATAACAATAATTTGATATTATGGATTTTGATATATTTATCTACAAATTTAATCAAATTTAAAAGGTTTGATATTTTAAAAAAGTAATACACATTGTATTTTAAAATAGAGTGATTAGGTCTTTTAATCTAATAGTGTAGCAAAGCGCGTCGAGTCTTTTAATATATGATAGTTCCAGTGGCACAAAAAAGAAAGTAGCTATAGTATACTTGTTCCAAACGCAGGTATAAACCAATTCAACCTCCGACATTTAATCAGCCACTGCAAACTAATGGAACAGCCTCATTGACTCTGAATTCAAACTGCTCCATCTTTCTATAAGATACAAAAATAGATGAAGATAAGACTCAACAGTAAAGTGCTCCATCTTGATCCGGTCGTACCCTGCATTCTACTGGTTAAGAATGCCGGGGCTCTGCTAACGTAATCGCCTGTATATATCCGGCTATAGCAATGATTAAACGGACCGAGCTTGTTTTTTAGTGCGATTTACATCGATCGGCTACTAGTCAGCGGTGGACATCCAATGGCACGCCATGAATCATTGTCGCAACGAATTTAACTTCTTGTGCTCATCAGTTTATGCTGATTGGGAGGGTTTAGGTAGGAGCGGTCGGCATCGTAGTTGTTTACTTACCAACTCAGTACTAGGATAGACCAAACAGACAGCCAAGCCAACACACGTCCGAACCCTGAAGTTTGCCACACGTCATCTGGGATGGACTCCGCCCCCTGAATTAAACGTGATACCCCTGATTAACATGGGATATCCGACTAGCTCTTTACTTGTAGTACACAGTAGTGCTATCATCACACGGAGGTAGCAATTCATGTCACCGAATCCGATGCACTGAACCTTAACTAGTTTCCCGAGGTTGTGCGGACTAGCGACTAGTACATGCCCTGGTACAAGGAAAGTCGTTTGGCAGAAGACAGGAAAGAAGCACCGCCAATACACGGAGCAGCAGGAGATCAGGTCAAAGAAGCAAAGTGGCACGATGCCACCGCGCACGGGCAAGGAGAACCAGAGGCGGAAGTAATGCAAGTACTTGTGTTCGCTGGTCCAGGAACCTGTACGATTTGGATGTCAATGCTGCACAGTGGCGCCCTGCTTGTCTAGGGCGTCCGCATCGGTCGTCTCTTAGGTGAAGGTAGGGTCGCGGATGATGATCCTATGCGAATAATTGGAGCTGGAAATATAATAACAGTGTTGGGAGCTTGGGATTGGTACGAGTTAAGCCAGCCGCCGGGGGCATCATGATGTACCAAGAGGCCCAAGTATCACGGAAGAGTGCGTGTCATGTCTCAGCTGCACCTTTTCGTACACATCATTTGACCCATGCGGTGTAACTGTGTACCCCTAGCCACGAGATCTTGTGTCTCGCAGCAAGCGAGACATAGAGTAACAGTCTTTCCCCTAGGCGATTGATCTAGGGTTTTGTTTAGCTTCTGTCGGCGCAGTAGAATTTACCTCTATACCCTGCGGATCGCCCCAACCCCGTGGAGGTGCTGCGATCGAGCTAGGGCACGATGAAAGAAGGAGAAGCCTCGCGTAGGAGACACGGGAAAAAACAACGGAGGAGCTCTTGGATTGGTTAACCCTGCAAGAAGAAGTACATGATGATTGCATCTCAAAGGAGGAAGTGCCGGACGCGGGAGATCCAGCGAAGTGGCTCGCAATAGCACGGGTACAGATGCAGAGATCTTTCAACCCTCACGTTCTATATGGCAAGGCAACATGCGGGGGGGGGGGGGGGGATCCGGGGAGGCCAGTGATCGGGCAGAAGGTCAAGGACAACCTTTTTACTACTCAATTCACGTGCCTCGAGGACTAGAACGAATCGATGGTTGAAGGCCCTTGACTCTTTTGGTGACAGGCTGTGATCAGGGGCGGAGCTAGACTAATGCAAGGGTATGCAATGCATACCCAACTTCTTTTGCAAAACAAATCGGTATATAAGCTCCTATATGCCTTTATATAACGCATGGCAATTTATTTTGTACGTACAGAGAAGAGAGACGAGAAGAGAACAATTCTAGCGTCACTTGGGCTAATATTGGGCTGCTACGTTGCCTATTAGGCCTTATCCTTAGGGCTTAACTAGTGATGCGGCTGGTTGATTGACGAAGCCTGAGACTGCTCGACCAGGAACGCATCAAAGAAAACCTCAGAAAAAAAAGGAATGCCTCAAATCCTTCAATTCACACGTCGCCGAGCCGCGTCTCTACCGCACTGAGAAATAGCTTGCGGTCTGGCGGCTGGCGCACATCGTCTTTCTACTGGAATGACACATTTCGTGCACGTGGCTCACAGAGTTTTGGATTCCATTAGCGTATTTTTGGTACAACTCTTCGCATCAGCCTGCTATTGGAATGACGCCCTTTAGAGGAATGTTTGATCGTGAACCCAAGCATTGAGGGTTTGGAACAACTTTGACGTGCTCGATGCCTTCCTTGCACACGTGGCTCGACGTGCTCGCTAGTACATGAAGATCAATGCTGATAAGAAACGCTCTTTCTGGGTGTTCTAGGTAGTCGCCATCGTCTTTCTCAAGCTCCAACCATATGTGCAAATGTCATTCACTCCACGAGCAAGCCACGAGCTCTCATTTAAATTTTATGGCCCTTATATGGTCATCGAGAAGATCAACGACATTGATTAAAGTTGCAACTCCTGCCACAAGCGATAATTCATCATGTTTTCCACGTCTTGCAGCTCCGGCGAGCCCTCCTACATGGTACTATTGTTACTCTTGATCTACCCATCTATACGGATGAACTAATAGTTTCCATCGAGGTACTCCAGGCACGATGACGCAAGAAGAGTGACTCTACGGTAGATCAAATCAAGGCATGCATGAGATCTTAGCTTAATAAAAATGATAAACTACTCATATCAACAATGAATTCCTTATTTTTGGGAGCCCACTCACAAAGAACCTCAAAGGTAAGCATGCATGGTTGGCTTGAAGTGATTTGAGGATGGTGATCGATGGGAAAGTTAGTCCGGGATGCACATGAGTAAGGACAAATTACGCAGGAAAGACCCATGTTAATTTGTGGGGCCAGTGTAGATGCCGCTAGGTATAACGATCCGGAAGCATTGGATGTAGGCGGGGCCTTACAATGCAGTGGTCCCACAACATCACGATTGGGCGAGGCTCTCAGATTGCTTCCCGAATGCGGCGGCTTGGGGTCAAGCTACGCCTCTAGGAGAGAGGTCAATGCCCCTAACAAGAGGGCCTACCAACCAGCGGGTGAGCCCAGCGTGGTGCACGGGCTTGCCGCACACGCAAACTCATTCAAAGAGGTGACGACTATGAAGTTGACATCATCAACTACTTAAATGTGCTTCACTAGAGGGGTGGACATCCAGAGGATCCCGTAATTGGCACCTCGCGGCTACCTACCTCCTTCCTCTTTGTCCTCCCTCTCTTGCAAGAACATCAATTTATGTCCATTTATGCAGGAGAGAATTTGTGGCATCGTAGGCCTCATGGCACACAGTCCTTCGGACGTGCTTTTATTTTTGGCTTTCGATTTTCAAACTTTTATTTTCTGAACGACAAGTCAGAATTAAGTTATGTTTTTGTATTCGTGTTTTTGTGACGAGGGCTTTCAAACAATAAAATCATGATTATTTTGCCTATTATAGACAAAAAAATATCTTAAAATTTTATTTACAAAACTTGTTAAAAGCGAGTGAGAAAATCATAAGTTGCAGATAAAAAGTTATATGTTTCAACTGAAACTTGGAATTTACCGTGCCCTTATGTTAGATCTAAGTACTATCCAAATCGCAAGACAGTCCGAACGACCGGATAGAGCTTGGCTGGTGCGTGCATCCGCAAATTCCTGCATTTCTATAACTCGTTGCAATCTCTACACTAAGGCACTGCTCGAAACAGGCTTTCGCCCCGCTTTATAGATAAAGCAAACGTCCATACAACCACGTCCCAACCATAGTCATAAAAGGAAACTGCTGGGGCCACAGCACAAACAAGCCCAAACGAAAGAAGAAGAAACATAAAAGCCCACTAGGGGCAAGCTACGAAGCAGGCGAACAGTCGGAGAGTCGACACGCGGAAGACAATAGAGCGTCTAGATAGAGCTGAAGTCGGTCACGATCTCTCGGCCTAGCGAGCGGATGCCAGTGCTGCAAGAAGGCAAGAAATTTGAAGAACGAGTCAGAAGCACGCCACGGGAACAACCGCTCAATCACCATCTTATTGCGAGTAGTCCAAAGAGTCCCATCATAACCGCGAAGATGAGCCAGAACAGTCGGCGCTTACAGCCAACATGAGTGGCCCATACCTGCAGAAACTCTGCAAGGTCATGGGCCTCCTAGTCCGGTCCCAGAGCCTCCTGAACAAAGCACCAAAGTGCTTGTGCTGCTACGCATGAGAACAAAATGTGCGTTCCCATTTCCGGGATGAGGCAAAGGGGGCAAAGGCCATTGCCCGGACCATGGCGTTTCAGCACCTCGGTCCCCGAAGGTAAACGATCTCTGAGAAGACACCACACGAAAATCTTGATCTTCAGGGGCATCGGCACCGTCCACAATGGGGATAACCACTGGAGAACCGGCAGCCGGCATAGCGCCTGATAAGCCGAACTAACGAAGAATTCTCCCGAAGGAGAAAGACTCCAAGAAATAGTGTCAGGATCCTGGGACAGAGGAAGAGGGACTACTTCCCTCAAGTCTGCCCATTCCTACACCTCGGCTGGTCCGAATGAGCGGCGGAACGAAACTTTCCATCCCTCATCCAAAGCAGCCGCAGATACAAGAATAGCTAGGTCGTCACAAATCGCAAAGAGCCTCGAAAACCGCATGCGGAGGGGCTCCCCATCCAGCCAGGGGTCCAACCAAAATTGGGTCCCAGATCCATTGCGAATCGAGAACCGCAAACCCAGCTGAATCTCATCCTTGATAGCCTAGACAGATTTCCAAAACAGGGACCCAGCCGAGTGCGAGCAAGCCAAGAGGGGCTGGCCCTGCAAGTACTTGGACTCAATCAGCTGCAGCCACAAACCTCCATCTCCCCGCAAGATCCTCCAAACCCAACGAAGCATGAGTGCAACGTTCATACGGCGAGACACAGGGATGCCCAACCCACCTCGATCATTCGGCAAGCATATGTCAGCCCATTTCACCATATGGTACTTAGGCCGACCATCCCTGGCCTGCCAGAAGAACCTAGCCAGATCATTATCAAAGGAACTATGTGTTGGAAATATGCCCTAGAGGCAATAATAAATTAGTTATTATCATATTTCCTTGTTCATGATAATCGTTTGTTATCCATGCTATAAATTGTATTGATCGGAGACTTAGATGCATGTGTGGATACATAGACAAAACCATGTCCCTAGTATGCCTCTAATGGACTAGCTCGTTGATCAAAGATAGTTAAGGTTTCCTAGCCATGGACATGAGATGTCATCTGATAACGGGATCACATCACTAGGAGAATGATGTGATGGACAAGAGCCAAACTACAAACGTAGCATATGATCGTGTCAGTTTATTGCTACTGTTTTCTCCATGTCAAGTATATGTTCCTATGACCATGAGATCATGCAACTCATGGACATCGGAGGAGTGCCTTGTGTGTATCAAACGTCGCAAGCTAACTGGGTGACTATAAAGGTTCTCTACAGGTATCTCCGATGGTGTCTGTTGAGTTGGCATGGATCGAGACTGGGATTTGTTACTTCGTGTGACGGAGAGGTATCTCAGGGCCCACTCGGTAATACAACATCACAATGAGCCTTGCAAGCAATGTGACTAATTGTTAGTTGCGGGATCTTACGGAACGAGTAACGAGACTTTACGGTAACGAGATTGAACTAGGTATGGAGATACCGACGATCGAATCTCGGGCAAGTAACATACTGAAGAACAAAGGGAACATCATACGGGATTAAGTGAATCCTTGACATAGAGGTTCGACCGATAAAGATCTTCATAGAATATGTAGGAACCAATGTGGACATCCAGGTCCCGCCATTGGTTATTGACCATAGAGGTGTCTCGGTCATGTCTACATAGTTCTCGAACCCGCAGGGTCTGCACACCTAAGGTTTGGTGACGTTTCGGTAGTGTAGAGTTATGTATGGTGGTGACCGAAGTTTGTTTGGTGTCTCGGCTGAGATCACGGACGTCATGAGGATCTCTGGAATGGTCTGGAGGTAAAGATTCATATATAGGAAGTCCCAGTTTGGTCGCCGGAAAAGTTTCGGGCTCATCGGTAGTGTACCGGGAGTGCCGGTAGTGTACCGGGAGACCTCCGGGAGGGGTATTTTGACCCAAGAGGCTTCATGGGATGTGGGAGAGTATTAAGCAGCCCTTAGTGGGCTGCTGGAATAGCCACAACAGGCCCATGCGGCTGGGGGAAGAGTCCCAAAGGAAAAAAGAGTGGAAAAAAGGCAAAAAGGGAGAGTCCTACTCCTACTAGGAGTGGAGGAGGAGTAGGACTCCTCCCCCTTGGCTTCGGCCGACTCCAAGAGGGGCTCAGCCCTGCGCCAGCCCTCCTCCTCCTCTCCTCCTATATATACTGGTGGAATAGAAGGGTTTTGCACAGAATTTATGGCCACGTGTTGCCCGTTCCACCGGTGCTCCTCTAGATCGGATTTCCCCAGTGCTTAGCGAAGCCCTGCCGGAATTGCTCCACCACCATCGCCGGAGCGCCGTCACGCTACCGGTGAACTCTTTTTACTCTCCACCTCCTCTTGCTGGATTAATACGGTGGAGATTGTCATCAAGCTGCACGTGTGCTGAACGCGGAGGTGTCGTCCGTTCGGCGCTAGATCAGAAGGACCGTGAACAAGATCGCGAGACAGATCGCGCTGAGTTCACAAAACGGATCGTGATGAGATCGCGGGACGGATCGTGATGAGTTCGCAAGATGGATCGTGATTGGATCGCGGGATGGATCGTGATGTGATCGCGGAACGCTCGGCGATTTGGATCGCGAAGATGTTCGACTACACCAACCGCGTTTCTTAACGCTTCCCGCTTAGCGATCTACAAGGGTATGTAGATCCACTCTCCCTCTCGTAGATGCTCATCACCATGGATAGATCTTGCATGTGCGTAGGAAAATTTTTGTTTCCCATGCAACGTACCCCAACAATGGCATCATGAGCTAGGTCTATGTGTCGATGAGATCTCGAGTGGAACACAAAGAGTTTGTGGGCGTTGATGCTTAGATTGCTTCCTCCCTTGGTCGGATTTTGGTTCAGCGGTATTGTGAGATGAAGCGGCCCGGACCAACATTACTCGTACGCTTCCGAGAGACCGGTTCCATCGACCGCAACTTGTTGCATAGATGGCTTGCGGGTGCCAGTTTCTCTCACTTTAGTTGGATCGGATTCGACAAAGGCGCTCCTTGAGAAGGTTGAAAAGAAAATTATGTATCACCGTTGTGGTTTATGCGTAGGTGAGAATCGTTCTTGCTAGAAACCTGTAGCAGCCACGTAAAACATGCAACAACAATTAGAGGACGTCTAACTTGTTTTTGCAGGGTATGTTGTGATGTGATATGGCCAATTATATGATGTGATATATGTGATATATGAGATGATCATGTGATGTATAGATTATCACGACGTGCATGTCGATGAGTACAGCAACCGGCAGAAGCCATAGGGTTGTCTTTAATTATTGTATGACCTGCGTGTCAATCATTAAGCGCTATGTAATGCTTTACTTTATCGCTAAACGGTAGCAATAGTAGTAGAAGCATGGTGGGCGTGACAACCCCGATGGCGACACGTTCATGGAGATCAAGATGATGGAGATCATGGTGTCATGCCGATGACGATGGAGATCATGCCGGTGCTTTCAAGATGGAGATCTAAAGCACAAGTTCATGGCCATATCATGTCACTTATGAATTGCATGTGATGTTAATCCTTTTATGCACCTTGTTTTGCTTAGTACGACGGTAGCATTATAAGGTGATCCCTCACTTAAATTTCAAGATAAATTGTGTTCTCCCCGAGTGTGCACCGTTGCGAAAGTTCATCATGTTGAGACACGACGTGATGATCGGGTGTGATAGGCTCTACGTTCACATACAACAGGTGCAAGCCAGTGTTGCACACGCAAAACACTCGGGTTAAACTTGACGAGCCTAGCATGTACAGACATGGCCTCGAAACACAAGAGACCGAAAGGTCGAACATGAGTCATATAGTAGATATGATCAACATGATGATGTTCACCATTGTAACCACCTCAACTCACGTGATGATCGGACTTGAGTTGGTGAATTTGGATCATGTATCACTCGGATGACCGGAGGGATGTCAATTTGAGTGGGAGTTCTTGAGTAATATGATTAATTGAACTCATTATCATGAACATAGTCAGTAGTGTCTTTGCAAATTATGTTGTAGATTACTTGCTCGCGCTATATCTCCCTTGAATTTTTATATGTTCCTAGAGAAATAGAGTTGAAAGATGATGGTAGCAATATTGCGGATTGGATCCGTGATCTGAGGATTGTCCTCGTTGCTGCACAGAAGGCTTATGTCCTTAATGCACCGCTCGGTGCGCCAACCCTTCTAGCGTCGTCTGTAGATGTTGTGAACATCTAACAGGTACGTGTTGATGACTACTTGATAGTTTAGTGTGTCATGCATTACGGCTTAGAATTGAGGCTTCGAAACGTTTTGAACGTCACGGAACATATGAGATGTTCTAAGAGCTAAAATTAGGATCTCAAGCTCGTGCCCGTGTTGCGAGATATGAGATCTCCAACAAGATTCTTTGCCTGCAAGATGAACGAGAATAGCTCAATCGTTGAGCATGTGCTCAGATTGTCTGGGTGCTACAATCGCTTGAATCGAGTGAGAGTTCATCTTCCAGATAAGATAGTGATTGATATAGTTCTCCAAGTCACTTTCACTAAGCTACTAGAACTTGGTGATGAACTATTGACTGCCAGGGATAGAATTAATGATCCCTGAGCTATTCGCGATGTTTGACACCGCAAAGGTAGAAATCGAGAAGGAGCATCAAAGTGTTGATGGTTAGTTAAAACCACTAGTTTCGACAAGAGCAAGGAGGGAAACTTCATGGATAGCAAGTCAGTTGCTGCTCTAGTGAAGCAACCCAAAGTTGAACTCAAACCCGAGACTAAGTGCTTCGATTATGAGGAGAGCGGTCGCTGAAGCGGAACAACCCTAGATACTTGGTAGATAAGAAGGCTGGCAACGTCAACAGAAGTATATTTGATATACGTGTTATTGGTGTGTACCTTGCTAGTACTCCTAGTAGCACCTGGGTATTGGATACCGGTTCGGTTGCTAAGTGTTAGTAACTCGAAATAAAAGCTACGAAATAAACGGAGAACTAGCTAAGTGTGAGGTGACGATGTGTGTTGGAAATGTTTCCGAGGTTGATGTGATCAACAAAGCACGCTCTCTCTACCTTCGAGATTAGTGACGAACCTAAAATAAATGTTATTTGGTGTTTTTTGCGTTGAGTATGAACGTGATTAGATCATGTTCATTGCAACACGGTTAATCATTTAAGTTAGAGAATAATGGTTATTCTATTTACATGAATAATACCTTCAATGGTCATGCACCTAGTAAGACTGGTTTATTGAAACTTGATTGTAGTAATACACTCATAACATTGATGCCAAAAAGATACAAAGTTAATAATGATAGTACCACATACTTGTGGCACTGCCGCTAAATGTCATATTGGTATAAAACGCATGAAGAAACTCCATGTTGATGGATCTTTGGACTCATTCAATTTCGAATCGGTTGAGACATGCGAACCATGCCTCTTGGTCAATGATGACTAAGGACCCCATTTTCTGTTTTGATGAAGCGGGCAAGTGATTTATTGGAAATGATACATGTTGATGTATGCAATGCAATGAGTCTTGTAGCGAGCGGTGGATATCATTATTTTCTTACCTTCACTGATGATTTGAGTAGATATAGTGTATATTTACTTAATGAAACACAAGTCTGAATCGTTTGAAAGGTTCAAGCAAATTCAGAGTGAAGTTTAAGATCATCGTGACAAGAGGATAAATATGTTTACGATATGATCGTGGAGGTGAATATCTAAGTTACGAGTTTGGCATACAACTTTAGACAAATGTGAAAGTTGGTTCACAACTCACGCCACCTGGAACACCATAGTGTGATGGTGTGTCCGAACGTCATAGTCGTGCTCTATTGAATATGGTACGTGCTATGATGTCTATTATCGTTGTGTTACTGTAATTTTGGGGTTATGCATTAGAGACAACAACATTCACTTTAAATAGGGCACCATCTAAATCCGTTGAGATGACACCGTGTGAACTATGGTTTGATAGAAACCTAAGCTGTCATTTCTTAATGTTTTGGGCTGCGACGCTTGTGTGGAAACTGTTTTTGCCTAATGAGCGCGAACCCAAAGCGGATAAATGCATCTTCATAGAATACCCTAAGAACAGTTGAGGTGAATCTTCTATCTCAGATCCAAGCATAAAATGTTTGTTGCTAAAACTGGGTCCTTTCTCGAGAAAGGGTTTCTCTTGAAAGAAATGAGTGGGAGGAGGATAGAACTTGATGAGGTTATTTGAACCTCTCCTTCAACCAGAAAGTAGCGCAACGCAGAAAGATATTTCTGTGAAGCCTACGTCAGTTGAAGAGAAAGTTGATGATGATGATCATGAAGCTCCGGATCAAGTTACTATCGACCTACAAGGAAAATAGAACTTGATGAGGTTATTGAACCTTTACTTCAACCAGAAAGTGGCGTAGCACAGAAAGATGTTTCTGTGAAGCCTACGTCTATTGAAGAGGAACTTAATGATGATGATCATGAAGCTTCGGATCAAGTTACTATCGAACTTCGTAGGTCGACAAGGACATGTACTGCTACTGAGCTGCCTAATTGTTGATCGAAAATGATGAAGAATTTCTAGAAAGCATAAAAGGTTGTTTGAAAAGAGTTTTTCAAAGGAAGACCTGGATAAAGCTACCTAATTGTTGAGCATCAAAATCTATAAAGATAGATCAAGATGTTTGATAAGACTTTCAATGAGTACATAACTTGACAAGATTTTGAAAGAGTTAAAAATGGATCAGTCAGAGAAAGAGTTCTCACCTGATTTGTAAGGTATAAAGTTGAGTAAGACTCAATGCCCAGTGACTGCAGAAGATAGAGAAAAGATGAGTGTCATCCCCTATGCTTCAGCCATAGGCTCTATCATGTATGCAATGCTATGCACAAGACCCGATGTCATCCTTGCCATAAATATGGCCAGAAGGTTTCAAAGTGATCCTGGAATGGAGCACTGGACAGCGGTCAAGATTATCCTTAGTAACTAAAAGACTAAGGAGGTGTTTCTCGATTATGGAGGTGATAAAAAGTTCGTCATAAAGAGTTACGTCGATGCAAGCTTTTAACACCAATCCGGATGACTCGTAGTAGCAATCTGGATAAGTATAGTGGAGCAGCCATTTGGAATAGTACCAAGTGGAGTGTGGTAGCAGTGTTTATGGTTTGACATAGAAATTTGCAAAGTACACACGGATCTGAATGTCGCAGACCCGTTGACTATAAGACCTCTCTCACATGCAAAGCATGATCAAGCCCCAGAACTCATTGGGTGTTAGATTCATAACAATGCGAATCACATGGTGATGTGAACTAGATTATTGACTCTAGTGCAAGTGGGAGACTGTTGGAAATATGCCCTAGAGGCAATAATAAATTAGTTATTATCATATTTCCTTGTTCATGATAATCGTTTATTATCCATGCTATAAATTGTATTGATCGGAGACGTAGATGCATGTGTGGATACATAGACAAAACCATGTCCCGAGTATGCCTCTAATGGACTAGCTTGTTGATCAAAGATGGTTAAGGTTTCCTAGCCATGGACATGAGATGTCATTCGATAACGGGATCACATCATTACGAGAATGATGTGATGGACAAGACCCAAACTACAAATGTAGCATATGATCGTGTCAGTTTATTGTTACTGTTTTCTGGATGTCAAGTTTATGTTCCTATGACCATGAGATCATGCAACTCACGGACATCAGAGGAGTGCCTTGTGTGTATCAAACGTTGCAACGTAATTGGGTGACTATAAAGGTGCTCTACAGGTATCTCCGATGGTGTCTGTTGCGTTGGCATGGATCGAGACTGGGATTTGTTACTTCGTGTGACGGAGAGGTATCTGAGGGACCACTCGGTAATACAACATCACAATGAGCCTTGCAAGCAATGTGACTAATTTTTAGTTGCGGGATCTTGTATTACAGAATGAGTAAAGAGACTTGCCGGTAAGGAGATTGAACTAGGTATGGAGATACCGACGATCGAATCTCGGGCAAGTAACATACTGAAGAACAAAGGGAACATCATACGCGGTTAACTGAATCCTTGACATAGAGGTTCGACCGATAAAGATCTTCGTAGAATATGTAGGAACCAATGTGGACATCCAGGTCCCGCCATTGGTTATTGACCGTAGAGGTGTCTCGGTCATGTCTACATAGTTCTCGAACCCGCAGGGTCTGCACACTTAAGGTTTGGTAGCGTTTCGGTAGTGTAGAGTTATGTATGGTGGTGACCGAAGTTTGTTCAGTGTCCCGGATGAGATCCCGGACGTCATGAGGAGCTCCGGAATGGTCCAGATGTAAAGATTCATATATAGGAAGTCCCAGTTTGGTCCCCGGAAAAGTTTCGGGCTCATCGGTAGTGTACCGGGAGTGCCGGTAGTGTACCGGGAGACCTCCGGGAGGGGTATTTCGACCCAAGAGGCTTCATGGGCTGTGGGAGAGTATTAACCAGCCCTTAGTGGGCTGGTGGAATAGACACAACAGGCCCATGCGGATGGGGGAAGAGTCCCAAAGGAAAAAGAGTGGGGAAAAAGGCAAAAAGGGAGTCCTACTCCTACTAGGAGTGGAGGAGGAGTAGGACTCCTCCCCCTTGGCTTCGGCTGACTCCAAGAGGGGCTCAGCCCTGCGCCAGCCCTCCTCCTCCTCTCCTCCTATGTATACTAGTGGAATAGAAGGGTTTTGCACAGAATTTATGGCCACGTGTTGCCCGTTCCACCGGTGCTCCTCTAGATCGGATTTCCCCAGTGCTTAGCGAAGCCCTGCCAGAATTGCTCCACCACCATCGCCGGAGCGCCGTCATGCTGCCGGTGAACTTTTCTTCCTCTCCACTTCCTCTTGATGGATCAAGACGGTGGAGATCGTCATCAAGTTGCACGTGTGCTGAACGTGGAGGTGCCTTCCGTTCGGCGCTAGATCGGAAGGACCGTGAACAAGATCGCGAGACGGATCACGATGAGTTCACGAAACGGATCGTGATGAGATCACGGGACGGATCATGATGAGTTCACGGGACGAATCTTGATTGGATAACGGGACGGATCATGATGTGATCGCGGGACGCTCGGCGATTTGGATCGCGAAGATGTTCGACTACACCAACCGTGTTTCTTAACGCTTCCCGCTTAGCGATCTACAAGGGTATGTAGATCCACTCTCCCTCTCGTA
Organism: Hordeum marinum; assembly: GCA_022496015.1. Taxonomy (NCBI): domain Eukaryota; kingdom Viridiplantae; phylum Streptophyta; class Magnoliopsida; order Poales; family Poaceae; genus Hordeum; species Hordeum marinum. Next base: position 304,303,350 of record CM039677.1, read on the forward strand.
GATGCTCATCACCATGGATATATCTTGCGTGTGCGTAGGAAAATTTTTGTTTCCCATGCAACGTTCCCCAACACTATGTACACCTTCAGGCAAGATGTACATCCCCATAATATACATGGGGAGGCTGGCAAGGTTAGAGCTAATCAGGACAGTTTTGCTGCCTTTAGATGTTAGCCTGCCGCACCAGGGCTCCTCACGGGATGCTACTCGTCCCACAAGCGGATCATACCCACTCACTAAAATCCTGGACTCAGCCAGGGGCATCCCCAAGTAAGATATGGGGAATGAATCCAACCTACAATTGAGGTTATCTGCGATCCTATGCTGCTCAGCCTCTGAGTAGCCAAGGACCACAACCTCGCCCTTATCAAAGTTAGTATTAAGTCCAGACATTTCCTCAAATCAGAACAAAAGTAACTTAAGATTAACAATGTCCGAATCCGAGCCTTCCACCATAATCATGGTGTCATCCGCATACTGTAAGTGGGTAACCCCCCCCCATCCGGAATGAGATGAGTAACCACTCCCTTAAGGTGGTCGGCCAGCTTGGCCTTATCAAGGATGTTGGATATATGCCCTAGAGGCAATAAATAAAGTGTTTATTATTTTCCTTGTTCATGATAATCGTTTATTATCCATGCTATAATTGTATTGATTGGAAACACATTGCATGTGTGGGTAAATAGACAACACTTTGTCCCTAGTATGCCTCTAGTGAACTAGCTCATTGGTCAAAGATGGTCAAGGTTTCCTAGCCATTGACATGTGATGTCCTTTGATAACGGGGTCACATCACTAGGAGAATGATGTGATGGACAAGACCCATGCGTCTGGGAGAGAAAACCCAAAGAGATAAGGTGGAAAAAAGGCAAAATAGGGAAGAATCCTAGTCCTACTAGGATTGGAGGAGGATTCCTCCTCTCCCACTTGGTTCGGCCGACCCAAGGGATGACTCCTTGGGAGCCAAGCCTCCTCCTCCTCTCCTCCTATATATACTAGATGATTTTAGGGTTTTGGCACAGAATTTTCAGCCATGTGCTACCCGTTCCTCCAGTGCATAGTTTCTCCTCTATATCGGATTTCTGCAGTGCTTAGGCGAAGCCCTGTCGGAATAGCGCCACCACCATCGCCGGAGCGCCGTCACGCTGCTGGAGAACTCTTCTACCTCTCTGCTCCCTCTTGCTGGGTCAAGAAGGTGGAGATCGTCATCAAGCTGTACGTGTGCTGAACACGGAGGTGCCGTTCGTTCGGTGCTTGATCGGGACGGATCGTGATTGGATCGCGGGACGCTCGGCGATTTGGTTCGCGAAGACGTTCGACTACACCAACCGCGTTTCTTAACGCTTCCCTCTTAGCGATTTACAAGGGTATGTAGATCCACTCTCCCTCTCGTAGATGCTCATCACCATGGATAGGTCTTGCGTGAACGTAGGATTTTTTTTGTTTCCCATGCGACGTTCCCCACCAGTGGCATCATGAGCTAGGTCTATGTGTAGATGAGATCTCGAGTAGAACACAAAGAGTTTGTGGGCGTTGATGCGTAGATTACTTCTTGTCTTGGTTGTGTTTTGGTTAAGCGGTATTGTGGGATGAAGCAGCCTGAACCAACCTTACTCATACGCTTACGAGAGACCGGTTCCATCAACTAACGTGTAACTTCGTTGCACAAAGATGGCTGTCGGGTGTCTGTTTCTCCTACTTTAGTTGGATTGGATTCGACAAAGGCGGTCCTTGAGAAGGTTGAAAAGCAACTAATGTATCACCGTTGTGGTTTATGCATAGGTGAGAATTGTTCTTGCTAGATACCCATAGCAGCCACGTAAAACATGCAACAACAATTAGAGGACGTCTAACTTGTTTTTGCAGGGTATGTTGTGATGTGATATGGCCAATTACATGATGTGATATATGTGATGTATGAGATGATCATGTGTTGTATAGAATATCACGACTTGCATGTCGATGAGTACGGCAACCGGCAGGAGCCATAGGGTTGTTTTTTAATTATTGTATGACATGCGTGTCAATCATTAAGCGCTATGTAATGCTTTACTTTATCTCTAAATGGTAGCAATAGTAGTACAAGAATGATGGGCGCGACAACCTCGATGGCGACACGTTGATGGAGATCAAGATGATGGAGATCATGTTGTCGTGCCGGTGACGATGGAGATCATGTTGGTGCTTTCAAGATGGAGATCAAAAGCACAAGTTCATGGCCATATCATGTCACTTATGATTTGCATGTGATGTTAATCCTTTTACGCACCTTGTTTTGCTTAGGATGACGGTAGAATTATAAGGTGATTGCTCACTTAAATTTCAAGATGAATTGTGTTCTCCCCGAGTGTGCACCGTTGCGAAAGTCCGTCATGTCGAGACACCATGTGATGATCGGGTGTGATAGACTCTATGTTCACATACAACGGGTGCAAGCCAGTGTTGCACGTGCAGAACACTCGAGTTAAACTTGACGAGCCTAGCATGTACATACATGGCCTCGGAACACAAGAGATCAAAAGGTCAAACATGAGTCATATAGTAGATATGATCAACATGATGATGTTCACCATTGAAACCACCTCAACTCACGTGATGATCGGACTTGTGTTGGTGAATTTGGATCATGTGACACTCAGATGACCTGAGGGGTGTCAATTTGAGTGGGAGCTTTAGTAATTTGATAACTAAACTCATTATCTTGAACAATAGTCTAAGAACCTTTGCATATTTATTTTGTAGACCAATGGCTCGCGCAGTAGCACCCCTGAATTTTAATGCGTTCCTAGAGAAAGCTAAGTTGAAAGATGATGGAAGTAACTTTGTTGACCGGGCCCGTAATCTGAGGATTATCCTCACGGCTTCGCAGAAATCATATGTCCTTGATGCACCGCTTGGTGACCAACCAGAAGACATGTCGTCCGAAGACGTTAAGAACGCTTGGGAGGCACGTTCTGGAGATTACTCAATAGTTCAGTGTGCAATATTGTATGGCTTAGAATCGGGACTTCAAAGACATTTCGAACGTCATGGAGCATATGAGATGTTCCAGGAGTTGAAGTTTATCTTTTAGAAGAATGCCCGAATCGAGAGGTATGAGACCTCCGATAAGTTCTGTGCTTGCAAGATGGAGGAGAACGGGTCTATCAGTGAACATATACTCAGAATGTCTGGGTATTCGACTCGTCTAGCGGATTTGGGAATTGCCCTTCCGCCAGAGGCGATCACTGACAGAGTTCTTCAATCATTGCCACCTAGTTACAAGAGCTTTGTGATGAACTATAACATGGACGGGATGAACAACCCAGTCGCCAAGCTGTTTGCGATGCTAAAAGTCCCTGAGTCTGAAATCCAGAAAGAACATCAAGTGTTGATGGTCAATAAAACCACTAGTTTCAAGAAGAATGGCAAGGGCAAGGGCAAGAAGGGTAAAACCAAGAAGGATGGCAAAGCAGTTGCTACTCCTGTAAAGAAGCCCAAGCATGGACCCAAGCCAGAAACTGAGTGCTTTCATTGCAAGGGAACTGGTCACTGGAAGCGGAACTGCCCCAAGTACCTGGCTGACAAGAAGGTGGCAACGACAAATAAGGTATATATGATATGCATGTTATTGATGTGTACCTTACTAGCTCTCGTTGTAGTTCCTGGGTATTTGATACCGGTTCGGTTGCTCACATTTGTAACTCAAAACAGGAACTACGAAATAGACAAAGGCTAGCAAAGGATGAAGTGACGATGTGCGTGGGAAATGGTTCCAAGGTTGATGTGATCGCCGTCGGCACGCTCTCTCTTCGATTACCATCGGGATTAGTGATGAACCTGAATAATTGTTATTTAGTGCCTGCGTTAAGCATGAACATTATATCTCGATCTTGTTTATTGCGAGACAGTTACTCATTTAAATCAGAGAATAAAGGTTGTTCTATTTATATGAGTAATATATTTTATGGTCATGCACCCAATGTGAGGGGTTTATTCATATTGATTCTTGATAGTGATGACACACATGTTCATAACATTGATGCCAAAAGATGTAGAGTTGATAATGATAGTACCACTTTCTTGTGGCACTGCCGTTTAGGTCATAATTGTGTAAAAATGCATGAGGAAGCTCCATGCTGATGGAATTTTGGAGTCACTTGATTTTGAATCACTTGACACCTGTGAACCATGCCTCATGGGCAAGATGACTAAAACGCCATTCTCTGGAACAATGGAACGGGTGAGTGACTTATTGGAAATCATACATACTGATGTGTGCGGTCCAATGAATGTTATAGCGCGTGGTGGATATCGTTATTTTCTCACCTTCACTGATGACTTAAGTAGATATGGGTATATTTACTTAATGAAACACAAGTCTGAAACGTTTGAAAAGTTCAAGCAATTTTAGAGTGAAGTTGAGAATCATCATAACAAGAAGATTAAATTCCTGCGATCTGATTGAGGAGGTGAATATCTGAGTTATGAGTTTGGCAGTCACTTAAGACAGTGTGGAATTGTTTCACAGTTGACATCGCCTGGAGCACCACAGCTTAATGGTGTGTCCGAACGTCGTAATCGAACCTTATTAGATATGGTGCGTTCTATGATGTCTCTTGCAGATTTGCCACTATCATTTTGGGGTTATGCATTAGAGACAGCTGCATTCACTTTAAATAGGGCACCATCAAAATCCGTTGAGACGACGCCATATGAACTATGGTTTGGCAAGAGGACAAAGTTGTTGTTTCTTAAAGTTTGGGGATGTGATGCTTATGTCAAAAAGCTTCAGCCTGAAAAGCTGGAACCCAAAGAGGAGAAATGCGTCTTCATAGGATACCCGAAGGAGACAGTCGGGTATACCTTCTATCTTAGATCCGAAGGCAAAGTGTTTGTTGCTAAGAATGGAACATTTCTTGAGAAAGAGTTTCTCTCAAAAGAATTGAGTGGGAGGAAAATAGAGCTTGATGAGGTTATTGAACCTTTACTTCAACCAGAAAGTAGCGCAGCGAAGAAAGATGTTTTTGTGGAACCTACGGCGGTAGAAGAGGAAGTTAATGATGATGATCATGAAGCTTTGGATCAAGCCACTATTGAACCTCGTAGGTCGACAAGGGCGCGTACTACTCCTGAGTGGTACGGCAACCCTGTCTTGGAGGTCATGTTGTTGGACAACAATGAACCTACGAGCTATGGAGGAGCGGTGATGGGCCCGGATTCTGAGAAATGGTTAGAGGCCATGAAATCCGAGATGGGATCCATGTATGAAAACAAAGTATGGACTTTGGAAGTATTACCTGAAGGGCGAAAGGCCATTCAGAACAAATGGATCTTTAAGAAGAAGACAGACGCGGACGGTAATGTCACCGTCTATAAAGCTCGACTTGTGGCAAAGGGGTTTTCACAAGTTCAAGGAGTTGACTATGATGAGACCTTCTCACCCGTAGCGATGCTTAAGTCTGTCAGAATCATGTTGGCAATAGATTCTTATTTCAACTATGAAATTTGGCAGATGGATGTCAAAACGGCGTTCCTCAATGGTTTCCTTGATGAAGAGTTGTATATGATGCAACCAGAAAGTTTTGTCGATCCAGAGAATGCTAACAAAGTTTGCAAACTCCAGCGATCCATTTATGGGCTGGTGCAAGCATCTCGGAGTTGGAATAAGCGCTTTGATGAGGTGATCAAAGCATTTGAGTTTATACATGTTTATGGAAAAGCTTGTATTTACAAGAAAGTGAGTGGGAGCTCTATAGCGTTTCTAATATTATATGTGGATGACATGTGTTGATTGGAAACAATATAGAAATGCTGGAAAGCGTGAAGGAATATTTGAACAAGAGTTTTTCAATGAATGACCTAGGAGAAGCTGCTTTCATATTAGTCATTAAGATCTATAGAGATAGATCGAGACGCTTAATAACACTTTCATAGAGCACATACCTTGATAAAGTTTTGAAGAAGTTCAAAATGGATCAGTCCAAGAAGGGGTTCTTGCCTGTGTTACAAGGTGTGAAGATGAGTAAGACTCAATGCCTAGTGACTGCAGAAGATCGAGAAAAGATGAGTGTCATCCCCTATGCTTCAGCCATAGGCTCTATCATGTATGCAATGCTGTGCACAAAACCCGATGTCAGCCTTGCCATAAGTATGGCCGGAAGGTTTCAAAGTGATCCTGGAATGGAACACTGGGCAGCGGTCAAGAATATCCTTAAGTAGCTGAAAACGACTAAGGAAATGTTTCTCGTTCATGGAGGTGATGAAGAGCTCGTCGTAAAGGGTTACATTGATGAAAGCTTTGAAACTGATCCGGATGACTCTAAGTCACAAAGCGGATACGTATTTATTCTCAACGGGGGAGCGGTAAGCTGGTGCAGTTCCAAGCAAAGCATGGTAGCCGATTCTACATGCGAATCAGAGTACATCGCAGCCTCGGAGGCGGCGAAGGAAGGTGTCTGGATGAAGCAGTTCATGATAGATCTTGGAGTAGTGCCCAGTGCACAGAATCCAATGAACCTGTTCTGTGACAACACTGGTGCCATTGCTCTAGCCAAGGAACCAAGGTTTCACAAGAGGACCAGACACATAAAGCAACGCTTCAACTCTATCCGCGATTACATCAAGGAGAAGGACATAAATATTTGCAAAGTGCACACGGATCTGAATGTAGCAAACCTGCTGACTAAACCTCTTCCAAGGGCTAAACATGATCAACACCAGAACTGCATGGGTGTTCGATTCATTACAATGTAAATCACATAGTGATGTGAACTAGATTATTGACTCTAGTGCAAGTGGGAGACTGTTGGAAATATGCCCTAGAGGCAATAAATAAAGTGTTTATTATTATATTTCCTTGTTCATGATAATCGTTTATTATCCATGCTATAATTGTATTGATAGGAAACACATTACATGTGTGGGTAAATAGACAACACTTTGTCCCTAGTATGCCTCCAGTGAACTAGCTCGTTGGTCAAGGTTTCCTAGCCATTGACATGTGATGTCATTTGATAATGGGGTCACATAATTAGGAGAATGATGTGATGGACAAGACCCAAACTACAAACGTAGCATATGATCGTGTCAGTTTATTGCTACTGTTTTCTGCATGTCAAGTATATGTTCCTATGACCAAGAGATCATGTAACTCACGGATACCGGAAGAGTGCCTTGTGTGTATCAAACGTCGCAACATAACTGGGTGACTATGAGGGTGCTCTACAGGTATCTCCGAAGGTGTCTGTTGAGTTGGCATGGATCAAGATTGGGATTTGTTACTCCCTGTGACGGAGAGGTATCTCAGGGCCCACTTGGTAATACAACATGACAATAAGCCTTGCAAGCAATGTGACTAAGTGTTAGTCATGGGATCTTGTATTATGAAACGAGTAAAGAGACTTGCCGGTAACGAGGTTGAACTACATATGGAGATACCGATGGTCGAATCTCGGGCAAGTAACATACTGAAGAACAAAGGGAACATCATACGAGATTAACTGAATCCTTGACGTACTGGTTCGGCCGATAAAGATCTTCGTAGAATATGTAGGAACCAATATGGACATACAGGTCCCGCTATTGGTTATTGACTGTAGAGGTGTCTCGGTCATGTCTCCATAGTACTCGAACCCGCAGGGTCTGCACACTTAAGGTTTGGTGACGTTTCGGTAGTATAGAGTTATGTATGATGGTGACCGAAGGTTGTTCGGAGTCCCATATGAGATCCCGGACGTCACGAGGAGCTCCGTAATGGTCCGGAGGTAAAGATTGATATATAGGAAGTCCTATTTTGGTCGCCGGAAAAGTTTTGGGCTAATCTATAGTGTACCGGGAGTGCTGGTAGTGTACCGGGAGACCACCGGGAGGGGTATTTCGACCCAAGAGGCTACATGGGCTGTGGGAGAGTGAATACCAGCCCTTAGTGGGCTGGTGTAAGTCCAACACAAGGCCCATGCGGCTGGGAGAGAAAACCCAAAGGGATAAGGTGGAAAAAAGGCAAAATAGGGAGGAATCCTAGTCCTACTAGGATTGGAGGAGGATTCCTCCTCTCCCACTTGGTTCGGCCGACCCAAGGGCTGGCTCCTTGGGAGCCAAGCCTCCTCCTCCTCTCCTCCTATATATACTAGAGGATTTTAGGTTTTTGGCACAGAATTTTCAGCCACGTGCTACACGTTCTCCAATGCATAGTTTCTCCTCTAGATCGGATTTCTGCAGTGCTTAGGCGAAGCCCTGTCGGAATAGCTCCATCACCATCGCCGGAGCATCGTCATGCTGTCGGAAAACTCTTCTACCTCTCTTATCCCTCTTGCTGGATGAGGAAGGCAGAGATCGTCATCAAGCTGTACGTGTGCTGAACGCGGAGGTGCCGTCCGTTCGGTGCTTGATCGGGACGGATCGTGATTGGATCGCGGGACGCTCGGTGATTTGGATCGCGAAGACATTCTACTACACCAACCACGTTTCTTAACGCTTCCCGCTTAGCGATCTACAAGGGTATGCAGATCCACTCTTCCTCTCGTAGATGCTCATCACCATGGATAGGTCTTGCGTGAACGTAGGAAATTTTTTGTTTCCCATGCGATGTTCCCCAACAAAGGATGCCCGCAAGGGCATAAACTTCAAGGTCGAAAAGCAAGGGGGAGACATGATCCCCTTGCTTTACTCCCTTGGAGGCCTGGAAGAAGGGTCCCACCTCGCCATTGATGTTGATCGTCGTGTTTCCAAATCTAACCAACTGCATGATCCAGGAGCACCACCGCTTGTCGAATCCTCGTCACTGCATCACCAACCTCAAAAAGAACCATTGCAGATGGTCATATGCCTTCTGGAAGTCCAATTTGAGGAAGACCCCCTTAAGCCCCTTCGACGCCACGTCATGGACAATCTCATGAAGGGCAAGAATCCCATCATGGATCCGTCGGCCCTTCAAGAACGCGGACTGAAGGGGGTGGGCAATCCTTTCCGCCACGGGGGATAAACGGGTTGCGCAAACCTTCACAAAGATTTTCTCCAACACATTGATCATCGCTCCGAATATCCATCGCCCCACCTACTTTGGGGATTAGAGATATGACACCATAGTTGATCCTAGTCATTTCCAGAGTTCTGATATAGAACTCATGGAACATGGGCATAATGACCGGATGCAGGATCTCCCAGAATTTCTGGAAGAAAACTACCGGAAGGCCATTCGTCCCCGGGTCCGAGCAAGCTTTCATAGAGCAATCGCCCGTCCCACCTCCTCAGGAGAGAAGGGGAGAGTAATCTCTTTATTCTCCGCATCGGAGACCTGGTCTGCAAGCGGCCAAAAGTCGATGCAGAGGGAGACTCCTCCACGCGGCTTAGCCAAAAACAACTCCTTATAGAAGGAGTAAATATGAGTGGAGATGTCATCTGGGCTCTCTAGAAGAACATCCCCATCCCAGAGGAAAGGGATGGCACATTTTTGCTTGCGGCCATTGGCTATCGCCTGGAAGTAGGCAGTGTTTGCATCCCCTTATGGAGCCAGTTACAGCCCCCTCGACACTGGCAAAATAGCTCCTCGCTCTTGTAAATGTCCATGAGCGAGGCCTCGAGGGAGTATCTCCTAATCCAGTCGTCAGGAGACAGGCCTGGCCCGTCCGCAAGGCCATCAAGCACCTTAATATGATCTAGCAGGGCCCCTTTACGGGCCCGAAGATTAGCACCAAGGTTCACTCCCAGCCCTTCATGACCTGACATTCCATTTTAGCACAGTGATGCCAGACATCCACAACACAAAACACACGAGGCGGGGACGCGGTAGCGGACCAACTCAAAGAAACCCGGTTGCTCCAACCAAAATGCCTCAAAGCGGAAGCGGCGGGTTCTAGGGGGGCATCATCCCCCGAAGAGAAAAACAGGGGGGTATGGTCGGAGCCAATCCGAGTGACCGCCTTGAGGGAGCACAAAGGGAACATCACTTCCCACTGAGCCGACACAAAAACCTGATCCAAAACACTCCAGATGGGGTCCGCCTGCTTATTTGTCCACGTGAACCTAGCCCCTACGCGGGCTATCTCATGAAGAGCAAGGTCCGCAATGCAGTCGTTAAATGGACGCATGTGAACCCGATCAACATTAGGAGATCTTTTATCTGAAGCCCACCTAATGAGGTTGAAGTCCCCGGCCACCACCCCCAGAGTGGTGCACCTCTCCACCTTAGTTTTCAGCTCAGCAAGGAAGTCGGCAGAACGCCCATGATCCATAGGACCATAGACAAAAATCACCTCCCAGCTAAGGTGAACTCGTCGGTCGGAGACGGACATGCTCAGGAAAAACTCCCCTTGGTCCATGTCCTCAACCGAGAAAGCATCCTTCCTGACACCGAGCAGGATGCCTCCAAATTGACCCATCGCAGGCAACCACTACCAGGCAAACTGGTGGCGGGAGAGCCCCTAGAGCTCATGCATGCTAAAGTCCTGGCGAATCGTCTCCTGAAGTCCCACAATGTCAATCTCTTCTTGCCGCAAATACTCGATGAGCTGCCGATGCTGGCCAGTGAGGCCAAAGCCCCTAATGTTCCAACATAGGAGCTTCATCTAATAACCTCAGTGGAGTCCCTAGGCCCCTCAAGCGGGGCCGAGCTAGCCCGCCCGTCAATCGCGGGTCGGGGGGATGCCTTCACCGGATGACCACGCCATCCCCACGTAGGGGGGCAACGGAGGCCTCCAGTCCGAGGGAAGCGGACCTGGAACTAGACCCACACACCGCTATCCGGTGTTCACTGGGGTTGAGACATGTGGGGGGATGCCCTCGCAGAGCCCTCATGAAGGAAGGAACTCTAAGGGGCATGTCTGCCACAGTCTCCACAGGGGGCATCGCACCAGCCCTGGTCTCTCTATGACTAGGGTCAGTGTGCGCCGGGGTGCTGGGTTCACCACGCGCAGCACAGGCACGGGCTTCAGCCAACGCCTCATCGAGCCTCTCCTTGGCGCAAATAGCATAAATCTGCTCAAGGATGGGCCCCTTCTTGCCCCGAAACACAATTCCACTATCGGTGGCCACCTCTGCCAGATGAGACAACAAAGCAGAACGAAGAACAGAAAACTAAGAGCCAGAACTAGAAGGGTCACAGGGGATGGTGGGGGTACCAGAGGACAAGTCGCGAGCAGCCGCCCGCAAGGCGGCCTTCTCCGGGATCGTCGGGACACGGCCATCCAGGAGGACCCGGGACTGGTTGAGCCTCGCACTCTGATGCGTGGCCACCAGCGGAGAGCGCCCGCCCCGAAGCTTGGAGCCAGTCGCGGTAGGAGCCACCGCTGCCAGGTCCAAGGGTGGAGGCGGATCCATGTTCGGGGACCCCAAGGCTGGACAAGGGGGGACCCCTGTGAACCCGTGTAGCAGACCACCCCAGGTGAGCGCGGCGAAGACGAGGGGCGCACCTCCATACCCACACTCACAACGTCCTCCTCCACGACCTCCAGGCCAGCCTCCGGGATCACCACAGGGGGAAGGGAGGCCACAACCACGGTCCCACCCCCTAACGCAACTAGAGAAGCCGTCCCAGCTGGACAGGAAGACCCACCACCAGTAGAAACCGGGCTACGTCGCCCAGCACACAGAGCCGGGGAAACCTCATCATCATCATCCTCCTCACTAGAAGAGCTCCCCTCGGACGAGCCCCCGTCCTCACCATGCCCATCATCCAGGCGCGGCAGAGTGGCTACGGGGGTCGATCCAGGCAGATCCTCGGGAACCGGAGACTCGAGCTCGAAGGTCAGGCGCTTCCCCTTAGTGCCAAAGTGGAATATCAGGGATAGACCGTCAATATCTACCAGAGCGGGGCAGAGAATCTCAATGCGGGCGAGGCCATCATCCTCGAAGGACGCCAAGTCGGCAGTCACCAGCTTGCCCACCGGCTCAAAGATCGCCTTCAGGATGTGCGCGAGCTTGCCACCCCACGGCACGTGATACGTCTCCGTCGTATCTATAATTTTTGATTGTTTCATGCCAATATTCTATAACTTTCGTATACTTTTGGCAACCTTTTATACTATTTTTAAGACTAACATATTGATCCAGTGCCCACTGCCAGTTCCTGTTTGTTGCATGTTTTTTGTTTCACAGAAAATCCATATTAAATGATGTCCAAACGGGATAAAAACTCGCGGAGATTTTTTTGGAATATATGTGAATTTTGGGAAGTGGAATCAACAAAAGGCGGTGCCAAAGGGGCCCACAAGCCTGGAGGGCGCACAAAGGGGGGTAGGGCGCACCCTGAGGGCTTGTGTCTACCCCTTAGGTCGGTTGGAGGTTTATTTTGTCCACAAGAAATATATTTTCATAAATAAAATCCCCTCAAAATTTCAGCCCGATCGGAGTTACGGATCTCCGGATATTTAAGAAACGGTGAAAGGCCAGAATCTGGGAGCGCAGAAACAGAAGGAAACAGAGAGAGAGAGAGAGAGAGAGAGATCCAATCTCAGAGGGGCTCTCGCATCTAGGTGGAAGGTCAAGTAAGAAGAATAAGGAGGGGGGTTCTCTCTCCTCTCTCCAGATGGTGCCAGAACGCCGCCGGGGCCATCATCGTGACGGCGATCTACTCCAACAACTCCGTCATATTCACCAACACCTTCATCACCTTCCCCCATCTATCTATAGCGGTCCACTCTCACGTAACCCTCTGTACCCTCTACTTGAACATGGTGCTTTATGCTTCATATTATTATCCAATGATGTGTTGTCATCCTATGATGTCTGAGTAGATCTATTTTGTCCTATTGGTTGATTGATGATCATGATTGGTTTGAGTTGCATGTTTTATTATTGGTGCTTATCTATGGTTCTCTCCGTGTCGTGCAAGTGTGAGGGATCCTCGCTGTAGGGTGTTGCAATGTGTTCATGATTTGCCTATGGTGGGTTGCTTGAGTGACAGAAGCATAAACCCGAGTAGATGGGTTGTTGCATATTGGAGTAAAGAGGACTTGATACCTTATAATGCTATGGTTGGGTTTTACCTTAATGATCTTTAGTAGTTGCGGATGCTTGATAGAGTTCCAATAATAAGTGCATGTGATCCAAGTATAGAAACTATGTTAGCTTATGCCTCTCTCTCATATAAAATTGCAATAATGATTACCGTTCTAGTTATCGATTGCCTAGGGACAATTGCGCAACTCCTACCACCACTTCTCCACACTCATTAAACTAACTTAGTTGTTTCTTTATCTAAGCAGCCCCTAGTTTTTATTTACATTTTATTTATTATCTTGCAAACCTATCCTATCACACCTACAAAGTACTTCTAGTTTCATACTTATTCTAGGTAAAGCAAACGTTAAGCGTGCGTACAGTTGTATCGGTGGTCGATAGAACTTTAGGGAATATTTGTTCTACCTTTATCTCCTCGTTGGGTTCGACACTCTTACTTATCAAGAAAGGCTACAGTTGATCCCCTATACTTGTGGGTTATCAAGACCTTTTTCTGGCGCCGTTGCCGGGGAGCAATACTGTGGGGTGAATATTCTCGTGTGTGCTTGTTTGCTTTATCACTAAGTAGATTTTATTTGCTGTTCTAAGTTGTTCTCTATCTTTAGTTATGGATAGGAAATGAAAAATACCAAACAAATTAGATGTAGTTGCTGCTCCAAAAGTTGAGGAACCACTAGTGTTCCGTACTACCGAAGAATATTATTTGGATCATCTTTGATCCGTTTGTGCTTGTGTTGAAACCCAAACTAGCTTAGTTGAGGGAAAATCATTAAATTAGCATTCTTATTATGTGCGACACCACTTGTCTCAAAAAGGGAAACTTTTATGGCATGATATTAATAGTTTGCAATGTTATGCTTGGAATTTATGCGAAATTTATGATTTTACTTGTTGTTCTGAAGACCCTAAAAAACACCTTCCCTATCAATGTGAGTTTAAGGATAATGGAATCGTATCTTCTTATGTCAAGGATGTTTATAATTACTATGATATTGAGCAAATTGAAGAATCTATTGCTTTTAAGGGTGCCTATGAAATTGCTTCTTTGATTGAAAAGTATGATGCTACTCTTTACAAATCTGAAAGTTTTGCCGCACTTAAATATTGTTATGAAAACTATGCTTCTAATGCTTATGTTAAGCCATATATTGAGGACTCCTTCGCTGTCCAGGAGGAGACTAATATTTTGCAGGAATCTATGGAAGAAGAATTTGCTGAAACTGTGAGCTCATTAGATGAAAAAGATGAGGAGGAGAGAGAAGAACAAAAGGAGGAAGAGAGGATTAGCTACCCGTTCCCACCTTCTAATGAGAGTAACTCTTCAACTCATACATTTTTTAATTTCCCTTTCGTGCTTACCGAAGGATGAATGATATGTTGATTGCTATGATCCGTTGGATTCATTTGAAATATCCCTTTTTGATGAACTTGATGCTTGCTATGCTTGTGGCCGTGATGCCAATATGAATGATGCTTATGGAGATGAACTTTCTATAGTTCCTTATGTTAAGAATGAAATTTTTGCTATTGCACCCACGCATGATAGTCCTATTATCTTTTTGAATTCTCCCAACTACACTATATCGGAGAAGTTTGCACTTATTAAGGATTATATAGATGGGTTGCCTTTTACTATTACACATGATGATTTTGATAGGTATAATATGCATGTGCTTGCTACTCCTACTTGAAATTATTATGAGAGAGGAACTACATCTCCACCTCTCTATGTTTCCAATATGATAAAATTGCATGAAACTGCTTATGCTATGTATTGGCCTTTACTTTGTGTGCATGAATTGTTCTTTTATGACATACCGATGCATAGGAAGAGAGTTAGACTTCGTCGTTGCATGATATATGTTACTTTGTGCTCAATACTAAATTACAAATCATTGTTAATTAAAATTGGCTTTGATATACCTTGGGATCCGGGTGGATCCATTACTTGATCACTTTATGCCTAGCTTAATGGCTTTAAAGAAAGCGCTGCCAGGGAGCAAACCCGGAAGTTTTATAGAGTCATTTAATTTTGTTGTATGCTTTTATATAGTTTAAAAACAAAAAATAAAGAGGAGAACCTAAAACTTTTTCAAAAAGAAAAGTGAAAGTGAGAGAGACGAGCATTTTGAAAGTGGGAGCTAGCCTTGAACTTTGTTCATGCCCATGGAAACTTTTGCAAATCTTGATTATAGAAAAATTTCAACAAAAATAATTATCCCCTTTTATAAATCCATTGTATTATAAAAATAATGTGCCAAGATTTTCCTTTAGGATGATTAGATTGCTTGTTTGGTGTGTGAAGTGCAAAAACAAAAACTTTAACCGTAGTGCGTGAATTTACATTTTTTTACTGGAATGTCAAAAGTTTCTGAAATTTTTACACAGTACTTATATGCAATTTTTTTATTTTTTCCTAATTTTTCAGAATTTATAGAGTTACACAAGTATGGTGAATGTTCAGATTACTATAGACTGTCCTGTTTTTGACAGATTCTGTTTTTGATGCATTGTTTTGCTAGTTTTGATGAAACTATCGATTTGGTGGTATAAGCCATAAAGAAGTTATAATACAGTAGCTACAATGAAAAAACAAAATATGAATTGATTTGCAACAGTACTTAAAGTTGTGATTTACTTTATTATACTAACGGATCTCACGAGAGTTTTGTTAAGTTTTGTGTGATTGAAGTTCTCAAGTTTTGGGTGAGATCATGATGGATGAAGGAATAAGGAGTGGAAAGAGACTAATCTTGTTGGATTCCCAAGGCACCCCAAGGTAATATTCAAGGACTCCCAAGAAACTAAGCTTGGGGATGCCCCGGAAGGCAGCCCCTCTTTCTTCTAACAACCATCGGTTATTTTACTTGGAGCTATATTTTTATTCGTCACATGATATGCGAAAATCTTGGAGCATCGTGTGATTTTTATTTTTATTTTAATAATGCACCATGCTCGTATAAGAAAGTCCGTGGTTGATTTATAGAATGATTCATGCACTTCACTTATATCTTTTGAGTATGGCTTTATAGAATGCTTCATGTGCTTCACTTATATCATTTGAAGTTTGGATTGCCTGTTTCTCACACATATAAAACCGCCATTTGTAGAATGATCTTTTGCTTCACTTATATTTGTTACAGCGTGGGCATATCTTTTGTAGAAATAATTAACTCTCATGCTTCACTTATATTTATTTAGAGAGTTAACAGGAGTTGGTCATTCACATGGTTAGTCATAAATACATAAAACTTGTAGATCACTGAAATATGATATCTTTGATTCCTTGCAATAGTTTTGCGATATGAAGATGGTAATATGAGAGTCATGCTATTTAGTAGTTGTCAATTGTAGAAATACATGTGTTGAAGTTTGTGATTCCCGTAGCATGCACGTATGGTGAACCGTTATGTAACGAAATCAGAGCATGATTTGTTTAATGATTGTCAACCTTTGTGTGAGGGTCGGGAGCGCACGATGGTTAACTCCTACCAACCTCTCCCCTAGGAGCATGCATCTAATGCTTTGTTTGATAACTAATAGACTTTTTCAATAAGTATGTGAGTTCTTTTATGACTAATGTTGAGTCCATGGATTATACGCACTCTCACCCTTCCACCTTTGCTAGCCTCTATAGTACCGCGCAACTTTCGCCGGTGCATCAAATCCACCTTCCTCAAAACAGCCACCATACCTATCTATTATGGAATCTCCATAGCCATTCCGAGATATATTTCCATGCAACTTCCACCATTCGTTTTGTATGACAAGCACCATCATTTTCATATTGCTTTGCATGATCGTAAGACGGCTTGCATTATGTTTTCATGACTTGTCCATTTTTTGATGTCATTTGCTAGGCTAGATCATTGCACATCCCGGTATCCTACCGGAAGCATTCATATAGAGTCATATTTTTGTTCTAGGTATCGAGTTATAAGTAAATAAAAGTGTGATGACTTTCATTATTAGAGCATTGTCCCGTGTGAGAAAAGGATGATGGAAGCTATGAATCCCTCACAAGTTGGGATGAGTCTCCGGACTTTACAAAAAATAAAAGCGGCCAGCAAAGCCCAAATAAATAAATAAAAGAGGACAAAGATGCCCACCAAAAAAATAAAAAACAAAGAAAAAACAAAAAAAATGAGAGAAAGAGAGAAGGGACAATTGCTACTATCTTTTTCCGCACTTGTGCTTCAAAGTAGCACCATGATCTTCATGATAGAGAGTCTCCTATTTTGTCACTTTCATATAACTAGTGGAATTTTTTGCATGACCACTTAGTTTTATTTTTGAGCTTTCATACACTTATAGCTCTAAGTGCATTCGTTGCATGGCAATCCCTACTCACTCACATTGATATCTATTGATGGGCATCTCCATAGCCCGTTGATACGCCTAGTTGATGTGAGACTATCTTTTCCTTTTTCCTCATCACCTCTACCATATTCTATTCCACCTATAATGCTATATCCATGGCTCATGCTCATGTATTGCGTGAGAGTTGAAAAGATTTGAGAACATAAAAAGTGTGAAACAATTGCTTTACTTGTCATCGGGGTTGTGCATGATTTAGATACTTTGTGTGGGGAAGATGGAGCATAGCCAGACCATATGATTTTGTAGGGATAACTTTCTAAGGTCATGTTATTTTGAAAGGACACGATTGCATTGTTGGTGTGCTCGAAGTATTATTGTTTTTATGTCAATATAGACTATTGCTTTGAATCACTCGTGTCTTAATATTCATGCCATGATTAGATTATATGATCAAGATTATGCTAGGTAGCATTCCACATCAAAAATTATCTTTTTTATCATTTACCTACTCAAGGACGAGCAGGAATTAAGCTTGGTGATACTGATACGTCTCCGTCGTATCTATAACTTTTGATTGTTTCATGCCAATATTCTACAACTTTCATATACTTTTGGCAACTTTTTATACTATTTTTGGGACTAACATATTGATCCAGTGCCCACTGCCACTTCCTGTTTGTTGCATGTTTTTGTTTCGCAGAATATCCATATTAAACGAAGTCCAAACAGGATAAAAACGTACGAAGATTTGTTTTGGAATATATGTGAATTTTGGGAAGTGGAATCAACAGAAGGCGGTGCCCGAGGGGCCCACAAGCTTGGAGGGCGTGCTCAGGGGGTAGGGTGTGCCCTGAGGGCTTGTGGACACCCCTTAGGTAGGTTGGAGGTGTCCTTTGGCCGCAAGAAAGATATTTCTATAAGGAAAACCCCTCAAAATTTCAGCCCGATCAGAGTTACGGATCTCCGGATATTTAAGAGACAGTGAAAGCCTAGAATCTGGGAGCGTGGAAACAGAAGCAAACAGAGAGAGAGATCCAATCTCGGAGGGGCTCTCGCCCCTCCGCCGCCATGGAGGCCATGGACCAGAGGGTAAACCCTTCTCCCATCTAGGGGGAAGGTCAAGAAAGAATAAGAAGGAGGGGTGCTCTCTCCCCCTCTCTCCCGATGGCGCCGGAACACCGCCAGGGCCATCATCGTGACGACAATCTACTCCAACAACTCCGTCATCTTCACCAACAACTCCATCACCTTCCCCCATATATCTACAGTGGTCCACTCTCCCGTAACCCATTGTACCCTCTACTTGAACATGGTGCTTTATGCTTCATATTATTATCCAATGATGTGTTGTAATCCTATGATGTCTGAGTAGATCTATTTTGTCCTATTGGTTGATTGATGATCATGATTGGTTTGAGTTGCATGTTTTATTATTGGTGTTGTCCTATGGTGCTCTCCGTGTCGTGCAAGCGTGAGGGATCCTCGCTGTAGGGTGTTGCAATGTGTTCATGATTTGCCTATGGTGGGTTTCTTGAGTGACAGAAGCATAAACCCGAGTAGGTGGGTTGTTGCATATGGGAGTAAAGAGGACTTGATACCTTATAATGCCATGATTGGTTTTTACCTTAATGATCTTTAGTAGTTGCAAATGCTTGCTAGAGTTCCAATTATAAGTGAATATGATCCAAGTAGAGAAAGTATGTTAGCTTATGCCTCTCCCTCATATAAAATTGCAATAATGATTACCGGTCTAGTTATCGATTGCCTAGGGACAATTCCACAACTCCTACCACCACTTTTCCACACTCATTAAATTAACTTAGTTCTTTCTTTATCTAAGCAGCCCCTAGTTTTTATTTACGTGTTCTTTATTATCTTGCAAACCTATCCTATCACACCTACAAAGTACTTATAATTTCATACTTGTTCTAGGTAAAGCAAACATTAAGCGTGCATAGAGTTGTATCGGTGGTCGATAGAACTTGAGGGAATATTTGTTCTACCTTTAGCCCCTCATTGGGTTCGACACTCTTACTTATCGAGATAGGCTACAATTGATCCCCTATACTTGTGGGTTATCAGCGCCGACCTGCCACCTCGAGGCAATCCATAGACAAGGACCCACACCTTAGCCAAAGGGGGCACAGGGCCAGGCTCTACGGCAACAGCACACACGGAGATCAGGAACTTGTTGATGGGGCATCGGATGACATGATGGGAACACACACGGAGCAGCTCGACGGAGGGGAAGGGGACCGAGAAGACGAGGGGAGCCGTCTCAGTCACCTCCCAAGTGAAGTCGGAGTCGCGGAAGTCGCCGATGTAGGCGGCGAGCTCAGCCTGGATGAGGTCGGCCGAGATCACCAGCCTAGACGGCAAGTCCTGCTCGGGGGCAAGAGTGACCGTCGCCAAGTGCGGCCTAACCGCCTCCTCCTCAATCTCAGCATCCACATAATACAAACGACCCCCCTCAGTCCCATACCAAAGATAGGCAAGGGTCATGGGGCATCGGGGAGGGGCCTCACACTCCGAGTGGAAGTGTCCCGCGCATCCACAGTTGATGCACATCGACTCCTTGCGGGTCCTGGGGCGAACAACACGAGTGGGGGCACCAGAGCCACCAGAATCTCCTATTTCGGGCCTCCCAACAGGGCGGGACTAGTGGCCTGTTGGAAATATGCCCTAAAGGCAATAATAAATTAGTTATTATCATATTTCCTTGTTCATGATAATCGTTTATTATCCATGCTATAATTGTATTGATCGGAGACTTAGATGCATGTGTGGATACATAGACAAAACCATGTCCCTAATATGCCTCAAATAGACTAGCTTGTTGATCAAAGATGGTTAAGGTTTCCTAGCCATGGACATGAGATGTCATTTTATAATGGGATCACATCATTAGGAGAATAGTGTGATGGACAAGACCTAAACTACAAACGTAGCATATGATCGTGTCAGTTTAATGCTACTGTTTTCTAAATGTCAAGTATCTGTTCCTATGACCATGAGATCATGCAACTCACTAACACCGGAGGATTTCCTTGTATGTATCAAACATCACAATGTAATTGGGTGACTATAAAGGTACTCTACAGGTATCTCCGAGGGTGTCTGTTGGGTTGGCATGGATCAAGACTGGGATTTGTTACTCCGTGTGACGGAGAGGTATCTCAGGGCCCACTTGGTAATACAACATCACAATAAGCCTTGCAAGAAATGTGACTAAGTGTTGGTCACGGGATCTTGTATTACGGAACGAGTAAAGAGACTTGCCAGTAACAAGGTTGAACTAGGTATGGAGATACCAACGATCGAATCTCGGGCAAGTAACATACCGAAGAACAAAGGGAACATCATAGGGGATTAACCGAATCCTTGACATAGAGGTTCGACCGATAAAGATCTTCGTAGAATATGTAGAAACCAATATGGGCATCTAGGTCCCGCTATTGGTTATTTACTGTAGAGGTGTCTCGGTCATGTCTACATAGTTCTCGAACCCGCAAGGTCTGCACACTTAAGGTTTAGTGACATTTCGGTAGTATAGAGTTATGCATGGTGATGACCGAAGGTTGTTCGGAGTCCCGGATGAGATCCCGGACGTGACGAGAAGCTCCGGAATGGTCCGTAGGTAAAGATTGATATATAGGAAGTCCTATTTTGGTCGCCGGAAAAGTTTTGGGCTCATCGGTAATGTACCGGGAGTGCCGGTAGTGTACCGGGAGACCATCGGGAGGGGTATTTCGACCCAAGAGGCTACATGGGCTATGGGAGAGTGAATACCAGCCCTTAGTGGGCTTGTGGAAGTCCAACAAAAGGCCCATGCGGCTGGGAAGAAAAGCCCAAAGAGAGAAAGGTGGAAAAGGCAAAAAGGCCAAAATAAGGAGGAGTCCTAATCCTACTAGGATTGGAGGAGGAATCCTCCTCTCCTCTTGGTTCGGCCGGAGCGCCATCACGCTGCTGGAGAACTCGTGTACCTGTCCACTCCCTCTTTCTGGATCAAGAAGGCGGAGATCGTCATCGAGCTGTACGTGTGCTGAACGTGGAGGTGTCATCCGTTCGACGTTAGATAGGAAGGACCGTGATCAAGATTGCGAGAGGGATCATGATGAGATCGCGGGACGGATCATGATGAGTTCGCGGGACGGATCGTGATTGGATCGCGAGACGGATCGTGATGAGACGCTCGGCAATTTGGATCGCGAAGACGTTCGGCTACACCTACCGTGTTTCTTAACGCTTCCCGCTTAGCGATCTACAAGGGTATGTAGATCCACTCTCCCTCTTGTAGATGCTCATTACCATGGATAGATTTTGCGTGTGCGTAGAATTTTTTTTGTTTCCCATGCAATGTTCCCCAATAGTGATATCAGAGCTAGGTCTATGTGTAGATGAGATCTCGAGTAGAACACAAAGAGTTTGTGGGCGTTGGTGCTTAGATTGCTTCCTCCATTGGTCGTGTTTTGGTTCAGTGGTATTGTGGGAGGAAGCGGCCCAGACCAACATTACTCATACGCTTACGAGAGACCGGTTCCCTCAACTGCAACTTGTTGCAAAAGATGGCTGGCGGGTGGCAGTTTCTTGTACTTTAGTTGGATCGGATTCGACAAAGGCGGTCCTTTAGAAGGTTGAAAAGCAACTTATGTATCACCGTTGTGGTTTATGCGTATGTGAGAATTGTTCTTGCTAGATACCCGTAGCACTCACGTAAAACATGCAACAACAATTAGAGGACGTCTAACTTGTTTTTGCAGGGTATGTTGTGATGTGATATGGCCAATTACATGATGTGATATATGTGATGTATGAGATGATCATGTGTTGTATAGAATATCACGACTTGCATGTCGATGAGTATGGCAACCGGCAGGAGCCATAGGGTTGTCTTTAATTTTTGTATGACATGTGTGTCAATCATTAAGCGCTATGTAATGCTTTATTTTATCACTAAACGGTAGCAATAGTAGTACAAGTATGATTGTCGCGACAACCCCGATGGCGACACGTTGATGGAGATCAAGATTATGGAGATCATGGTGTCATGCCGGTGACGATGGAGATCATGCCGGTGCTTTGAAGATGGAGATCAAAAGCACAAGTTCATGGCCTAATCATGTCACTTATGATTTGCATGTGATGTTAATCCTTTTATGCACCTTGTTTTGCTTAGGACGACGGTAGCATTATAAGGTGATCCCTCACTTAATTTCAATATAAATTGTGTTCTCCCCGAGTGTGCACCGTTGCAAAAGTTTGTCGTGTCGAGACACCACGTGATGATTGGGTGTGATAGACTCTATGTTCACATACAACGGGTGCAAGCCAGTGTTGCACATGCAAAACACTCGGGTTAAACTTGACGAGCCTAGCATGTACAAACATGGCCTCGGAACACAAGAGACCGAAAGGTCGAACATGAGTCATATAGTAGATATGATCAACATGATGATGTTCACCATTGAAACCACCTCAACTCACGTGATGATCGGACTTGAGTTGGTGCATTTGGATCATGTGTCACTCGAATGACTAGAGGGATGTCAATTTGAGTGGGAGTTCTTCAGTAATATGATTAATTGAACTCATTATCATGAACATAGTCAGTAGTGTCTTTGCAAATTATGTTGTAGATTACTTGCTCGCGCTGTAGCTCCCTTGAATTTTTATACGTTCCTAGAGAAATAGAGTTGAAAGATGATGGTAGCAATATTGCGGACTGGGTTCGTGATCTGAGGATTGTCCTCATTGCCGCACAGAAGGCTTATGTCCTTAATGCACCACTCGGTGTGCCAACCCCTCTAGCGTCGTTTGTAGATGTTGTGAACATCTGACAGGCACATTCTGATGACTACTTGATAGTTTAGTGTGTCATGCATTACGGCTTAGAATTGAGGCTCCGAAACGTTTTGAACGTCACGGAACATATGAGATGTTCTAAGAGATGAAATTAGGATCTCAGGCTCGTGCCCGTGTTGCGAGATATGAGATCTCCAACAAGATTCTTTGCCTACAAGATGAAGGAAAATAGCTCAATCGTTGAGCATGTGCTCAGATTGTCTGGGTGCTACAATCGCTTGAATCGAGTGGGAGTTGATCTTCCAGATAAGATAGTGATTGATATAGTTCTCCAAGTCACTGTCACTAAGCTACTAGAACTTGGTGATGAACCATAAAACGCCAGGGATAGAAATAATGATCCCTGAGCTGTTCGCGATGTTTGACACCGCGAAGGTAGAAATCAAGAAGGAGTGTCAAGTGTTGATGGTTAGTCAAACCACTAGTTTCGAGAAGGGCAGGAGCAAGGAGGGAAACTTCATGGATAGCAAGTCAGTTGTTGCTTTAGTGAAGCAACCCAAAGTTGAACCCAAACCCGAGAAAGTGCTTCGATTATGAGGAGAGCGGTCGCTGAAGCGGAACAACCCTAGGTACTTGGTAGATAAGAAGGCTGGCAACGTCGACAAAAGTATATTTGATATACGTGTTATTGATGTGTAAGTTGCTAGTAATCCTAGTAGCACCTGGGTATTGGATACCGGTTCGGTTGCTAAATGTTAGTAACTCGAAATAAGAGCTACGGATTAAACGGATAACTATCTAAGGGTGAGGTGACGATGTGTGTTGGAAATGTTTCCAAGGGTGATGTGATCAACATCGCACGCTCTCTCTACCATTGGGATTAGTGACGAACCTAAATAAATGTTATTTGGTGTTTTGCGTTGAGCATGAACGTGATTAGATCATGTTTATTGCAACACGGTTATTCATTTAAGTTGAGAATAATGGTTATTCTGTTTACATGAATAATACCTTCAATGGTCATGCACCCAGTGAGAATGGTTTGGTTGAATCTTGATCGTAGTAATACACATGTTCATAACATTGATGCCAAAAGATACAAAGTTAATAATAATAGTACCACATACTTGTGGCACTACCGCTAAATGTCATATTGGTATAAAACGCATGAAGAAACTCCATGCTGATGGATCTTTGGACTCATTCGATTTTGAATCGGTTGAGACATGCGAACCATGCCTCTTGGTCAAGATGACTAAGGACCCCGTTTTCTAGTTTGATGGAGTGGGTAAGTGATTTATTGGAAATGATACATGTTGATGTATGTAATCCAATGAGTCTTATAGCGTGCGGTGGATATTGTTATTTTCTTACCTTCACTGATGATTTGAGTAGATATAGTGTATATTTACTTAATGAAACACAAGTCTGAATCGTTTGAAAGGTTCAAGCAAATTTAGAGTGAAGTTTAAGATCATCATGACAAGAAGAAATGTCTGCAATATGATCGTGGAGGTGAATATTTGAGTTACGAGTTTGGCATAGAACTTTCGACAATGTGAAAGTTGTTTCACAACACACGCCACCTGGAACACCATAGCGTGATGGTGTGTCCGAACGTCATAGTCGTGCTCTATTGGATATGGTGCGTGCTATGATGTTTCTTATCGTTTTGCTACTATAATTTTGGGGTTATGCATTAGAGACAACTACATTCACTTTAAATAGGGCGCCATCTAAATCCGTTGAGATGACACCATGTGAATTATGGTTTGATAGAAACCTAAGCTGTCATTTCTTAATGTTTGGGGCTGTGACGCTTGTGTGGAAAAAATTTTTCACCTAATGAGCTCGAACCCAAAGCGGACAAATGCATCTTCATAGATTACCCTAAGAACTGTTGGGTGAAGCATCTATCTCAGATCCAAGCATAAAGTGTTTGTTGCTAAAACGGGTCCTTTCTCGAGAAAAAGTTTCTCTCGAAAGAATTGAGTGGGAGGAAGAGAGAACTTGATGAGGTTGTTGAACCTTTGTTCAACTAGAGAGTAGCGCAGCGCAGGAAGATGTTTCTATGAGGCCTACGCTAGTTGAAGAGGAAGTTAATGATGATGATCGTGAAGCTTCGGATCAAGTTACTATCGAACCTCATAGGTCGACAAGGATGTGTACTGCTCCTGAGCGGTATGACAACCCTATCTTGGAGGTCATGTCGTTGGACAATGATGAACCTGCGAGCTGTGGAGAAGCGATGATAGGCTCGGATTCTGACAAATGGTTAGAGGCCATGAAATCCGAGAAAGGATCCATGTATTAAAACCAAGTATAGACTTTGGTAGACTTGCTCGTTGGATGGCAGGTCGTCGAGTACAAATGGACCTTTAAGATGAAGACAGACGCTGATGGTAAATGTCACCATTTATAAAGCTCGACTTGTCGCAAAGAAGTTTCCGACAAAGTTCAAGGAGTTGACTGCGATGAGACTTTCTCACTCGTAGCAATGCTAAAGTCTGTTGGAATTATGTTAGCAGTTGCTGCATTTTTCAATTGTGAAATCTGGCAGATGGATGCCAAAACATCATTTCCTTCCTTAAGGAAAGGTTGTATGAGATACAACCAGAAGGTTTTGTTAGTCCTAAGGATGCTAAAAGGCGTGCAAGCTTCAGTGATCCTTCTATGAACTGAAGCAAGCATCTCGGAGTTGGAATATACACTTTGATGAGGTGATCAAAGTTTTTGAGTCTATACAGAGTTTATGAGAAACTTGTATTTACAATAAAGTGAGTGGGAGCACTATAGAGTTTCTGGTCGGCATATGTGGTTGACATATTGTTGATCGGAAATGATGTAGAATTTCTAGAAAGCATAAATGGTTGGTTGAAAAGAGTTTTTCATAGGAAGACCTGGATAAAGCTACCTAATTGTTGAGCATCAAGATCTATAGAGATAGATCAAGATGCTTGATGAGACTTTAAATGAGTACATACCTTGACAAGATTTTGAAAGAATTCAAAATGGATCAGTCAGAGAAAGAGTTCTCGCCTGATTTGTAAGGTGTGAAGTTGAGTGAGACTCAAAGCTCGACAACGGAAGAAGAAAGAGAAAGGATGAACATTGCCCCCTATGCCTTAGCCATAGGCTCTATATTATGCCATGTTGTGTACCGCACCTGGTGTGTGCCTTGCCATGAGTCTGTCAAGGGGTACAAAAGTGATCCAGGAGTGGATCACTGGACAACGGTCAATATTATCCTTAGTAACTAAAAGAGTAAGGAGATGTTTCTCGATTAGGGAGGTGATAAAGAGTTCATCGTAAAGAGTTACGTCGATGCAAGCTTTAAGACCAATCCGGATGACTCATAGTAGCAATCTGGATACGTATAGTGGAGCAGCCATTTGGAATAGTACCAAGTGGAGTGTGGTAGCAGTGTTTACGGTTTGACATAGAGATTTGCAAAGTACACATGGATCTGAATGTCGCAGACCCGTTGACTATAAGACCTCTCTCACATGCAAAGCATGATCGAGCCCCAGAACTCATTGAGTGTTAGATTCATAACAATGCGAATCACATGGGGATGTGAACTAGATTATTGACTCTAGTGCAAGTGGGAGACTGTTGGAAATATGCCCTAGAGGCAATAATAAATTAGTTATTATCATATTTCCTTGTTCATGATAATCGTTTATTATCCATGCTATAATTGTATTGATCGGAGACTTAGATGCATGTGTGGATACATAGACAAAACCATGTCCCTAGTATGCCTCTAATAGACTAGCTCGTTGATCAAAGATGGTTAAGGTTTCCTAGCCATGGACATGAGATGTCATTGGATAACGGGATCACATCATTAGGAGAATGGTGTGATGGACAAGACCCAAACTACAAACGTAGCATATGATCGTGTCAGTTTAATGGTACTGTTTTCTGCATGTCAAGTATCTGCTCCTATGACCATGAGATCATGCAACTCACTTACACTCGAGGAGTGCCTTGTATGTATCAAACGTCGCAACATAACTGGGTGACTATAAAGGTGCTCTACAGGTATCTCTGAGGGTGTCTGTTGGCTTGGCATGGATCAAGACTGGGATTTGTTACTCCGTGTGACGGAGAGGTATCTCAGGGCCCACTTGGTAATACAACATCACAATAAGCCTTGCAAGCAATTTGACTAACTATTGGTCACGGGATCTTGTATTACGGAACGAGTAAAGAGACTTGCCGGTAACGAGGTTGAACTAGGTATGGAGATACCGACGATCGAATCTCGGGCAAGTAACATACCAAAGAACAAAGGGAACATTATACGAGATTAACTGAATCCTTGACATAGAGGTTCGACCGATAAAGATCTTCGTAGAATATGTAGGAACCAATATGGGCATCCAGGTCCCACTATTGGTTATTGACCGTAGAGGTGTCTCGGTCATGTCTACATAGTTCTCGAACCCGCAGGGTCTGCACACTTAAGGTTTGGTGACGTTTCGGTAGTATAGAGTTATGCATGGTGGTGACCGAAGGTTGTTCGGAGTCCCGGATGAGATCCCGGACGTCACGAGGAGCTCCGGAATGGTCCGAAGGTAAAGATTGATATATAGGAAGTCCTATTTTGGTCGCCGAAAAAGTTTCGGGCTCATCGGTAGTGTACCGGGAGTGCCGATAGTGTACCGGGAGACCATCGGGAGGGGTATTTCGACTACACCAACCGCGTTTTTTAACGCTTCCCTCTTAGTGATCTACAAGGGTATGTAGATCCACTCTCCCTCTCGTAAATGCTCATCACCATGGATAGATCTTGTGCATGCGTAGGAATTTTTTTATTTCCTATGCATCGTCCCCAACACGGCCACCCCCGAAGGCTTCTTCTTCTTAAGCTTCTTCTTCTTTTTCTTATTCTGAGTTGCAGCACCTTGGTGCTCAGGGGACCGGCGCGGAGGAGATGACTGCTCCGGCCGGATCTCGCCCCGTCTCTGGTCGGGGACAACATCCCGAGGCGGACGACGGTCATCCCGCCGAGCAGAAGGTCATCCCGCCGAGCAGAATCGGAGGAGCGTGAGACACGGGCCTCATCACCACGCCGCTCGGGCGGAGCATCCCGCGGAGCACCGGAGATGCCCGACCCCGACCCCCAGCGATGCCAGTCACCGTCCGAGAGCCTAGGAGCAGCAACACGGCCAGCCGGGTCGCGGGGCGCTGAAGCCTCCCTGTCCCGAGCCACCGGCGTGGGCCTGGACACGAGCTCCTCCTGTAGCTCTGATTCACGGTGCAGGTCCTTCGTCTGCCGGTGTTTAGCGTCATGGCATCGAGCATCACCCGGGACCCAGGAAGCGGCAGCCGCGGGTCCCTGACAGGATCATGTGCGGGCGGCGGGCGGCGCAGGGACGTGCCGGAATACGTCGTGGGCGGCCGCTCCTGTCGGCTGGACTCCTCACGGTCAGACTAGGCAGACGAGGAGGTCTCGGACGCCCAGCGAACCCGGCAGGCAGAAGGCGCTTCAGCTGGGGCTGGCCATCTCCAGCATCACGCGCCATGAGGACCTCCAAGAACGAGCGGGGGCGAGCGGGAGCAGGGTCGCCGGGCGGCAAGGATGCCAAGGAAAGCGAGGACGGGGCGAGAAGGGGGGTGGCGGCACGGGAGGGAGACGAAGAATGCGTGCAACCCTACCCCAGCGTGAGACCTCTCCCCTGGTCGCAGGCCAGCCCCTCCTCGGATCCAATGAGCCCCATTAGATCCAGATCCAATGGGCTGGATCATCGTGGGCAAGGAGCCAGGCTCTGTTGACCCTATCCACAACCTCCTGGTACCGCGGCGCGGCCTCCTTTAGCTCCTAGGCCAAAAGCCCATCAAGCCCACCGAACCACGGCCCACGGGACGGCCCACCCAACATCTTTGCCCGGTTGGGACCCGACCACCGGGGCACGCCCGCCCAAGCTCGGTGTGGGAGAGCCCCGAGCACACCGGACCGCCCACCGCCGCAGCACGGCTGGAGGCACCGTCCGCCACCACGGGGATAACCCAGGCAGCGAATCGAGCCGCGCACCGATGGGGGTGAGGCGAATCTCGGCGACCGGGGGACGCGTCTCCTGCAGGGCCCTCGGGCGGCGCCGACACGACGTAGGCAGTCCATGCCGCCGCGCAAGGCGAGCCGTAGCCCAAAAATCCCCCAGCTGGGCGGCGCAAGCGACACAGGATGCTCCACCGGACCGACCCCCTTTTCCTCTTCAGCCAAGTCGGCTCAAGACGGCATCGAGCGACCAGAGTAGAGGGTCGACCCGCGACCCCCGACGGCGACCAGGTCCGGCATGACCCCGTCGGCCTCCCCAGCGCTCATGGCGACGGCGGAGAGGGGCCCGCGCACGGGAGCCGACGGTGAAAGCAGCAAGCCTCAACGGTCGCGAGAGCCCACGTCCGTCGGCGCCGCCATGCTCGCGGTGGTTAGGGCTAGATCTGGGTTTGTGTGTGTGTGTGCTTGAGGGTGGGAAGACTCACTAAGGCTGGTCGTAATGGGAAATACCATATACTAGTATCATGCATATGATATTAGTGTACGATACTATATCCGTAATGCATAGTATCATGTGTTAGTATCGTAGGATAGCTCATTTATTGTATGCATGACACATACTATCACAACATTTAATATGATACGGTATCATGATATGATACTCAACCCTCTCTTCCTTCATTTAATTCTATGCCATCTTATCAAAATTGACCAGTTGACATGCATGATACTACCTATGATACTCCCATTACGACCAGCCTAAGGCACTGTTGTGAGTGATTGATCGAGTGCTACAACCCCACATCGCCTTTTAGAGTGTGTTTGGTAGGGTGCATGGAGGGTGCATAAGGGCAAAAGTTCCCAATCCGATCCACTTTTGCTTGTTTGGTAAGATGTATGGGTTCACGTGAGCTATGCATCTAATGCATAAAAGGGCCCTCAGCCATGCTCATTTCATGCACCCCAAACAGGGTGCATGGAGACAGCTATGATGTCCTTGATCCTCGTCCCCACCTACCAGACCATATCCAGATATGTTTAAATTTTCAAAAAATATTCATAATTTTAATATTTGTTTAAATTTTCAAAATATGTATAGAATTTCAATTTTTCTTTAAATTTTCAAAAACTTCAGAATTTCAAAATTTGTTTAAATTTTCAACAAAATGTTCAGAATTGCAAAATTTATTTAAATTTCTCAAAAAAATGTTCTAGATTTTTCTAAAATGCAATTTTTCAGATTTTGAATAAATTTTCAAAAAAGTTCAATTTTTCAAATATTTTCAAACTTTCAAATTTATAATTTCAATTTTTATTTAAATTTTCAAAAATATATAAGAATTTAAATTTTCAACAAAAGCACATAATTTCAAAATATGTTTAAATATTTGTTCACTATTTTTTAATTTTGTTCACCGTTCAAAAAATATATTCAAAATTCGAAATTGTTCAGCAAGTCTAAATACATGCAGGCTGCCAAACAAAGTCTCTATCCAACATGTCTTAGCCATACATCACTGCCAAACAACAGTAACTGCATGGACTCATTATGTCTACAAGCAACATTTATGAAAGAAGAACAACTAGGATAGCTCCATATACGCTACCAAACACATCCTTAACATACGCAAACATGCAAAGTGAAATGTTTCTGCAGATCAGGACTAATACCCAATTAGCGTTGAACTTGCAAGCTGCGCGTAATAAAGCACTTTGATCTCACTCACGAGAGGCCTGCATCTGCCTCGTGCAATACTAAATTCGTCGAGGCGATAAGTTTGATAAATATTTTTTTGCTCAAGTTACCCACCCGCTCCACGAGGCGATAAGTTTGAGCAGGAGTCGTCGAATCCAGTGGCTTGACAGATTGTCGTTTCCGGCGGCAGCTTCCTTCCGAAAACAGAAGGAAATGCCTATACCATATCGGTCTCGACCGACGATGGTATATCGATGTGTCATTGATGCCGCATTTTACAAATACCTTTTCTTGATTTCTTGACATAGTCATGGTCTTCTGATGGAAATAACTATACTTATGAACTGGTCCTGTTGTCTGCATGCGTATATAAACGGAAGTCGTACCTGATTTTTAGCCGACAATAGCCGGCAGAAATGGTGTTATTAGTACTACTGACATTTCTGGTCAGTAGAGATTAGAAGAGTATTTATTTTTTCTTTCTTCCGGGAGAGCAGAGAGTAAGTATCATTTATATTGTGATACTAATCTAATGCACATGCTGGGAGTTATATAAGTAGCAGGAGCGAATAAATCCCTTCAACATCATTGAATAACACTCTGATACCATCAGCCACTAGTTCATTTGCAACTAATCTTGTACTGACATTCATTTTTTTCAACTAAAAGGCGACTTGTTTATTTTCATGTCACTTACCATGCATATATGCCATTGTCATGAAATACGTGCTCTACAAACAGCCTCTGAATGAGTATTCATCTATTTTGACAAAGAAAAAATGCTTGAAATACCATCAGCCAAGCAAAAAGGGTCAACACCATGTCTACCCCATTTCTTATATTTGATATCAACAATTTTTGTGTGTGAATACCAACAATCCTATACCACAAAAAATGTTTTCCAAATTGTTGTCTTCATTTTTGAGCAATTTAGAGATTGTCTATAACCATTCATAACATTCTTATATTTCAATAACTAAAAGTGTTCGATAATATATTGTGGTCATATTTTTGCATAAAGCATACTTATGGTTCAGGTTGTATACCAATTGTATGGCATGTGAATTTTGAAAAGATGGAACCGTAATAACCTTTAAGTTTACATATACCCAACACATTGCTACATTACTAGGTATTTGATTCTTAAATATTCTGTAAAATAAAAATTCATTCCTTACGATTCAAATTATGTGACTTTTTTTTATAGAAATAAGAAACAGAATTAGTTTTACATAAAGTTGAATATGATGTGATTGGATTTAAAGCTTACCTGTAATAGATTTAATCATACTACTTAGTAAAGAGTCTCTCATGCCCAGACGGGACAACAACAAAATCTTATAACAAGCTAGTACATCTAAAGAGCTACAAAAATAAGAATGATCTCGTGAACCAACCTATGGTAGATGGTTAGAAGGACAGTGGTATCTCCAGCACCTCAATGTTGTAGTCCTAGACTTGATAATGATGCTCGCATTTTTTGGATTTATTTCAGACCTTTCGATGATGTGGGCACAATGAAAAGGAGACGTTCCGTTGACTACGAAGGTGTGTATGTGACGACTTTCTAAATCTTAATATTATGTGCCGACTAAGTTTTTTGAAGATGTTCATATGAATTGAATGTGCATGTGTATGTTTATAGAAATGCGTGTATATGTGTACGTACGAACGTCCGCATCTTAAAACAATTTCATTGACGCCAACGTAAAATTGCTCTTTAAGGACTTGTTGTGGGGTTTGTCTATATAATATTCATAGATACGAATCATTCGAATCTGGATTACTTGATATACATTAATTTGAGCTAAAGCGCGTATATATTTATTGCATTTGAAACTAGGAGCAAATGCACATACTGCTTGGCAGGAACAGTTGTTTCGCGGCCCAGCGAAGCATACATATGTATACATATATAATATAATAAAGAGAATAATTCAAGACTCAAGAGGCCCGTCCAAAAGGCAAAAGTATCACTTCATGTATTAGCGTCCAACATAGATGCTAAGTGGACCGACAAACCAAATTCTGAATGATTAAGTTGGTGTCAGATTATCGGTCGAGTATTTCAGAATATCTGTGTTAATTAGCAGCTTACGTTTTCCAAGACACTGGCAATACGACTCTGGCTCTGGTCATCATGTATGTATATACGCTTGGCGTTCCTATACCACGTACGTACGCTGAGGCTGACACTCCACCGGGCGTCAACGTCATTACGCCAGTAGCCCCTCGCCAACGCATGATGCATGTAACACATATGTAATCTCACTTGTTTCTTTTTCCGAACCATGCCTAATCTCACTGGTCATTACATAAAGAGGAGTTCGCGAGTCAGTTTCAGATGGCAGTTGCGGTCGCTAGCCCTTGCGCGAGACTTCAAGTCAGAAAAAGAACCAAATGAATCGCCAACCCTTGCTTCTTCACTCGATGACACATACGAAGAAGACTACTGCATGAGTTGTGGCAGTTTCCCTGAGATTTATTCCTCACCAGATTCTTTATTTATGCCTGCCCATCCGGGACAGACTTGTATAATTTGTGGAGATAAGATATGCTATGATTGAAGCCGAGTTCTTTTTTTCGCACTTATACCATGAGGTGTACCCTTTGTCGTTCTCCCTTGAGAAATAAAATAAATAGGCATGCATGAATGAATGAATGATAAACCCAACAACCTCCAAAAGTTTTCTGTCTGAGAATGTCACTGACTTTTCTGTTTTTCCGAAACGCATGTTCTTTTTAGTATTGGTGGGTCGCGGAAGTCCACTACCAAACCCACATTTAAGTAGGGACCTGGCAGGCTGGACGCTCGGAGTTAACGTTGTTTTAAGGAACTTGTTGCTCCATTGGCCAAGAATACCATTCTTCTGAAGTCCTTTGTACCAGTCACATATATAATTTACAGAAGTTCCATCGTTTCCTAATACCGGTGAGTTCAGGCAGTGAAATGAACTGCTGTACTCCTCATGGGAAGAAAATATTAGCACCGGTACGTACGTGGATCCTGAGAAGCCACATTGCCATTGTAAACTGATAATGGTACTCCTTTTTTGTTTGAAACGGGCAAAAAAGCTTTTGCCTTGTATTGATATAGGAGAAGTAAACAGGTACATGGCAAGAGCCATAAAAAGGAAAGAAAAAAGGACGGACCAAAAGCTCCGCCCCAGAACAACTCAGCTAATCAAAACCGCAAGACTCTTGGCTCCTGTCAGGATCCAATCTTTTCCTTCTTCCCTGATCTTGTGCATAACGACCGATGGCAGCGAGGACTTGTTGTTGAAAACGCGTTCGTTCCTCTCCTTCCATATCTCCCAAGTGATGAGAATGACCGCAGACCGCAGCCCTTTGGGAGAAGAGGTAGTGGTCGACGTGATGGCCTGTCAGTAATCAATGACCTTCACTCTACCTTCTCCAAGGCTGCTCATAAGATCCGGGCAAGAGAGCCAGGAGGCCGCCGCGGCCCAGATGCGCTTGGAGTAACGACATTCGAAGAGGATGTGTCGAGCCGTCTCGGGGGAGCATCTGCAGAGCTGGCAGGTGGGGTGATGTGGCCATCCCCGTTTTGCCAGGCGATCGGCGGTCCAAAGGCGGTTTTGGACGGCAAGCCACGCAAAGAAGCGGCACTTCGGAGGGGCCCAGGTCTTCCAGACAATTTTCCCAAACTGGCAGGGAAGAGCAGTGAGGAATTGGACTTTGTAAGCGGAGCTGGCAGAGTAGCAACCATTAGGGGTCAAAGACCAGGTGATGGAATCCTCAGAGTCTGGAACCAGTTGAACTTCAGAAAGAAGATCCCATAGGCGAGCATATTGTTCCAGGTGCTCAACGGTGAAGGTGTCAACCGCGATATCCGAAACCCAGTTATGATCGGCCAACGCCTCCTGGACCGTCCGATTCTTCCTTCTGGAGGCCTTGAAAATCAGCGGAGCAAGGTCCTTTGGAGGGGTGCCATGGAGCCATGAAGAAGACCAGAAGGAGGCCTTGGCGCCGTTGCCAATGGTGACACGAGTGGCTGCGTTGAAGAGATCTAAATCCGTGACATCATTGGGGGTTTCGGTGCCCACCCACGGCTTGTCCGGAGCCGTCCACTTGTACCATAACCAGCAAAGTCTGAGAGCCCTAGAGAACTTTTCCATGTCTAGGATACCCAGTCCACCGAGCTCCTTTGGGCGACAGACCTTCTGCCAGTTCACCTTGCATTTCCCCCCACTGACCGTCTCTTTGCACGCCCAGAGCATTCCATGGCTGATTTTTGCGAAGGCCTTGAGGATGCCTTTGTCAGCTTTTAGCGCCGTCAAAAGGAAGATAGGCATAGAGGACAAGACCGACTTAACCAGAGCGGTGCAGCCGGCACGATTCAGGAACTTGCCTTTCCACGGGCTTAGGCGGGCCATGGCCTTATCGATGTAAGGTTGGAGGTCCACCCGTCGGAGTCTTCCCAAAGAGAGAGGTAAACCCAAGTACTTGATGGGGAAGGGGGTTGTAGTCGCAGGGGAAAACGCTAGAACCTCCTCAAGGTTTATGCCGGCGCACTGAATAGGGGCAATGGAGCTCTTCGCCACATTAGTCACGAGCCCGGTCACCTCCCCAAAACTTTGAAGAATGCTAGCAAGGCCAGCGACATCATGTGCAGTAGGGGAGATGAAAATCGCTGCATCGTCGGCGTACAAGGAGATCCTAGGGCCCTGCAAACCGCCAGGCATGGCAGAAAGGAGGCTGGCCTCGGTAGCCTTCTCTAGGAGCCTCTGAAGTGGGTCAATGGCGATGACGAAGAGCAGAGGCGATAAAGGGTCCCCCTGTCAGAGACCCCGACCATGAAGGATATCTTTGCCGGGGATCCCATTAAGGAGAACGCGGGAGGAGGCCGTGGAGAAAAGTGTCGTCATAAGGGTCCGCCATCTCTGGGGAAGCCGAGGCGCTGCATAAGATCTAACAAATAGTCCCATCTCACCGTGTCAAAAGCCTTTGCGATGTCCAGTTTAATGAGGAGGGCCAGAATTTTCCGGCGATGCAGCTGGCGGGCGGTATTCCGGACATACATGAAGTTGTCATGGATAGTTCTGGACTTGATGAAGGCACTCTGGCTGTGGGACACGATCTCATTCATTCTTGGGCTGAGACGTCGTGCCATGGCTTTAGCTATAATCTTCGGGATCACATGTATGAGACTAATGGGTCTGAAGTTAGTGATGGATTCCGCTCCGTCTTTCTTAGGCAAGAGTACTATATTAGCGGTGTTGAGAATATGGAAGCTGGTCGCCGAGAGCTCCGAGAAAGCATTTATGGTCTTCATTAGGTCGCCCTTGATAATCTCCCAGCAAGAGAGAAAGAAGGCGATAGAGAAGCCGTCGGGGCCTGGAGCTTTGTCCATAGGCATGTCGTCCATAGCTTCCTTAATCTCCGCCTCGATGAAGGGGAGACTCAAATTTTCCAGAAGGTGTACGGTAGGGTTGAGAGCTTCCCAATTGAAGTCCAACTGACGAGGAGGAGGCCGCCAAGGGTTTGGGAGAAATGATCGAAGATCAAATTTCCCTTATCTTCATGCGTCACGGCCCAACCCGAGTTTTGCCTGAGCCTCAGGATGTGATTCTTGCGCTTTCTGGCATTGACCCGAAGGTGGAAGAACTTGGTATTAGCGTCGCCTTCACGGAGGTAGCGGATTCTGGAAGCTTGACGCTTGTGAGATCTTTCCAAAGCGGCGAGGCCTTTGAATCGACGCTTTAGATTGGCGCGGAGCCATATTTCCTCAATAGAGAGCGAACAGGATTCTTGGGCGATATCCAGCTAAAGAATGACATCGAGGGCCATAAGGAGTTGTAGCTTACAGTCAGAGAAGAGCCCTCTACTCCAAGCTCTGAGTCCCAGTGCCGTCGACTTCAGCTTGTGGTTGATGACATGGACCAGCTGAGAGTGAGAAGACGGTGTGGACCAGGCTTTTTTTACGACATCCTTGAACCCAGGCATCTTGGTCCAGAAGGACTCAAAGCGAAAAACTGGAGGCTTCCGCGGACCGCTCTGGTTTGAGAGAAGAAGCGTGCAATGATCCGAGAGGGAGGAGGATAAGGCGTGCAGCACGTGATGTTCGAACCTCAGGTCCCAAGCGGCGTTACAGAAGGCCCGGTCTAATCTCACAAGGGTAGGAGTCGCTCTCTCATTGCTCCAAGTGTACTTCCTATTCTGAAGTTTCAGTTCCTTGAGTTGGCAGTTGGTGAGCGCCCTTCTAAACAGCCCCATTAGCCGGAAGTCTAGGTTATCGTTGTTCTTGTCTTCCGCCCGATATATGAGATTAAAATCCCCGATGATGAGCCACATGGATTCGTCCGCGGGCTTGGCGGCGATAACTTCCGTAAGGAAGGCTTCCTTCTCGCCATGGTCAGAGGGGCCATAGACCGTGGTCAGCTTGAACGAAGTACCGCAAGCTCGAACAAAGGCGTTCGCCGAAATCAGGTGGGTGCCTATATGGATGTTTGAGATGTCCACATGCTCATCATTCCAAAGCAAAAGAATGCCACCCCTGGTGCCAAGAGCCAGGCGATGCGCGAAGGAGCGAAGCCGAAAGCCACCAATATAAGAGGCCGTTTGTTGGTCTAGCTGATCCAGCTTGGTTTCTTGAATGCAAGTGATGTGACAGGAGGTGTCTGCGAGGAAGGCATGAACGGTGTCTTTACGGCCTTGGTCGTTTAAACCACGAGTATTCCAGTCCGCGATGGAGAGGTCCGGCCTGATCATGAAGACAACAAGGAAAACTCCTGAAAGTAGAAGACACGCCCACAGGCGACGTGGCACAGAAGTAGCAACAACGACCACAGACACTTGTTCAGCTAAGACGAAGCACTCAGTGGAAAACGGCAAAGAAGCTAGGCAGACGCGTCCTGCGCAACGGGCTCACACCCTCCGGGGCCTCCCATGGCGATAAGGGACTCATCAGCTTCCTCCATGTTGCGGATGTTGAGCTTGAAGAGCTTGGAGAAGGCGTCAATCGTCGTGTTCGGGAGCTGCGTTCTGAACTTTTTGATATAGGCCTTCCGCGCCTCCAGCAAGGGCACACCTTTTGCAGCCACACCCATCTTGGAGTTTAGGACCTGCATCGCCTTCTCCAAGGCATGCATCTTTGCCTTGTTTCCCAACCGTGTACTGCGGCGAGTTTCAGAGATGGGCTGCACCTCGAGCTTCCTTGACAGCTTAGACACCGGTGTAGGGCACGGTAGAAGCGGCTCCAACGGCCACACGAAGAGGTCTCCGAGGACAGCTCCATCGGATGGAGTAGAGCCCTTGCTCACGACTTCATCATGCTCTGGGTGGAGGTCCTCAACGTCCATAGCGTCCTCCCATGACTCTGGAACTACGACGGGATAAAGAGGTGGTGCAGGTGGTGCATTCAGAAGAAGCGGAGAAGCAGGCAACGCTGGGCTGTCCTCCACCTCTTCATCCCAAGTACTGCCCTTAGACGGCTCTTCGACGTTCGTGGGAGGCGGCGAGGCCAACCTCGAGGAACTGTAGATGATCGCCGGCGGGAACTCCTTGATCGCCAAGTTCCAAACTGTACAGGTTGCATCATACGTGATGACCGAAGCCAACTTAGCCTGCGGCTCGGGCTGTTGCGCGATGTAGTGGCGATGATGATCTCCGTGGTGTCCGGCAGGGCGGCCGTTTTTGCGTCCAGCGGAGCGGCCAGACCTCCCCACGTGTCGATGTTCTCCCGAGGACGAGAAGGCCTTGGCGTGGGGGGCACGCGAGGTAGTGCGGCGGACAGGCCATGGTGCGGCCGGCGCTGATCCTCGTCGTCTTCATCTTCACGGCGGTGTCGCTTGCGGGAGACACGGTCATCACAACCCGCCTCATGACGAGATCGACTGCGGCGGTGGTCCTTGGACTCCGCGGAACCCGAACGGCGATGGGTCGAGGCCCTCGAGTGGGAGAACCGTGACATGTGCCTCTCATCGTCGCGCGGACGCGTACGGGTTTTGCCCTCACATACGACAGGGACGGCCGAGCACGTCCGCTCCTAGTGCTCTTGTTCGTCATGACGTCGAGAAAAAGCCGGGCCAAGCTCACCCAAGGCCGATAATGGTACTCCTAATGATTAGCGTCGGTACAGTGCGATATTTCGTTATACTTTGCACCCGCGAGCAATCCTGCATTTCATGGCGGCTATACCGAAGGGTCCACTCCCAACAGGTTTAAGTATTTTCATACAAATCGGTACTCAGATGTTTAACCATGGCAAATCTGATGTTTTATTACAAATTATGTTGTGTCGAACATGAAAAATTCTTTCAGCGGACATGACAAATCTTGGTAAAAGCTTGAGTGGATTTGCCATGTTTGTTGAAGGAAATTGACATGCTCCCAACAACGTAATTTGTCCTCAAAAGTGTTAGATTTGCCATGGTTAAAAAAATAACGTGCAGTTTTCCACATTGACGGAGGTTAAAGCTCGAAAGACCAAGTGGTATTTATTTGGTTTTCCTTTTTCCGGGAGATGAGGAGAGTTCTACTTCTATGTTGTACTATATACACATCAGAATGATCCATTTATGGTACCAGTAGAACGCCCATGCGTTTGCTATGACCTATAATGCGTATAGGTTAGAAACATTTTTAGTCTAAATTCTTAATTCAATTATGCCCCTCAATCTTGTGTGTTACACCTACTGTTTTTGTTTTAAATGCACTCATTGTTATTTTGGTTGTTGGTATATCATGGAGAAGATTTTGAGCTACAAAATAAAATTCGCTAATTAGGTATGCATGACCTTGGTATCAAGAATGATTGCTTGCATTATTTTTGAAACATGTGTTGGCACTCATATACATTTTAAAAAATAACAATATTTATATTAACAAAAATACGATAGCTTGTACAATTCGTGAATGTATGCGGAGTAATTGTGAAAGAAAAAAAGATCTATAGGAAATCATTTACTAGTGAGATGACATAACTGATCTTTTGTTTTCTTGGGATAGAATGTAAGATCTGTCAATGGCTCAATGCAAATCAATACATGACCACTCTTCTCTTGTGAATGTCTTCTTCGATAGGCCCTACAACCTAGATAGGTGTCGCGGGTCAGAATTAGTGGACATCATCTTCCTCCTCAACTATGTGGAAGCCTTGCTTATGATGAATCCCCAAAAGATTGAATTAACCAACAAAAGCATGATTCGATTGAAGCTTCATAATCACAAAATGCATGACTATTTTGTACAAGAAGAGGTTAGGTAACTACAGATTAAAACATATCATGCCCGACCTATGATTTTTAACTAATAATCACGTTCCCGTCCTCCATAACCTATACTAACATTGTATAATTGGACAATAACATGCGTATTTTCTTAATTACATAATTGAAAAGAAATCATGAACTACAGGCAAAATACAGACCAAGCATTGCATATTAGGCAGAGCCCTTCAGTTGTATGCATGCAAGTTCGCGAAAAAAATGTGGGCCTTAGGACCTACTATAGGAGCGCTCATGTGGGAGCTAGCTAGTGGATGGCATCTTATCATGAGATCGTAACATTCTTCTCATGATTTTTTCATTTTTGTTTTAATTTTCTTTCTTTTCCCTATACAATTGGCGTGCTCTCGCTCGTCCTCTATCAATTAAACCACAACTCTCCTTTGTACTTTCTTTGCTGCATTATATATGTGTTTTTTAAACTTCATAAATGAACTTAAATCCTAAATTTGAATACATGATATATGATAAAAGGATAGAAACATGTATAACCTCAGCTTAGCCCCTTAATTTTTTTACTTTCTTGCTAATAGTACCAGATGAAGTAACTTTGGAACAACTATATAAATTTACATGCGATATGTAAACATCTCAACACAGTCACACATGAAATGAGTGGCAAAAATGAAGTGATATCTTTTTTTCCTTACCTTGTGACCTCACCGGCCTCATTGTTCAGAAATGGTGTTCCTTTCAACCATGATCAATAGAAAATGGATCATATTCTTACATAACAAATAGTTCTAATACCAGAACTAAGCAATTGTTTTTTTTATAACGACATTTCAGTTATCAGTAGCTTTTGGTGGAACATTGCGCACGACATCAATCTGTTACATTGTTGATTGGGTTAGGAAGATTGAGATAGCAGTCTACTAGGAGATGTGTGTGATGGTACCTACTGAGGGAGGTAATTGTAGTGGCCATCCATGGGCACCTCCTTTGGACGCGCACGGTGGCGACCGGGTCAACCCTGAGGTGTGTCGTTGTTTCATAGGATGTCAGCCCTGCGGTGCGGCGGGCAAAAGATTAGTGTTGGGGGGGTCATTCGGGAGGAGGACGATCCTTTTTTATGTTTTTTTCTTCTTCTTTCCTTTTTGTACAAGGCAAGGGAGGTGGGTATTCTTGTGCGTATGAGGAGGTGGGGGCGGATGGTTTTTTAGGTAGGGGCGTTTGGGAGGAGGAAGATCCCTGGGTTTTTTCTTTATTTTTCTTTTGTGCGAGGCGAGCGACGTGGGTTTTCTTGTGCGTATGAGGAGGTGGGGGCGGATATTTTTTTTACGTAGGGGGGTCAAAGGGAGAGGAGTTGAACGTATCATGTACAATCCCCAACTTCCCTTTAGGCTGTTCGTAATGGAGGGTATCATATACTAGTATCATGCATATGATACTAGTGTATGATACGACATCCGTAATGCATATTATCATATATTAGTATCATCAAATAGTTCATTTCTTAACATGCATGACACATAGTAGCACATCACTTAATATGATAAGGTATCATGATATGATACTCAACCCTCTCTTTCTTCACTTAATTCTCTGTCACCTTATCAAAATTGATAGTTGGCATGCATGATACTACTTATGATACTCCCATTAGGGCATCTCCAATAGTTTGTATGTAGTCTTGTTCGTAAAATTGTCCATGTCATCAACCAACAAAGGATCATACAACTACTCCAATGGTTGCATCTATATTACCCAATAGGAGAAGAGAGAATAAATGCAATTGCTCTCTATTCAACCTTGGAGCTTGTGCAAGAGATGTTGGTTAATCTACATACAACTCTCCTCTCTTTCTTTTATTACGTGCCATGTCATCAAAACTATCTATGTGACAATTTTACCAACGATGATCATACGACCATTGGAGATGCCCTTATGACCAACCTTAAGAGTAGAGACACGGTTAAAAAACTCACTACTATTAATTATCTCTATCCCTAATTAAGTGCATGACTAATTAATTAATTGCGTTAATGGCTCGATTATTATTAATCTGTCATAGAAAAAACTCTACTTAAACGGACTTAATTAATTACATGTGTAACTAATTGTGTGACTAATTAGTTGCATCAATGGCTTGATTTACTAACTGATTTGGTGCTTGGTTTCCAAAATCTTTTTTCTTTTCTTTTTGTGTGAGGCAAGGGAGGTTGGTTTTCATATGCGTGTGGGGACGTGGGAGTGGATGATTGTTTTCGTACGAGGATCAAGGATTTTCTAGTAAAGACATTGTTAAAAAAACTTACTATTATTAATTATATGCATCCTTAATTATGTGTCTGGCTAATTATTAATTGCGTTAATGACTCGATTTCATAATTGATTAGGTGCGAAAAAATCTCTACTTAAACGAACTTAATTAGTTGCACGTGTAATTAATTGTATCACTAGTTAATTGTATTAATGACTTAATTTCCACATTTATTCGGTGTTGGGTTTCCAAATTGTTTTGCATTAATAATGTAGTGATACCTTCCATAGCTAAGGTGATACTCCCATTCAAGGCTCCATAATACTTTCTGTAAATAATGTGATAGTCACGTCCAAAGAATGATACTCTCAGTAATTAAAGTGATCATTCCATTCAATAGTCGATGATACTTTTTCTAATTAATGCGATCGACTCTCAAAAAATAATACTCTTTATAATTAAAGTGATGTTATTATAAAACGCTTGATAATACTTGACATAATTAACATGATCCTCCAATCTAAATAATGATACTCTTCAAGATTAATGTGATCATTTCATCAAAATAATGATACCTTCACAACTAATGTGAACCTCCCATCCAACGCTCGATTATACTTTCCAAACTAAACGGACCTATCTAGTGCCTGGCTAATTAAAAAACATAATTAAATAGTGGCTAATTAATTGCATGCAACTATGGCCACGACAGGAATTGGAAAACTTATAACTGAAATGATTTTTGACATTAATGGATGCATGCGAAACCAAACCTAACCAAACGACATACGAACCTAACATCACGAATTCACGATCGCCGACTCCCTATTTAGGAGTAGAGATGGTCAAATAATAGTATGTAGTCATAATTATCCAAAAACATTAATTCAACATTAGATTCTAGAGGAGCAATCTTTCACTATCTAAGAGAGAAGTTAAGCATATGAATTGAATAAGAGGAAAATTTCGAGCCATGACCATTGGTGAAATCTCATGTCATTACGAACTTCACACATTTCACGACGACAGAAACTACTATAGTATTATGAGGGAACAATTTCTTGGCACTAAAGCACGCTGATAAAATTTAGTATTCTAGAACAAAGGTAGGCAATTCTACAATACAAATGTTCGGCTGGAAAGGTCATATTAGTCCATTGAGTAACCATATCAACAAACTATCCATCCATACAATAACCACAATAATAACATCCAATGGAGAGTTTCTAGTAGCTAGGGAGCGAGCACCAAACCTGAAAGAGTTTTTTTGGGCCATGTGGATTGCCTTGCGAGGTTGTTGTTGATAGCAGTAGTTACAGTAAGAGTAGAGGTAACAATACCAGTAGTGATTTTGTAGCAAATGCAACAGTGACAACAATAATAGTAACTTAGCAAGAACAATATGTGGAAAGATCGTAGGCACTGGATCGGAGTATTTGTTGGATGATATTCATCATATAACAATCATAACCTAGGGCGACACAGAAGTAGCTCCAGTTCGTCAATGTAATGTAGGCATGTATTCCGTATATAGTCATACATAC
Source organism: Hordeum marinum (assembly GCA_022496015.1). NCBI lineage: Eukaryota > Viridiplantae > Streptophyta > Magnoliopsida > Poales > Poaceae > Hordeum > Hordeum marinum. The sequence continues at coordinate 304,347,103 of CM039677.1, forward strand.
TTATGGAAATGAACTTGCATGGCGTCTTTTGTCCTACCCTCTCGTGGCAGTGGGGTCCATAAGGAAACTAAGGGATATTAAGGCCTCCTTTTAATAGGGAACCAGAACAAAGCATTAGCACTTAGTGAATACGTGAACTCCTCAAACTACGTTCATCACGATGAAGTATCCCAAATATAGTCACTATGGGGTTGATGGATCATAACACGTAATAGGTGCATATGACTAGGCAAGACCGAATATAGAACATAGATATAATGATGATAACATAAATGGTTCAGATCTGAAATCATGACACTTGGGCCCTAGTGACAAGCATTAAGCATGGCAAATTCATAGCAACATCAATCTTAGAACATAATGGATAGTAGGGATTAAGCCCGAACAAAACTACCTAGATTACATGATGAATCTCATTCAACTTCTCATCGACTAGCAAGCCTACAATGGAATTACTCACTCTCGGTGGGGAGCATCATGGAATTGGCGATGGACAAGGGTTGATGATGACTAAGACCCATGATTCCCCACTCCGGAGCCCCCAACGGACTCCAGATCTGGCCTCCCGATGAAGAACAAGAGGTGGCGGTGGATCCATATCGTGAAACGAGGTAAAACCTTCTCTCTGTTTTTTCCAGAAAAAGTGAATTTATTGCGTTGGAATTAGGTTCGGGGGACCCGTGAGGTGTCCACCCTCCACCAGGCCGCGCCATCAGGGCCTAGCACGCCCTGGTGGAGCGTGGGTACCCTGGGCCCCCTCTCAGGTGGCTTTTGGCTCCATAATTCCTCAAAATTCCAAAATAAATCTCCAAAAAGTTTTGCTCTGTTCCTAGAACTTTTATTTCTGCACAAAAACAACACCATGGTAGTTGTGCTGAAAGCAGTGTTAGTCCGGGTTAGTTTCATTCAAATCGTGCAAATTAGAGTCCAAAAAAAGAGCAAAAGTGTTAGGACAAGTAGAGACCTTGGAGGCGTATCAACTCCCTAAGTTTAAACCCTTGCTTTTCCTCATGTAATTCAGTTGACAAACTGAAAGTGAGAAAAAAACTTTTACGAACTCTTTTGTTCTTGTTTACATATATATGCTTAAGTAGCACCTAGATTTTCAGCAAAGATCATGACTAACCATGTCAACAATAACTCTTAAAGACTATATTAACTCATATCAATGACACAAGCAACTAGCGAGCAATAATAAGATATCTCAAGTGCAAACATTTTATCGAAACAATCATGATATAATATGACAATAGTGGTATTTCGCTAGCCCTTTCTGAGACCGCAAAACATAAATAAAGAGAACCTCCAAAGTTCAAGCAGTGACTAAACATTTTAGTCCATGATATAAAAGAGCCAGTCATGATGCGTCCAACATTCACTATACACAATGCATGAGGATAACAATAGTGCTCTCAGATTTGGTGCTTATTTTATAAGGTGATGACTCTACATTAAAGTAAATAGATAGTCCCTTCGTAGAGGGAAGCAAAGATTTGCAGAGGTGTCAGTGCTCAAGGATTAAATAATAGATAAATATAATTTTGGTAGGTACACCCTTCCTTTCAACGTTACAACAAAGAGCTTTCAATATCTTCCATGTTAAACAAATTAGTGGCGGTTCCCAAGCGGTAAAAGTAAATGTTTACTCCCCCTCCACCAACAAACACACTCCACAGCGAGCCAAATCCACGGGTACCGTCCAAACCAACAACAATCCTGGGGGAGTTTTGTTTAATTATTTGCATTTATTTTGATTTCAGGACTGGGAATCCCTATTACCGCCCTTCTCGTGCAAGGATGAGTGAATAAACACTCATCATGAGAGTAACCTGCTTAACATGGAAGATACTGACCACCCCTTGTCGCTCCATGAGCGGTCTAGGCACATAAAATAGATGTTCATTTGAAATTTAAGAGGTGGCACATGCAAATTTACTTGGAGCGGTAGGGTAATACCGCATATAGGTAGGTATGGTGGAATCATCTGGAATAACTTTGGTTTAAGGGTTATTGAGGCACAAGCAGAATTCCCACTTAGTACAGGTGAAGGCTAGCAAATAGGTTGAGAAGTGGCTAGCTAGAGAGCAAATACAGTCATAAACATGCATTACGAATAATAAAATTGAATGTTATCATGAGTAGGATATGGACACCATGAACATAAATATCATGAAGCCTATGTTGGTTTTGATTCAACTACATGCGTGAACATGTACCAAGTCAAGCCGCTTGAAACATCCAGAGGAGGATACCATATCACCATACTACATCACAATCGTTTTAATGCATGTTGACATTCAAGATAAATCATTATCCACTCCTAGCTACTTGCGTATGGAATGAACACTATAATCTCTAATTGTCATTGCAAACATGTTCAATCATAATGTGCTGAATCACAGATACCAGGTTAAACATATTTACAAAAACAAGATAAGTTGAGTTCATGCCCGCTTTTCTCTGCCACATTCAATACATCACATGTCGTCATTATTGCCTTTCACTTGCACAATCTAATAATATGAAAATAATAACAGTGCAAGAGTGTCGTGGACTAAGATGGAATCTACAAACATTTTATTCAAGAGGAGAATAAAAGGTAATATGGGCTCTGTGTTAGATCATCAGTAATGCATAAGACAACGACTGAACATTTTCATTGTGGTCTTCTCCTTGTTATGACATGATCAAAGAAAAAGAATTTCAAAGATACACACTCAAATATTTTTGGAGTTTTTAGTTTTTCATGAAGAAAGCAAATAAGAGAAGGAAAACAAAAACGAGAAAAACTATTTACACGAGAGAACTCAAAACAAGGAAAAGAAGAAACAAGAAATCTTTTTGGGTTTTCTTTTAATACTACAACTAACTGAACTGAAAAGAAAAACGAAAAGAAGCAAGAAGTAATTTTGGATTTTCTCAATGTTTCTCAAACACTCAAGAAGAAAACAAGAAAAATAAATCTAGCATGGATAATACAATGAAAGAGTGTGGACACAGACAACTGAAATGAAATTTGTGAACATGAATGTAATGTCGGTGGGAATACTTACTCCCCCAAGCTTAGGCTTTTGACCTATCTTGGTGATCACCATCCGTAGCCTAGATAACGGCTTGAGTGATAGCCTATCGAGGCTCTTGGTGCAACCACCTCAGCCCTCTTGGCAGCTTCAACCTCTGCATTGTATGCACGAGCTTCGCTCTCATAAACGAAGTATCTTCCCTTGCTGTTATAATAAAATAGAACAGGAGTAGGCAATACAATAGGCACAACGGGACCGTTATCAAACCTCAAGTGTTAGCTATAGTTATTAACTGTGCTTGTAAGAAATCTATGGCATTTCATGGCATCAAATTCTAAGTACTGGTTAGGTAAGATAGGATCATTAGGCTAAGGGGACACTCCCAACCTCGTAGCGAGGTGATAAGCATAAATCCCTCCATAGAAATTACATTAAAAGCATTGAGAGTCAATCTCCGTGCGATAACTGCTCCTAAGTTGTAGTCTTCAATTCCAGTTAAAGTAGTGTAAACAAGACTCAAATCATGGGCACACAGTGTGCTACAATCCTGCTTGCCTACAATGCATTTACCATTAAAAAGTGCAAGGTATTGAATAGAAGGAAAATGGATGTTTTTTATCCTACCTTGTGTCACTCCTCTAATTTCACCACAACAAAGGTTTCTCAATAATGATTCAAACTCAGGTTTTTTTGTTCATCTAGCGAACCCCAATATGGAAATTTACAAGCATCACAAAATATATCTAAAGGCATGGTAAAAGCATTGTCATACAAACTAAATGAAACTATTGACTCACGAGGAAAATATTTGAATTCCTTTGTAAATGTCTCTGTGAGAGTGAGTCGTTGAGTGCACTTATCTTCATTGACGGGAACTAGATCAGCATTGCAAGCGTATTGTTCAAATTCTTCCTTAATACCTGCACTTTCCATGAAAGTGTTACACGGCCAAAGGCATGATTTAGTTTGAGCGTCCTATATCGAGCTTGCACTTGGCTCAACATAAGATTGTCGTATAGAGCTCTCACTTGATGATGCACCCGAGTATCTCCTCCTAGAAGAGCTCCTAAAGAATTTCATTTTGTTCGTGTACAATTTCTGAAAAGATGTGTAACACAAAATTTTGTTAAGAAAACAAAATAAGATTGATAGCAACTACTCCTAGGGATGCATAGAGCCCATATTAAGCATTCAAACTAGTTAGAACTCTAAGAATTCAACATGAAAGCTCATCTACAGCAGCACTAAGAGTATCTAATTATTCTGAAAATAAACCGCTAAATCAAAAACTAATTGGAGCAATGGGGGAGTCACATACCGACAAGCAATCCCCTAAAACAGTTTCGGAAATAGAGCTTTGAGAAAATAGACCGAAATCCACGGGTTCTTGAGCAAGAACACAAGGGAGAGAGAATGGTGATTTTTTAGGAGGTAGGAGATGACATGGGCTAAATAGAAAAGTGAGGGGACCCACTAGGGCCCCACCCTCTACCAGGCCGCGCTAGGGGGGGTCTGGCGTTCCCTAGTGGAGCGTGGCCACCTGGTGCACCCTCCTTAGGTATTATTTGTCCCAGAAATTCATAAATAAATAGAAAAAATTCATGTTAAATTTTCAGGGCATTCTGAGGACTTTTATTTTTGGGTCATTTTTTTATTGTTCTAGAAAAACAGAAAACTGGATAAACATGGCAATTTATTTTATTTAACTAGGAAAAATAGAAAAGTAAAGGTGGTATAGAGAGTTGTGTCTACTAAATTCATCAACTACATACCTATCGAAAATGATCCATTAATAAGGTTGATCAAGTCTTATTAATAACAACCACTTTCAATTAGCATGAAACCGAAGAACTTTCATAAGACACTAGGTTACCTCAATGCGTATAAGCATATTCCCAACAATAATTACATCATATTTCTTTTTGATAGTAGGTATAGGTAATTGGAAGCTTCCAATAATTAGTCTCGAAGAATTTTCAATAACATTCACACCATTCACTTGGAATTGTTTCTTCGGGAAGTGCACCGTATGCTCATTACCATTGATATGAAAAGTGACCTTGCTTTTATTGCAATCAATAATTGGCCCCATAGTATTCAAAAAGGGTCTACAGTCGTCCTCGGGCATCTCAATTATAACAAAGTCCGCTAAGATAGTAACATTTGCAACAACGGGCACATCCTCACAAATACCGATAGGTATGGTAGTTGCTTTGTCAGCCATTTGCAATGATATTTCAATAGGTGTAAGTTTATTCAAATCAAGTTTTTTATATAAAGAGAAAGGCATAACACTAACACTAGCTCCTAAATCACACAAATCAGTTTTGACATGATTTCTTTTAATGCAGGAAAGTATAGTTGGTATTCTAGGATCTCCAAGTTTTTTAGGTACTCCATCCTTAAAAGAATAGTTAAGAAGCATGGTGGATATTTCAACTTCAGATATCTTTATTTTATTAGTGATGATGTCTTTCATGTACTTAGCATAAGGAGCCATCTTTAAAATATCCGTTAAATGGGTACGCAAAAAGACTAGCCTAATCATTTCAACAAAGCGTTCAAATTCTTCTTCATCTTTTTTTTAGATGGTTTAGGTGGGAAAGGCATGTGTTTTTGAACCCACATCTCTCTTTCTTTACTATGTTTTGAACCCACTTTCAAAGTATTTTTTATCATGTCGTTTATTTTTAGGTTGTGGGTTATCAAGATCAACAACAGGTTCTATTTCTACATCATTATCTGGTTTTTTATCATTACTGGGTTGAGTATCCTCATGAACATCATTATCACTAGGTGTATGTTCATTACTAGATTGAGTTTCATCATCAGAAATAGAGACATCATTATTATCATGAGGAGGTTTTTCTATCTCAGGTTCACTAGAAGCATGCAAAGTCCTATCATTTTTATTTTTTTCTTAGATGGACTAGGTGTATTAGCAATAATTCCTTGATATTCATGTTCAATTATTTTAGGATGACCCTCAGGTTACAGATGTTCTTGGGTCATTCTACCTCCTCTAGTCACTACTCTAATAGCATGATCATTCATATTATTATTCATTTCATCAAGCAATTCTCTTTGAGATTTAGCAACTTGTTCTAACTGAGTTTGAACCATAGAGGCATGTTTTCCTATGCCTCTAACATCATTACTGATTCTAAATAACAAGTCACTCAAGCGAACAATCATATCCGAATTATATTTCAAGTGTTTCGGAACATTTGCATTGAAGTGCTCTTGCTTCATAATGTAGTTATCAAACTCATATAAGAATTGACTAGGATTTTTATTGTAAGGGATATCACCTTCATCAAACTTTAATAAAGAATTTACCTCTACCACATGTGGAGGTGGTGGTGTGTTGAGCTTGTGTATCTCTTCAATAGGTGGTAAATTCTTAACATCCTCAGCTTTAATACGTTTTCCTTCATACATTTCTTTGCCTCTTGCATATCTTCAGGACTGAGAAATAAGATACCCCTCTTCTTCGGAGTGGGTTCAATTGGTGATTCAGGGAGAGTCCAATCATCATGTTCTTTAATATATTATTCAATAGTTCCTCGACTTGTTAAATAGTTCGTTCCGTGACAACACAACTAGAACAACTATCTAGGAAGTCCCTAGAAGCATCAGTTAGTCCATTATAGAAGATATCAAGTATTTCATGTTTCTTAAGAGGATGATTAGGCAAAGCGTTAAGCAATTGGAGAAGCCTCCCCCAAGCTTGTGGGAGACTCTCTTCTTCAATTTGCGCAATGTTAATTATTTCTTGTAAAGCAGCTTGTTTCTTATGAGCGGGAAAATATTTTTGAGAGAAGTAGTAAATTATATCCTGGGGACTACGCACACAACCAGGAGCAAGAGTATTTTACCATATCTTAGCATCACCCTTTAATGAGAATGGAAATAATTTGAGAATATAATAGTAGCGAATCTTCTCATCATGAGCAAATAGGGTGGCTATATCATTTAGATTAGTAAGGTTTGCTACCATAGTGTCAGTTTCATAACCATGAAAAGGATCAGATTCAACCAAAGTAATTAACTCTGGGTCGATAGAGAATTCATAATCCTTATCGGTAAAAAAGATAGGTGAAGTGGCAAACTTAGGGTCACATTTCATTTTAGTATTCAGAGTCTTTTCCTTATACTAGCATAGTAATTTCTTAACATCATTTCTATCCTTACAGGCAAGAATCTCTCTATCTATTTATCCATCTAAAACATACCCTTCAGGTATCTTAGGCATTGCAAATCTAGGAGAGCTAGGTCTATTAGGTGTTTCATAATCATCAGTTTCAAAGTTCTCATTAGTTTTAGCAGATTCAGCAGTTTCAATAGTTTCATTCTCTCTAGCTCTAGCAATTTGTTCATCGAGAAATTCACCTAATGGCATAGTATCATCAAGCATGGTACTAGCATCATCATAAGAATCATTCATAGCAGAAGTAGCATCATCAATATCAGGATTAATAGCATGTGGTGTTGTTGCAAGCTTACTCATAACAGAAGGTGAATCAAGTGTAGTCTGTGATGGCAGTTCCTTACCTTCCCATGTCTTACAGTGAAAAATCTTGGTTTTAGTATCCTTCAGATTCTTCATAGTGATAGATTGATATAAATACCAAGTGACTCAAATAAATATAGCTATGCTCCGTGACAACGGCGCCAGAAAGAGGTCTTGATAACAAAAAAGTATAGGGGATCACAAGAATTTTTGAGGGTAGAGTGTTCAACCCAAATTTATAGATTCAGCACAAGGGGAGCCAAAGAATATTTGAGAGTATTAGAAGTTTAGTTTTCAATTCAACCACACCTGCAGATAAATATGTGTAGCAAAGTGATCAGCAGCAAAATAATATGATAGGTTGATAGTAGTAGTAACAGTAACAGTAGCGGTAACAATAGATGTAGTGATTCTATAGCAAGTGCAACAGTAAGAGCAGTAATAGTAACTTAGCAAGAGGAATAAGTGGAAAGATCGTAGGCACTGGATCAGAGTATTTGTTGGATGACATTCATCATATAACAATCATAACCTAGGGCGACACAGAACTAGCTCCTATTCGTCAATGTAATGTAGGCATGTATTCCATATATAGTCATACATGCTTATGGAAAAGAACATGCATGACATCTTTTGTCCTAACCTCCCGTGGCAGCGGGGTCCATAAGGAAACTAAGGGATTTAATAGATAACCGGAACAAAGCATTAGCATTTAGTGAATACATGAACTCCTCAAACTACGGTCGTCACCATGAAGTATCCCAAATATTGTCAGGGTTGACGGATCATAACAGGTAATATGTGCATATGACTAGGCAAGATCATATCTATAACATAGATATAATGATGATAACATAAACGGTTCATATCTGAAATCCTGGCACTCGGGACCTAGTGACAAGCATTAAGCATGGCAAAGTTATGGCAACATCAATCATAGAACATAATGGATACTAGGGATCAAGCCCTAACAAAACTAACTTGATTACATGATGAATCTCATCCAACTCCTCACCAACCAGCAAGCCTATGAAGGAATTACTCACCCCTAGTGGGAAGCATCATGGAATTAGCGATGGAGAAGGGTTGATGATGACGAAGACCGAAGATTCCCCACTCCGAAGCCCCAAACGGACTCTAGATATGGCCTCCCGGTGAAGAACAGGAGGTGGCGGAGGCTCCGTATCGTGAAATGAGGTAAAACCTTCTCTCTGATTTTTTTCCTGGAAAAATGAGCCCCTAAATGCACTCTTCCAATAATGATATTAGGAAACAGTTTCAAAATATACAAATTTGATCAACCTGAATGGTTTACTTGTTAGTCACAATGGATACAGATTTCAACTCGACTTCAAGAAATAATACAATGGTAGATACATGTCTTTTCCCGAAGAAGTGTCGCTAATGGTCAAATATATTACACTTCATCGAGAACTCCAGAACACTAGAGCAACTATTTTTATGATACCATCTTGAATTCAAACAGCTATCCAAATGTATCAACATGCAAATAAAAAAACATCACATGTTCACTGCATTCCTAGATTTAGAGTATTACCAAGGAGTAAGCTTATATGAAACACGTACACCAAGGATATAATCATAACCCACACACCACAACATGGATATGTGTTCCTTTTACATTTTTCATTCAATGGAGTAGAACAAGCTCTTGAAATGGCTATTACTAAAAACTTCAAATGGTATTCAACAAATATTATAACAATGTGATCAAATTGGTGTGCATGCTAATTCTGTGCATTTTTTATTAAATAAATGGTTTATACTTGTGACTATTCCGTATGAACCCAATTAATGCTATGCACCGGAAAGAATAAATCTACAATGCATAATATTTTAGAGTATTTAGTCATCTCATATCAAACAAATATTCTGAGAACAATTCCTACCGGCCTAGCACCAAGAGACCATCTTATAAGACATCAACATATCTTATTAAATTTGATCTAAAATTGCCTTACATATACATATGTAAAATGATGACGAGGTATATAAGAATAGGTACGTGTATTTTTCTTAAACTTTGCATCTTAGGAGTTGCTAAAAAGGGTAAGAGTCTAATCTTTATCTAATAGACGTCTTTCTTTATTTTGAACATTAAAACAATAGGAGAAAATCCTACTATTTTTTCCTAGTAAAATAATTATATGTTACAAAATATTTACATGCTAAGATGGCAATCAAACCCAGGGGTTTACATTTCTGCTAGAATATTACAAGCTAGACTAAGGGTAAGGATAAAAGCATTGTAAGAAATTATGTCTACATCTAATCTGAACATCAAGATTTGAAGATCTAGTTTTAACATTCTTAGCTAATCATAGAGTGATACTGTGTCATTATCAAAGACTACCTTGTTTCTATGCTTCCAAATGTTCCATGCTCACAGGATTGAAATTTGTTTGAAAAGGGGCTTCTGCCACCTGGGCATTGTCACATCAAACATTATTTGTAGTTCTGAGTTTGTGTCACAAGTAATACCCAAAATCTCCCAACATCTTCTAGCAAAAGAGTAGTCATAAAAGAGGTTTGGTTTCCAACACCGTGGAACTGAAAAGCATGCAGTCATGATCTTGTCCTATATTGAAGTGTCTTGTAATCAACATGTCAAGTGTGTTCACTCGATCCATTAGCATGAGCCAAGGAACACCTTGTGTGTCATGATACACTTGGACTTCCATATAGTTTTTGTGTATCTTGGTGTGTTTATATTTATAAATATAAATTATAAAACTTCCTTGGATTGTATTGTTCCTCTCCCCAACATAGTATCTACGCATCTATTCCCAAGTCATCAAGAGTCATGGCATTGACTTCTGGCATTATGTCATCCAGTTCTGCATGTGCTTCCATTGAAATAGGGAAACGAAACAACTCTGGGCGGTCCACATAAGAATGGAATTGGGCTAGTGATAAATCTTCATTTTGCATAAATGAGAAGTGGTGATTGTGTGATTCCATGAGTGTTCTATCTCCATGCCACAGATCCTTCCAAAAAAGAATTGTATCCCCTGTTCTAGTAATACATGTAGTTATACCTCTATAAATGTCCATCAATGAAAACACATCTTACCACTAAAGTGATCCACAACTTTTCTTGGCATGTGGTGGGTCCTTGTTATAGTATGCATTTGAAATCAACAAGACCCAAGGTGCATCAGCCTTATGTACTAATTTATGTATCTACTTGAGGAGCAGTGCATTGTTTTGAGATTTTAGATCAATTACTCCCAATTCTCCTTTCTCCTTAGCTCCACATACCAGTTCCCAAGGTGCCAAAGAATGTGTTTTATTGTCTCTATCCAGCACTTTTCTTCATAAGCAGTCTCTTCTGCCTCAGTCGAAGGTGTCAATTAGCTTTAGTGGTAATTTGAGCACACACATTGCAAAAGAGAGAAGTGACACGTTGAGTTGATTAGGTGCACACGCTTACCATATGATAGCCAGATTGTTGTTCCGCTAAGTCTTCTTTCATTTCTACCTACGAGAGGCAATAGGTCTTTGACTGTTGGGCGGGTCATGCCCAGTGGCACTACAAGATACGTGAAAGGCATTGATTCGACCAGAAAAAAAGTCTGATGCTAATTGGATTGCTTTTTCTAGGCCTACATTAATCGGCATTAATGGAGACTTGCCATAATTAATTTTCAGTCTGGCTGCTCTAGCATAGGCATCAAGTATTTCCTTAATTGTTTGAAGCTGCTGTTGGGGAATGTTGCATGGGAAACACAAAATTTCCTATGCACACACAAGATCTATCCATGATGATGAGCATCTACGAGAGGGAAAATGGATCGACATACCCTTGTAGATTGCTAACAGAGAAGAGTTAAGAAATGCGGTTGATGTAGTCGAACGTCTTCGTGATCCAAATCGCAAGCCGTCCCGCGATCCAATCACGATCCGTCCCGATCTAGCATCGAAGGGACGACACCTCCGCGTTCAGCACACGTACAGCTCGATGAAAATCTCTGCCTTCTTGATCCATCAAGAGAGGATGGAGAGGTACATGATTTCTCCGACAGCAAGATGGCATAGTTGCGGTGGTGGTGAACTTATCCGGCAGGGCTTGGCCGAGCTCCGCCGAACTAATATGGAGGAGAAAACGATCTAGAGGGAGAGAGGGCAGCACGTGGCTTTTTCTGTGTTGGGCTGCCCTCAAACCTACACTATATATAAGAGGAAGGGGGGGGGCTGCCCTAGCCCCTCCAACAAGGAGGGGTTCGGCCGAACCAGAGGTGAGGAGTCATCCCCCCACTCGGATTCCTCCTCCCACAAGGGAGGTGGAGTCATGTCAGGACTCCCCACTTGGCCTCCTTCCTTCTCTTGATGGCTTGCCCAGCCCACTAAGGGATGATGCACCACCCCTACGGCCCAAGTGCCCCCCTAGAGTGGGTGGCCCCCTCTAGATGAACCCTCGGAACCCTTTCGACACCTCTGGTACACTACCAGAAATACCTGAAACTTTTCCGGTGATCAAAACGGGACTTCCTATATATCAATCTTTACCTCCGGACCATTCTGAAGCTCCTCGTGACATTCAGGGTCTCATACAGGACTCTGAACAACCTTCGGTCACCAACATACATAACTCAATACTATAGAAATGTCACCGAGCGTTAAGTGTGCAGACCCTGCGGGTTCGAGAACTATGTAGACATGACCTAAAAACCTCTATGGTCAATAACCAATAGTGGGACCTGGATGCCCATATTGGTTCCTACACATCCTACGAAGATCTTTATTGTTTGAACCTCTATGTCAAGGATTCGATTAATCCCGTATGTTGTTCCCTTTGTTCTTCGGTATGTTACTTTCCCAAGATTCGATCGTTGGTATCTCTATACCTAGTTCAATCTTGTTAGCGAAAAGTCTCTTTACTCATTCCGTAATACAAGATCCTGTGGCTAACTCTTTAGTCACTTTGCTTGCAAGGCTCATTGTGATGTTGTATTATCGAGTGGTCCCTGAGATACCTCTCCGTCACACGGTGTAACAAATCCCAATCTTGATCCATGTCCACTCAACAGACACCCTAGGAGATACCTGTAGAGCACCTTTATAGTCACCTAGTTACATTGCGACATTTGATACACACAAGGTATTCCTATGGTGTCAGTGAGTTGCATGATCTCATGGTCATTGGAACAGATATTTGACATGCAGAAAACTATAGCAATAAACTGACATGATCATATGCTATGTTCATAGTTTGGGTCTTGTCCATCACATCATTCCCGTAATGATGTGATCCCGTTATCAAATAACATTTCATGTCTATGGCTTGGAATTCTTGACCATCTTTGGTCAACGAGCTAGTCTACTAGAGGCATACTAGGGATGCAGTGTTGTCTATGTATCCACACATGCATTTGAGTTTCCAATCAATACAATTATAGCATGGATAATAAATGATTGTCATGAACAAGGAAATATAATAATAACCACTTTATTATTGCCTCTAGGGGATATTTCCAATAGTCTCCCACTTTCACTAGAGTCAATAATCTAGCTCACATCACTATGTTATTTACATTGTAATGAATCTAACACCCATACAATTTTGGTGTTGATCATGTTTATTCCTTGGAAGAGGTTTCGTCAATGGGACTGCGACATTCAGATACGTGTGCACTTTGAAATATTTATGTCCTCCTCCTTGATGTAATCACAAATGGAATTGAAGCATCGCTTTATGTGTCTGGTCCTCTTGTGACACATTGGTTCCTTTGCTAGAGCAATGGCACCAGTTTTGTCACAAAACAAAGTCATGTTGGAAATATGCCCTAGAGGCAATAAAAAATTGGTTATTATCATACTTCCTTGTTTATGATAATCATTTATTATCCATGCTATAATTGTATTAATCGGAAAGTCGGATAAATGTGTGGATACATAGACAACACCATGTCCCTAGTATGCCTCTAATAGACTAGCTCGTTGATCAAAGATGGCTATGGTTTCCTAGTCATGGACATGAGATGTCATTTGATAACGGGGTCACATAATTAGGAGAATGATGCGACGGACAAGACCCAAACTACAAACGTAGCGTATGATCGTGTCAGTTTATTGCTACTGTTTTCTGCATGTCAAGTATCTGTTCCTATGACCATGAGATCATGCAACTCACGGACACCGGAGGAGTGCCTTGTGTGTATCGAACGTCGCAACATAACTGGGTGACTATAAAGGTGGTCTACAAGTATCTTCGAGGGTGTCTGTTAGGTTGGCATGGATCAAGACTGGCATTTGTTACTCCGTGTGACGGAGAGGTAACTCAGGGCCCACTCGGTAATACAACATCACAATAAGCCTTGCAACCAATGTGACTAAGTGTTAGTCACGGGATCTTGTATTACGGAACGAGTAAATAGACTTGCCGGTAACGAGGTTGAACTAGGTATGGAGATACCACCGATCGAATCTCGGGCAAGTAACATACCGAAGAACAAAGGGACCATCATACGGGATTAACTAAATCCTTGACATAAAGGTTCGACCGATAAAGATCTTTGTAGAATATGAAGCAACTAATATGGGCATCTAGGTCCCACTATTGGTTATTGACCATAGAGGTGTCTCGGTCATGTCTACATAGTTCTCGAACCCGTAGGGTCTGCACACTTATGGTTCAGTGACGTTTCGGTAGTATAGAGTTATGTATGGTGGTGACTGAAGGTTGTTCGGAGTACCGGATGAGATCCCGGACGTCACGAGGAGCTCCGAAATGGTCCGGAGGTAAAGATTGATATATAGGAAGTCCTGTTTTGGTCACCAGAAAAGTTTCGGGCTCATCGGTAGTGTACTGGGAGTGCCGGTAGTGTACCGGGGGACCATCGGGAGAGGTATTTCGACCCAAGAGGCTACATGGGATGTGGGAGGAGGTAAACCAGCCCCTGGTGGGCTGGCCGAAGCCTCCTCTAAGGGCCCATGCGGCTGGAGTGGTTTGAGAAGGAAAAAAATCCGAAGGTGGAGAGGTGGAAAGAGTTTCCAAGTGGAAAGGAGGAATCCTACTCCTAATAGGATTGGAGTAGGACTACTCCACGTCCAATTTCGACCAAACCTTGAGGGTTTGAGGCTGCCTCCTCCACTCCCTCCCTCCTATATATACTAGAGGATTTAGAGGAAAAATCTTACCCTAATAGCCACGTGCTACCTCTCCTCTAGATCATAGTTTCTCCTCTAGATCGGTTTTCAGCGGTGCTTAGGTGAAGCCCTGCTGGAATAGCTCCACCACCATCACCGCAACGCCATCGCGCTGCCAGAGAACTCATCTACCTCTCTGCTCCCTCTTGCTGGATCAAGAAGGCGTAGATCGTCATCGAGCTGTACGTGTGCTGAGCGCGGAGGTGCCGTCCGGTCGGCGCTAGATCGAAAGGACCGTGATCAAGATCGCGAGACGGATCGTGATGAGATCACGAGATGGATCATGATGAGTTTGCAGGACGGATCGTGATTGGATCGCGGGACGGATCATGATGAGATTGCGGGATGCTCAGGGATTTGAATCGCGAAGACGTTCGACTACACCAACCGCGTTTCTTAACGCTTCCCGCTTAGCAATCTACAAGGGTATGTAGATCCACTCTCCCTCTCGTAGATGCTCATCACCATGGATAGATTTTGCGTGTGCGTAGGATTTTTTTTATTTCCCATGCAACGTTCCCCAATAGTGGCATCATGAGCTAGGTCTATGTGTAGATGAGATCTCGAGTAGAACACAAAGAGTTTGTGGGCGTTGACGCTTACATTGCTTCCTCCCTTGGTCGTGTTTTGGTTCAGCGGTATTGTGGGATGAAGCGGCCCAGACCAACCTTACTCGTACGCTTACGAGAGACCGGTTCCATCAACTAACGTGTAATCTCGTTGGACAAAGATGGCTGGCGGGTGCCTGTTTCTCCTACTTTAGTTGGATCGGATTCGACAAAGGCGGTCCTTGAGAAGGTTGAAAAGCAACTTATGTATCACCGTTGTGGTTTTTGCGTAGGTGAGAATTTTTCTTGCTAGATACCCGTAGCAGCCACGTAAAACATGCAACAACAATTAGAGGACGTCTAACTTGTTTTTGCAGGGTATGTTGTGATGTGATATGGCCAATTACATGATGAGATATATGTGATGTATGAGATGATCATGTTTGGTATAGAATATCACGACTTGCATGTCGATGAGTATGACAACCGGCAGGAGCCATAGGGTTGCCTTTAATTATTTTATGACCTGCGTGTCAATCATTAAGCGCTATGTAATGCTTTACTTTATCACTAAATGATAGCAATAGTAGTAGAAGCATGGTGGGTGCGACAACCCCGATGGCGACACGTTGATGGAGATCATGGTGTCATGCCGGTGACGATGGAGATCATGCCGGTGCTTCCAAGATGGAGATCAAAAGCACAAGTTCATGGCCATATCATGTCACTTATGATTTGCATGTGATGTTAATCCTTTTATGCACCTTCTTTTCCTTAGGACGACGGTAGCATTATAAGGTGATCCCGCACTTAAATTTCAAGATGAATTGTGTTCTCCCCGAGTGTGCACCGTTGCGAAAGTTTGTCGTGTCGAGACACCACGTGATGATCGGTTGTGATAGACTCTACGTTCACATACAACGGGTGCAAGCCAGTGTTGCACATGTAGAACACTTGGGTTAAACTTGATGAGCCTAGCATGTACAGACATGGCCTCGGAACACAAGAGACCGAAAGGTCGAACATGAGTCATATAGTAGATATGATCAACATGATGATGTTCACCATTGAAACCACCTCAACTCACGTGATGATCGGACTTGAGTTGGTGAATTTGGATCATGTATTACTTGAATGACCGGAGGGATGTCAATTTGAGTGGGAGTTCTTCAGTAATATGATTAATTGAACTCATTATCATGAACATAGCAGTAGTGTCTTTGCAAATTATGTTGTAGATTACTTGCTCGCGCTGTAGCTCCCTTAAATTTTTATATGTTCCTAGAGAAATAGAGTTGAAAGATTATTGTAGCAATATTGTGGACTGGGTCCGTGATCTGAGGTTGTCCTCATTGCTGCACAGAAGGCTTATGTCCTTAATGCACCGCTCGGTGCGCCAACCCCTCTAGCGTCATCTGTAGATGTTGTGAACATCTGACAGACACGTTCTGATGACTACTTGATAGTTTAGTGCGTCATGCATTACGACTTAGAATCGAGGCTCCGAAATGTTTTGAACATCACGGAACATAAGAGATGTTCTAAGAGCTGAAATTAGGATCTCAGGCTCATGCCCGTGTTGCGAGATATGAGATCTCCAACAAGATTCTTTGCCTGCAAGATAAAAGAGAATAGCTCAATCATTGAGCATGTGCTTAGATTGTCTGGGTGCTACAATCGCTTGAATCGAGTGGGAGTTGATCTTCCAGATAAGATAGTGATTGATATAGTTCTCCAAGTCACTATCACTAAGCTACTAGAACTTGGTGATGAACTATAAAATGCCAGGGATAGAAATAATGAACCCTGAGCTGCTCGCGATGTTTGACACCACGAAGGTAGAAATCAAGAAGGAGCATCAAGTATTGATGGTTAGCAAAACCACTAGTTTCAAGAAGGGCAAGGGCAAGGAGGGAAACGTCATGGATGGCAAGTCAGTTACTGCTCCAGTGAAGCAACCCAAAGTTGAACCCAAACCCGAGACTAAGTGCCTCTATTATGAGGAGAGTGGTCGCTGAAGCGGAACAACCCTAGATACTTGGTAGATAAGAAGGCTAGCAACGTCGACAGAAGTATATTTGATATATGTGTTATTGATGTGTACCTTGCTAGTACTCCTAGTAGCACCTGGGTATTGGATACCGGTTCGGTTGCTAAATGTTAGTAACTCGAAGTAAAAGCTACTGAATAAATGGAGACTAGCTAAGTGTGAGGTGACGATGTGTTTTGGAAATGTTTCCAAAGTTTATGTGATCAACATCGCACACTCTCTCTACCTTCGGGATTAGTGAAAAACCTAAATAAATGTAATTTGGTGTTTGCGTTAAGCATGAACATGATTAGATCATGTTTATTGCAACACGGTTATTCATTTAAGTTAGAGAATAATGGTTATTCTGTTTACATGAATAAAACCTTCAATGGTCATGCACCCAGTGAGAATGGTTTGTTGAATCTTGATCGTAGTAATACACATGTTCATAACATTGATGCCAAAAGATACAAAGTTAATAATGATAGTACCACATACTTGTGGCACTGCCGCTAAATGTCATATTGGTATAAAGCGCATGAAGAAACTCCATCCTGATGGATCTTTGGACTCATTCGATTTCGAATCGGTTGAGACATGCGAACCATGCCTCTTGGGCAAGATGACTAAGGACCCCGTTTTCCGGGTGGATGGAGCGGGCAAGTGATTTATTGGAAATGATACATGTTGATGTATGCAATCCAATGAGTCTTGTAGCGTGCGGTGGATATCGTCATTTTCTTACCTTCACTGATGATCTGAGTAGATATAGTCTATATTTACTTAATGAAACACAAGTCTGAATCGTTTGGAAGGTTCAAGCAAATTCAAAGTGAAGTTTAAGATCATAGTGACAAGAAGATAAAAATGTCTGTGATATGATCGTGGAGGTGAATATTTAAGTGACGAGTTTGGCATACAACTTTAGACAATGTGAAAGTTGTTTCACAACTCGCGGCACCTCGAACACCATAGTGTGATGGTGTGTCCGAATGTCATAGTCGTGCTCTATTGGATATGGTGCGTGCTATGATGTCACTTATCGTTTTGTTACTATAATTTTGGGGTTATGCATTAGAGACAACTACATTCACTTTAAATAGGGCACCATCTAAATCCGTTGAGATGATACCATGTGAATTATGGTTTGATAGAAACCTAAGCTGTCATTTCTTAATGTTTGGGGCTGCGACGCTTGTGTGGAAAATGTTTTCACCTAATGAGCTCGAACCCAAAGCGGACAAATGCATCTTCATAGAATGCCCTAAGGATAGTTGGGTGAACCTTCTATCTCAGATCCAAGCATAAAATGTTTAAATTGGATCCTTTCTCAAGAAAGAGTTTCTCTCGAAAGAATTGAGTGGGAGGAAGATAGAACTTGATGAGGTTGTTGAAACTTTGTTCAACCAGAGAGTAGCGCAGCACAGGAAGATGTTTCTATGAAGCCTACGCTAGTTGAAGAGGAAGTTAATGATGATGATCATGAAGCTTCGGATCAAGTTACTATCGAACCTCGTAGGTCGACAAGGATGTGTATTGCTCCTGAGCGTTATGACAACCCTGTCTTGGAGGTCATGTTGTTGGACAATGATGAACCTACGAGCTGTGGAGAAGCGATGATAGGCTCGGATTCCGACAAATGGTTAGAGGCCATGAAATCCGAGAAAGGATCCATGTATGAAAACCAAGTATAGACATTGGTAGACTTGCTCGTTAGACGGCAGGTCGTCGAGTACAAATGGACCTTTGAGATGATGACAGACGTTGATGGTAAATGTCACCATTTATAAAGCTCGACTTGTCACAAAGAAGTTTCCGACAAAGTTCAAGGAGTTGACTGCGATGAGACTTTCTCACTCGTAGCGATGCTAAAGTCTATTGGAATTATGTTAGCAGTTGCTGCATTTTTCAATTATGAAATCTGGCAGATGGATGACAAAACATCGTTTCCTTAACAGTTTACTTGAGGAAAGGTTGTATGTGATACAACCAGAAGGTTTTGTCAGTCCCAAGGATGCTAAAAGGTGTGCGAGCTCCAACAATCCATCTAAGGGCTGGAGCAAGCATCTCGGAGTTGGATTATACACTTTGATGAGGTGATCAAAGTTTTTGAGTCTATACAAAGTTTATGAGAAACTTGTATTTACAATAAAGTGAGTGGGAGCACTATAGAGTTTCTGGTAAGCATATGTGGTTGACATATTGTTGATCGGAAATGATGTAGAATTTCTAGAAAGCATAGACGGTTGTTTGAAAAGAGTTTTTCAAAGGAAGACCTAGATAAAGCTACCTAATTGTTGAGCATCAAGATCTATAGAGATAGATCAAGATGCTTGAGGACTTTCAATGAGTACGTACCTTGACAAGATTTTGAAAGTGTTCAAAATGGATCAGTCAGGGAAAGAATTCTCGCCTGATTTTTGTAAGGTGTGAAGTTGAGTGAGACTCAAAGCTCAAAAATGACAGAAGAAAGAGAAAGGACGAATGTCGTCCCCTATGCCTTAGCCATAGGCTTTGTATAGTATGCCATGTTGTGTGCCACACCTGTGTGTGCCTTGCCATGAGTCCTTCAAGGGGTACAAGAGTGATCCAGGAGTGGATCACTGGACAACGGTCAAGATTATCCTTAGTAACTAAAAGACTAAGGAGATGTTTCTCGATTGTGGAGGTGATAAAGAGTTCGACGTAAAGAGTTACGTCGATGCAAGCTTTAACACCAATCCGGATGACTCGTAGTAGCAATCTGGATACGTATAGTGGAGCAGCCATTTGGAATATTTCCAAGTGGAGTGTGGTAGCAGTGTCTACAGTATGACATAGAGATTTGCAAACTACACACGGATCTGAATGTCGCAGACCCGTTGACTAAAATACCTCTCTCACATGCAAAGCATGATCGATCCCCAGAACTCATTAGGTGTTAGATTCATAACAATGCGAATCACATGGTGATGTGAACTAGATTATTGACTCTAGTGCAAGTGGGAGACCGTTGGAAATATGCCCTAGAGGCAATAATAAATTAGTTATTATCATATTTCCTTGATCATGATAACCGTTTATTATCCATGCTATAATTGTATTAATTGGAAAGTCAGATAGATGTGTGGATACATAGACAACACCATGTCCCTAGTATGCCTCTAATAGACTAACTCGTTGATCAAAGATGGCTATCGTTTCCTAGTCATGGACATGAGATGTCTTTTGATAACGGGATCACATCATTAGGAGAATGATGTGATAGAAAAGATCCAAACTACAAACGTAGCATATGATCGTGTCAGTTATTGCTACTGTTTTCTGCATGTCAAGTATATGTTCCTATGACCATGAGATCATGCAACTCACGGACACCGAAGGAGTGCCTTGTGTATCAAATGCCGCAACGTAACTGGGTGACTATAAAGGTGCTCTACAGGTATCTCCGAGGGTGTCTATTGGGTTGGCATGGATCAAGACTGGGATTTGTTACTCCGTGTGACGGAGAGGTAACTCAGGGCCCACTCGGTAATACAACACCACAATAAGCCTTGCAAGAAATGTGATTAAGTGTTAGTCACGGGATCTTGTATTACGGAACGAGTAGAGAGACTTGCCGGTTAACATGGTTGAACTTGGTATGGAGATACCGACGATCGAATCTCGGGCAAGTAACATACCAAAGAACAAAGGAAACATCATACGTGATTAACTGAATCCTTGACATAGAGGTTCGACCGATAAAGGTCTTCGTAGAATATGTAGGAACCAATATGGGCATCCAGGTCCCGCTATTGGTTATTGACCGTAGAGGTGTCTCGGTCATGTCTACATAGTTCTCGAACCCGCGGGGTCTACGCACTTAAGGTTCGGTGACGTTTCGGTAGTATAGAGTTATGTATGATGGTGACCGAAGGTTGTTCGGAGTCCTGGAAGAGATCCCGGACGTCACGAGGAGCTCCCGAATGGTCCGTAGGTAAAGATTGATATATAGGAAGTCCTGTTTTGTTCACCAGAAAAGTTTCGGGCTCATCGGTAGTGTACCGGGAGTGCCGGTAGTGTACCGAGGGACCATCGGGAGAGGTATTTCGACCCAAGAGGCTACATGGGCGGTGGGAGGAGGTAAACCAGGCCCTGGTGGGCTGGCCAAAGCCTCCTCTAAGGGCCCATGCGGCTGGAGTGGTTTGTGCAGGAAAAAAAATCCAAAGGTGGAGAGGTGGAAAGAGTTTCCAAGTGGAAAGGAGGAATCCTACTCCTAATAGGATTGGAGTAGGACTCCTCCACCACGAATTTCGACCAAACCTTGAGGGTTTGAGGCTGCCTCCTCCCCTCCGTCCTTCCTTTATATACTAGTGGATTTAGATGAAAAATCTTACCCTAATAGCCACGTGCTACCTCTCCTCTAGATCGTAGTTTCTCCTCTAGATCGGTTTTCAGCGGTGCTTAGGCGAAGCCCTGCTGGAATAGCTCCACCACCATCGCCGCAACGCCATCACGCTGCCGAAGAACTCATCTACCTCTCTACTCCCTCTTTCTGGATCAAGAAGGCGGAGATTGTCATCAAGCTGTACGTGTGCTGAACGCGGAGGTGCCGTCTGTTCGGCGCTAGATCGAAAGGACCGTGATCAAGATCGCGAGATGGATCGTGATGAGATCACAGGACGGACTGTGATGAGTTCACGGGACGGATCTTGATTGGATCACGGGACGGATCATGATGAGATCGTGGGATGCTCCGCGATTTGAATTGCGAAGACGTTCGACTACACCAACTGCGTTTCTTAACGCTTCCCGCTTAGCGATATACAATGGTATGTAGATCCACTCTCCCACTCGTAGATCCTCATCACCATGGATAGATCTTGCGTGTGTGTAGGAAATTTTTTGTTTCCCATACAACGTTACCCAACAAGTCATTGGGTTCAGTGCACTAGGCACTACTCCAAGATCTTTCATGAACTCCTTCATCCAGACACCTTCCTTCATCGCCTCCGAGGCAGCGATGTACTCCGCTTCGCATGTACAATCAGCTACCACGCTCTGCTTGGAATTGCACCCACTTACCGCTCACCTATTGAGAATGTATACGTATCTAGTTGGAGACTTAGAGTCATCCAGATCAGTGTCAAAGCTTGCATCATCGTAACCCGTTATGATCAGCTCTTGATCACCTCCATAAATGAGAAACATTTCCTTAGTCCTTTTCAGGTACTTAAGGATATTCTTAACCGCCATCTAGTGTTCCATTCCTGGTCACTTTGAAACCTTTTGGCCATTCTTATGGAAAGGTTGGCATCGGGTCTTGTGCATAGCATTGCATAAAAGATAGAGCCTATAGCAGAAACATAGGGGATGACACTCATCTTCTCTCTATCCTTTGTATTCACTGGGCATTGAGTCTTACTCAACTTCACACCTTGCAATACAGGCAAGAACCCCTTCTTGGACTGATCCATTTTGAACTTCTTCAAAACTTTGTCAAGGTATATGCTCTATGAAAGTCCTATTAAGCGTCTTGATCTATCTCTATAGATCTTCATGCCTAATATGAAAGCAGCTTGTCCTAGGTCCTCCATTCAAAAACTCTTGTTCAAATATTCCTTCACGATTTCCAACATTTCTATATTGTTTCCAATCAGGATTATGGCATCCACATATAATATTAGAAACACTATAGAGCTCCCACTCACTTTCTTGTAAATACAAGCTTCTCCGTAAACTTGTATAAACCCGAACGCTTTGATCACCTCATCAAAGCGAAGATTCCAACTCCGGGATGCTTGCACCAGTCCATAAATGGCTCGCTGGAGTTTGCAAAATTTGTCAGCATTCTCTGAATTGACAAAACCTTTTGGTTTCATCATATACAAATCTTCCTTAAGGAAACCATTAAGGAACATTGTTTTGACATCCATTGGCCAATAGAGCCTATTGCTAACATGATTCTGACGGACTTAAGCATTGCTATGGGTGAGAAGGTCTCATCATAGTCAACTCCTTGAACTTGTGAAAAACCCTTCGCCACAAGTCAAATTTATAAATAGTGACATTACCGTCCGCGTTGAAAGCATAATGTGCTCCCTTGGTGGTTTTGATAATTCATGACAACATACATTGTCTCTTGGACTAAAACTTTCATCTAGTGTATTTCAGATAAAGTCCATAACGAGAGATGGTCTGGAAAAAGGAGTGTCGAGAGTATCCCCGTGAAGAAGAAGGAGAAGGAATAGCATTGGCCAAGCTTCAAGCAAAGGACTACATTTTACTTTTTGTGAGAAATCACTTTGAGTCCATAGGAAAGTCAATACTGTTAAAAGGGGGTAAGGTTTTGTTGGTGAACAAAATTCTCATACGTGCACAAGTGATAGTCACCACATACACCCACAAGATCTTCCACAAAAGTCTATCCAAAGCCAAATATCCAAAATCATCGCAACCAACACTTTCCACTCGGTGCCACCGATTCCCAGACTCAGACAGACTCAGCCAAACCCTAGCTTTTCGATGCAACCAATTTCACTTCGGTGCCACCGAGTTTGGGTTTCCAACTTCCTGTTACGCAAGTTTGCAAAATCAGTCCCGCCGAGTTTTGCGAATCGGCATCATCAAGATTGGCAATCTAACCGTTGGTCACCTTATCAGTGCAACCGACGGTCTCACAAAGATTCAAAAGTTTCTACCTTTGAGGCAACTCGGTATAACCGAGATTTAAACATCGGTTCCACCGAGTCTGACATATTAGGTGTAACGGTTGGATTTTTGGAGATGCCTATATATACCCCTCCACCACAACTCACTCGCAAGAGAAGCACTCGAAAAAGTTCCCCACTCATACCTACTGGTTTTCTGAGAGAGAGCCAACTACTCATGTGTTGTGATCATGCCATTCCATTCCTACCATATGAATCTTGATCTCTAGCCTCCTCAACCTGCTTTCCACCCAATCAACCTCTTCCACCAAGCCAAATCTGTGAGAGAGTGATTGTATGTTGAGGATTCGATCATCTTGAAGAACAAAAGCAAGGAGTTCATCTACATTATCGAGCCTATTACCTTTTGGAGGGTGGTGCCTCCTAGATTGGTTAGCTGTCACTTCGGAGCCTCCTACTTCCTGTTGTGGAGTGAACCAAGAAGTTTGTAAGGTCAAGGAGATCGCCTAGTTCGTGAAGATCTACCCCGAGTTAGGCTAGTCCTCCATGGATGTAGGCCGTCATGGTATAGTCAAGGTTGCTTCTTCGTGGAACCCTCTGTGGGTAGAGCCCTCCGTGGACTCTCGCGACAGTTACCCTCTGTGGGTTGAAGACTCCATGAACGTGGACGTATGATAGCACCACCTATCGGAACCATGGAAAAAATCTGTGTGTCCTTCATGTGTTTGATCTTCCTATCTCTACTCCTTCCTTTCATGTGCAATATCTTTATTTTTTGCTGCTATACTTCATGACTTGCATGTGTAGGGTGTTCTAGACTTGCAACATATGCTAAAACTGCCAACCCTTGAACCTATGCTTGTGGTAGTTTTAAATTCCTGCTAGTAGTCTATTCACCCCCATCTAGACATACACTTCTAGTGATCCCGCACGCGTCCGTCTTCTTCTTAAAGATCCATTTGTTCTGAATGGCCTTTCACCCTTCAGGTAATACTTCCAAAGTCCATACTTTGTTTTCACACATGGATCCCATCTCGAATTTTATGCCCTCTAACCATTTGTTGGAGTCCGGGACCATCATCGCTTCTCCATAGCTCGTAGGTTCATCATTCTCCAACAACATGACCTCTAAGAAAGGGTTACCATACCACTCACGAGCAGTATGTGCCCTTGTTGACCTACGAAGTTCAAAAGTAACTTGATCGGAATCTTCATGATCATTATCATCAAGTTCCTCTTCAACTAATGTAGGTTCCACAGAAACATCTTTCTATGTTGGTCTACTCTCTGGTTGAAACAAAGGTTCAACAACCTCAAGAAATGACCTATTTTTAGTGACAAGCACTTTGCCTTCAGATCTGAGATATAAGGTATACCCAACCGCCTCTTTTGGGTATCCTATGAAGACGCATTTCTCCGCTTTGGGTTCCAGCTTTTCAGGCTGAAGCTCTTTGACATAAGCATAACATCCCCAAACTTTAAGAAACGATAATTTTGGTTTCTTACCAAACCACAATTCATACGGAGTCGTCTCAACAGATTTTGATGGTGCCCTATTTAAAGTGAATGCATCTGTCTCTAATGCATGACCCCAAAACGATAGTGGCAAATCGGCAAGAGACATCATAGAACGTTTGGACACACCATTATTCTGTGGTGTTCCAGGTGGTGTCAATTGTGAAACAATGCCAAACTCATAACTCAGATATTCTCCTCCTCGATCAGATCGTAAGAATTTAAACTTCTTATTACGATGATTCTCAACTTCACTCTGAAATTCCTTGAACTTTTCAAACGTTTCAAACTTGTGTTTCATTAAGTAAATATACCCATATCTACTTAAGTCATCAGTGAATGTGAGAAACTAACAATATCCACCGCGTGCCTCAATGCTCATCTGACCGCACACATCAGTATGTATGATTTCCAACAAGTCACTCGCCCGTTCCATTGTTCCAGAGAACGGGGTCTTAGTCATCTTGCCCATGAGGCATGGTTCACATGTGTCAAGTGATTCAAAATCAAGTGACTCCAAAAGTCCATCAGCATGGAGCTTCTTCATGCATTTTACACCAATATGACCTAAGCGACAGTGCCACAAGAAATTTGTACTATCATTATCAACTCTACATCTTTTGGCATCAATGTTATGAACATGTGTATCATCACTATCGAGATTCAACAAGAATAAACCCCTCACATTGGGTGTATGACCATAAAATATATTACTCATATAAATAGAACAACCATTATTCTTTAATTTAAATGAGTAACCATCTT
This sequence comes from Hordeum marinum, assembly GCA_022496015.1. Lineage (NCBI taxonomy): Eukaryota > Viridiplantae > Streptophyta > Magnoliopsida > Poales > Poaceae > Hordeum > Hordeum marinum. Next base: position 304,373,301 of record CM039677.1, read on the forward strand.
GCAATAAACAAGATCCAGATATAATGTTCATGCTTAGCGCAGGCACTAAATAACAATTATGCAGGTTCAAAACTAATCCCGATGATAATCAAAGAGCAAGCATGCCGACGGCGATCACATCAACCCTGGAACCATTTCCCACTCGCATCGTGACTTCGTCCTTTGCCAGCCTCCCTCTATTCCGTAGCTCCTACTTTGAGTTGCAAATGTGAGCAATCGAACTAGTATAATATACATAGGCACTACAACGAGAGTTGGTAACGTACAAATCTATAATATGTATATCATATATAACTTGTTTTCTATTGGCCGCCTTCTTTTCGGCCAGATACTTGGGGCAGTTTCACTTCCAGTGACCAGTTCCCTTGCAATGAAAGCACTCAGTTTCTGACTTGGGTCCAGCCTTGGGTTTCTTCTTAGGAGGGGAAACTGCTTTGCCACTCTTCTTGGAGTTACCCTTCTTGACCTTGCCTTTCTTCTTGAAACTAGTGGTTTTATTGACCATCAACAGTTGATGCCCCTTTTGGATTTCAGACTCAGCGACTTTCAGCATCGCAAACAACTCGGCGACTCACTTGTTCATCCCTTGCCTTTTATAGTTCATCATGAAACTTTTGTAGCTAGGATGGCAATGATTTAAGAACTCTATCAGTGATCGCCTCTGGCGGAAGGGGCATCCCTAACTCAGCCAGACGGTTCGAATATCCAGACATTCTGAGTATATGTTCACTGATAGACCCATTCCCCTCCATCTTGCAAGCATAGAACTTATCAAAGGTCTCATACCACTCGATCCGGGCATTCATCTCAAAGATAAACTTCAACTCTTGGAACATCTCATATGCTCCATGACGGCCAGTCATCTTTCAAGTCCCAGTTCTAAGACATACAACATTGCACATTTAACTATTGAGTAGTCTCTAGAATGTGCCTCCTAGGCATTCACAACGTCTGCAGACAACACTGTAACGGGTGCTTCATCGAGCGATGAATCAAGCAGATAAGCCTTCTGGGAAACCGTAAGGATAATCCTCAGATTACAGGCCCATACTACAAAGTTACTTCCATCATCTTTCATCTTGGCTTTCTCTAGGAACACATTGAAATTCAGGGGATCTACTACGCGAGGCAGTGATCTAAAACATAAATTTGCAAAGGTTACTAAGACTATTGTTCAAGATAATGAGTTTAGTTAATCAAATTACTTTAAAACTCCCACTCAAATTGACATCCCTCCTGTCATCCGAGTGATACACAATCAAAATTCACCAAACCAAGTCTGATCATCACGTGAGATGAGGTGGTTTCAATGGTGAACATCTTCATGGTTAAAATATCTACTATATGACTCATGTTCGACCTTTTGGTCTCTTATGTTACGAGGCCATGTCTGTACATGCTAGGCTTGTCAAGTTTAACCTGAGTGTTCTGCACGTGCAACACTGTCTTGCACCTGTTATGATTTGAACGTAGAGTCTATCACACTCGATCATCACGTGGTGCTTCAAAACGACGAACTTTCGCAACGGTGCACACTCGAGGAGAACACAATTTTGTCTTGAAATTTTAGTGAGGGATCACCTTATAATGCTACTTTCGTCCTAAACAAAATAAGATGCATAAAAGGATTAACATCACATGCAAATCATAAGTGACATGATATGGCCATGAACTTGTGCTTTTGATCTCCATCTCCAAAGCACCGAGATGATCTCCATTGTCAACGGCATAACACCATGATTTCCATCATTGTGTCTCCATTGGGGTTGTCGTGCCCACCATGCTTCTACTACTATTGCTACCGCTTAGAGATAAAGTAAAGAATTACATAGTGCTTATTGATTGACACGTAGGTTGTACAATAATTAAAGACAACCCTATGGCTCCTGCCGGTTGCCGTATGCATCAACATGCAACTCGCTATTAACTATTACAACATGATCATCTCATACATCAAATATATCTCATCATGTCTTTGGCCATATCATATCAGAACATACCATGCAAAAACAAGTTATACGTCCTCTAATTGTTGTTGCATGTTTTACGTGGTTGCTATGGGTATCTAGCAAGAACGATTCTTACTTACGCAAAACCACAACGGTGATACACAAAGTGCTATTCAACCTTCTCAAGGACCGCCTTTGTCAAATCCGATCCAACTAAAGTGGAAGAGATATACACCCGGCAGCCATATTTATGCAACAAAGTCACATGTCAGTCGATGGAACCGGTCTCTCGTACGTTGCTACCTCTTGAGTTTGCGTTGGTTTTCCCTTGAAGAGGAAAGGATGATGCAGCAAAGTAGATAAGTACTTCCCTCAGTTGTTGAGAACCAAGGTATCAATCCAGTAGGAGGAACAAGCAAGTCACCAATGGATGCACCTACAAAACAATAAAACTCTTGCACTCAACGCTGTAAAGGGGTTGTCAATCCCTTCACGGTTATTTGCAAGGATTAGATCTAAAAGAGATAGATGCAAACGAGTGCGGAAAGTAAAAGATAAATAAATTGCAGCAAGGTATTTTTGGAATTTTTGATTTATATAGTTGAAAGTATATGATGGAAAATAGACCCGGGGGCCATAGATTTCACTAGAGGCTTCTCTCTTGAAGGCAAATATCATGGTGGGTAAACAAACTACTGTCAACTAATTGATAGAAAAGCGAATAATCATGTAGTTATCCAAGGCAATGATCATGCATATAGGCATCACGTCCGTGTCAAGTAGATCGAAACATTTCTGCATCTACTACTATTACTCCACACATCGACCGACTCCTGCCTGCATCTACAGTATTAAGTTCATGAAGAACAGAGTAACACATTAGGTAAGATGACATGATGTAGAGGGATAAACTCAAGCAATATGATGAAAACCCCATCTTTTTACCCTTGATGGCAACAATACAATACGTGCCTCGCTACCCCTACTTTGTCACTGGGTGAGGACACCGCAAGATTGAACCCAAAACTAAGCACTTCTCCTATTGCAAGAATTACCAATCTAGTTGGCCAAACCAAACCAATAACTCGAAGAGACTTGCAAAGATATGAAATCATGCATATAATAATTCAGGAAAGACTCAAATAATATTCATGGATAATCTGAACATAAACCTGCAATTCATCAGATCTCGACAAACACACCGCAAAAGAGTATTACATCGGATAGATCTCCATGAAGATCATGAAGAACATGGTATTGAGAAGAAAAGAGAGAGAAGAAGCCATCTAGCTACTAGATATGGACCCGTAGGTCTATAGTGGACTACTCACGCATCATCGGAGGGGCAATGGAGTTGATATAGATGCCCTTCGTGATTGATTACCCCTCCGGCAGATTACCGGAGAAGGCCCCAAGAATGGATCTCTCTGGAACAAAGGCTTCCGGCGATGGAAAAGTATTTGCGTGGCTCTTTCTGATCTTTTGGGAATATTTGGGTACTATAGGCCAAAGAATAGGGTTAGGAGACCTGTCAGGGAGCGGCAAGCCTGCTAGGCGTGGCCAGGGGGCGCGCCTAGCAGGCTTGTGGCGCTCTGGCACCTCCCCTGACGTGCACTCCAAGCTTGATCGACTTGTTTCCTTCTAGAAAAAATCCTTCCTAAGGTTTTATTCCATTTGGAATCCATTTAATATCCCATATCAGCGAAACTCAAAAACAAGGAAAACAGAAACTGTCACTTGGCATATAAAACATCCAAAACAGATAATATAATAGCATGCCATCATCAAAAATTATAGATACATTGGAGACATATCAGCATCCCAAGCTTAATTCCTTCTCGTCCTTGAGTAGGTAAATGATAAAAGCAATTTTTTTGATGTGGAGTGCTACCTAACATATTTATCCATGTAATATTCTTTATTGTGGCATGAATATTCAGGTCCGTAAGACTCAAAACAAAAGCTTAATATTGATATAGAAACAACAAAATTTCAAGCATACTAACAAAGCAATTGTATCTATTCAAAATATAATGGCAAAAGAAAGTTATACCAACAATAGCATATGGTCTGGCTATGCTCCATCTTCCCCACACAAAGTATTTATATCATGCACAACCCCGATGAAAAGTCAAGCAATTCTTTTCACACCATTATTTTCTCAAACTTTTTCAACTCTCATGCATTACATGAGCGCGAGCCATGGATAGAGCACTATAGGTGGAATAGAATATTGTGGAGGTTGTCAAGGAAAGGGAGAAGATAGTATCACATCAACTAGGCGTATCAACGGGCTATGGAGATGCCCATCAATATATAACAATGTGAGTGAGTAGGGATTGCCATGCAAAGGATGAACTAGATCTATAAGTGTATGAAAGCTCAAAAAAAACTAAGTGGACGTGCATCATGAAGAAAAATTTCCACTAGCTATATGAAAGTGACAAAATAGGAGACTCTCTATCATGAAGATCATGGTGCTACTTTGAAGCACAAGTGTGGAAAAAAGTAGTAGCAATGTCCCCTCTCTTTTCTCTCTTTTTTTCATTTTTTTGTGGGCATCTAAGAACTCTTTTGTTCATTTGTTATTTAGTCCAGAATCTCGTCCCCACTTGTGAGGGAATCATAGCTTCCATCATCCTTTCCTCACATGGGACATGCTCTATTAATGATGATCATCACACTTTTATTTACCTACAACTCAAAAGAAAATTGCAACTCGATACCTATGACAAAATATGACTCTATATGCAATATGGAAGTGATGGTGCATGTCATAAAAGGAAACGGTGGAAGTTGCATGGCAATATATCTCGGAATGACTATGGAAATGACATAATAGGTAGGTATGGTGGCTCTTTTGAGGAAGGTATATGGTTGGTAGGATTTAACCATCGGGCGCCCCCAACCATCACACAAAGGTCGACAATCTATAAACAAGTCATGCTCTGACTTCCTTACATAATGGTTCACCATACATGCATGCTACGGGAATCACAACGTTTACACATGTATTTTCACCAAATCACAACTTACTTCCTAACATGTCTCTTAACATTACCATCTTTGTATCTCAAAACTTTATGCAAGGAATAAAACTTCTCATAAATACTCAATGCACTTAATATGGAAGTTTTTACTATATCCCTTTTGGATGCCAATCATATTCATAACCTAGACCAATCACCATGCTGTTTTAGAAACTCTCAAAATAATATAAGTGAGGTACGAGAGTTCAAGTATTTCTATAAAACGCAAACACCATCGTGCTCTAAAATATATAAGTGAAGCACATAGAGTAAAATTGCCCAACTCAAAAGATATAAGTGAAGCACAGAGAGTATTCTAATAAATTCACGATTCAACGTGTCTCTATAAAAATATGTTGCAGCAAGTATTATTGTGTCAAATAAACAAGAAAAGACTCATATCATACAAGACACTCCAAGCAAAACACATATCATGTGGTGAATAAAAATATAGCCTCAAGTAAATTTACCGATGGATTGAAGACGAACGAGAGGATGCCTTCTGTGGCATCCCCAAGCTTAGGCTCTTTGGAATCCTTGAATATGACTTGCGGTGCCTTGGTAATCCCCAAGGTTAGTCTCTTTCCACTCCTTATTCCATAGTCCATCAAATTTTTACCCAAAACTTGAAAACCTCACAACACAAAACTTAACAAAAAACTCGTGAGATCTGTTAGTATAACAAAGTAAATCACCAATTTAGGTACTGTTGTGAACTTATTCTTCATTTATATTGGTGTTATACCTACTGTAATATAACTTCTCCATGGCTCATACCACATGATACAACCCATAGATTCATCAAAATAGGCAAACAACTCAAAGAAAACAGAATCTGTCAAAAACAGAACAGTCTGTAGCAAACTGAAAACTTCATATACTTCTGTAACTCAAAAAATTCTGAAACCTTTGGAAAACCTGGGAAATTTATATATAAATATTGTGGAAAAATTTCATATTAATTCGACGCTCCAAAAAATTAGAAAATTCCTGGACTGAGCGCAAAAGTTTCTGTTTTTCAGCAAGATCAAATCAACAACTACCATAGATCACCCCAAAGGTTTTACTTGGCTCAAACACTAATTTAAACACCAAAACTCAATTACTACAGAAGTAATAATGTGGTAAACACTCAAAAACATAAGCAAAACCATAACACAAAATAAAATTGGGTTCCCTCCCAACAAGCACTATTGTTTAACGCCCCTAGCTAGGCAAAACGCAATAGATCTAGGTATTGTCATCTTTGGTATTGGTAACTTTTGTGAGGACCTTCTCAAATCCAAGGGGTTCTTTCCTATTTCCCCCATTTGTAGGGGAGGATTCATCTTGGTGTCCAAAATTTCCAAATGCTTATTGTAAAGGTTAATCAAAGTATTCAAGCGATCAAGGTTCCCGTTGATATGTTTGAGGGGTTCGTGATATTGTTGTAACTCGACCAAGTGCTTATGTAAGTCACCCAGTATGTCTAGAACTTGAACTCCCTCTTGTGAGAAAGCAAACCCCCTTTTTGGTGGAGGAATCCCCAAAATCCCTTCTAAAATTTCGTAGGCAGCATTCGTGTCAAGATCAATAAAATTTCCTTTTGAGGCGAAATCTAGAAGCTCCCTATGATGCAAAGCTAAACCAATGTAAAAATTTCTAAGCAAAACTTTCGCATCACCTTTTAGATTGGAAATATGATAAGATTCCACTAGCCTATACCAAGCATCTTTCAAAATTTTCCCTTATTTTTGTTTGAAGTAAGGAACTTCAAAATCTAGTGACAAGGGGGACGTGGTAATACTAGACATAGTGGTCCAGCAAGAAAGAAGCAACCAAAAGAAGGAGAACAGAGAGGCAAATATTTTTGATGTTTTCTGCAAATCGTTTTAGGAGTGGGGGAGAGGAAACGAGAGGCTAATGGAAAATAATGTAAATGCAAGAGATGAGATTGTGATGGGTACTTGGTAGGCTTGATGTGTATCCTCCCCGACAACGGCGCCAGAAATCCTTCTTGCTACCTCTTGAGCTTGCGTTGGTTTTCCCTTGAGGAGGAAAGGATGATGCAGTGATGTAGATAAGTATTTCCCTGAGTTGTTGAGAGCCAAGGTACCAATCCAGTAGGAGGAACAAGCAAGTCACCAATGGATGCACCTACACAAACAATCAAACTCTTGTACCCAACGCCATAAAGGGGTTGTCAATCCCTTCACGGTTATTTGCAAGGATTAGATCTGAAAGAGATAGATGTAAACAAGTGCCTAAATTAAAATATAAATAAATTTCATCAAGGTATTTTTGGTATTTTTGATTTATAGATATGAAAGTATATGACGGAAAATAGACCCAGGGGCCATAGATTTCACTAGAGGCTTCTCTCTTGAAGGCAAGTATCATGGTGGGTAAACAAACTACTCTCAAGCAATTGATAGAAAAGCAAATAATCATGTAGTTATCCAAGGCAATGATCATGCATATAAGCATCACATACGTGTCAAGTAGACCGAAACGATTCTGCATCTACTACTATTACTCCAGACATCGACCGACTCTTGCCTGCATCTAGAGTATTAAGTTCATGAAGAATAGAGTAACACATTAATAAAGATGACATGATGTAGAGGGATAAACTCAAACAATATTATGAAACCCCCATCTTGTTACCCTTGATGGCAACAATAAAATAGATGCCTTGCTACCCCTACTATGTCACCGGGTGAGGACACCGCAAGATTGAAACCAAAATCAAGCACTTCTCCCATTGCAAGAATTACCAATGTAGTTGTCCAAGCCAAACCAATAACTCAAAGAGACTTGCAAGGATATGAAATCATGCAAATAAGAATTTAGAGGAGATTAAAATAAGATTCATGGATAATCTGAAAATAAACTCACAATTCATCGGATCTTGACAAACACACCACAAAAGAGGATTACATCAGATAGATCTCCATGAAGATCTTGAAGAACATGGTATTGAAGATCAAAGAGAGATAAGAAGCCATCTAGCTACTAGCTATGGACCCGTAGGTCTGTGGTGGACTACTCACGCATCATCGGAGGGGCAATGGAGTTGATGTAGATGCCCTCCGTGATCGATTCCCCCTCCGGCAGATTACCGGAGAAGGCCCCAAGATTGAATCTCTCAGGAACAGAGGCTTCCAGCAGCGGAAAAGTATTTGCGTGGCTCTTTCTTATGTTGGGGGAATATTTGGGTATTCATAGGCTAAAGAATAGGGTTAGGAGACCTGCCAGGGAGCGACAAGCCTGCTAGCCGCGGCCATGGGGCCCGCGCCTAGCAGGCTTGTGGCGCCCTGGCACCTCCCCTGACGTGCACTCCAAGCTTGATCAACTTGTTTCCTTCCAGAAATATTCCTTCCGAAGGTTTTATTCAGTTTGGACTCTGTTTAATATCCCATATCTGCAAAACTCGAAAACAAGGAAAAACAGAAACTGGCACTTGGCTCTATATTAATAGGTTAGCCCCAAAAATAATATAAAATAGCATATTAATGCAAGTAAAAAATGCAAAATAGATGATATAATAGCATGCCATCATCAAAAATTATAGATACGTTGGAGACGTATCATACGTGGGCAAGTAAAGTTGGTCCGGACGCTTCATCCCACAATATCGCCGAATCAAGAAAAGACCAAGGGAGGAAGCAATCTGAGCATCAATGCCCACAAAGTCATTTGTGTTCTAGTCGTGATCTCATCTACGCATAGACCTAGCTCATGATGCCATTGTTGGGGAACGTTGCAAGGGAAACAAACATTTTCCTACGCATGCACAAGATCTATCCACGGTGATGAGCATCTATGAGAGGGAGAGTGGATCTACATACCCTTGTAGATCGTTAAGCGGGAAGCGTTAGAATCGCGGTTGATGTAGTCGAACGTCTTCGCGATCCAAATTGCAAGCCATCCCGCAATCCAATCATGATCCATCCCGATCTAGCGCCAAACGGACGACACCTCCGTGTTCAGCACACGTATAGCTCAATTGTGATCTCCGCCTTCTTGATCCAGCAAGAGAGGACGGGAAGGTAGATGAGTTCTCCGGCATAACGACGACATGGCGGAAGTGGTGGTGAACTTAACCGGCAGGGCTTCGCCGAGCTCCGCTGAACTAATCTAGAGGAGAAAACGATCTAGAGGGATAAAGGACAGCACATGGCTTTTTCTCTGTTGGACTGCCCTCAAACCTCCAATATATATATAGGAGGAAGGGGAAGGGGAGGCAGCCCTAGACCCTCCAACAAGGAGGTGTTCGATCGAACTAGAGGGTAGGAGTCCTCCCCCACTCCAATTTCTCCTCCCACAAGGGAGGTGGAGTCCTGGGAGGACTCGCCTCTTGGCCTCCTTCCTTCTCTTAGCATGGGCCCTTAGGGTCTGGCTTGCCTAGCCCACTAAGGGTTGGTGTGCCATCCCTAAGGCCCAACTAGCCCCCCAAAGTGGGTGGCCCCCTCCCGATGAACCCCCAAAACCCTCCCGGCTCCTCTAGTACGCTACCGGAAATACTCAAAACTTTTCCGGTGATCAAAATGGGACTTCCTATATATCCGGGATCTCATTCGGGACTCCAAACAACCTTCGATCACAAACATACATAACTCAATACTACCGAAACGTCACCGAACGTTGAGTGTGCAAACTGTGCGGGTTCGAGAACTATGTAGACATGACCGAGACATCTCTATGGTCAATAACCAATAGAGGGACCTAGATGCTCATATTGGTCCCTACATATTCTACGAAGGTCTTTATTGGTTGAACCTCTTTGTCAAGGATCCAGTTAATAATGTATGATTTTCCCTTTGTTCTTCAGTATGTTACTTGCCCGAGATTCAATCATCAGTATCTCTATACCTAGTTCAATATTGTTATCAGCATGTCTGTTTACTCGTTCTATAATACAAGATCTTGTGGCTAACTCTTTAGTCACTTTGCTTGCAAGGCTCATTGTGATGTTGTATTATCGAGTGGGCCGTGAGATACCTCTCAATCACACGGAGTAACAAATCCCAGTCTTGATCCATGCCCACTCAACATACACCCTTGAAGATACCTGTAGAGCACCTTTATAGTCACCTAGTTACATTGCGATGTTTGATACACACAAGGTATTCCTCCGGTGTCAGTGAGTTGCATGATCTCATGGTCATAGGAACATATACTTGCCATGCAGAAAACTATAGAAATAAACTCACACAATCAGATGCTATGTTCATAGTTTGGGTCTTGTCCATCACATCATTCCCCTAATGATGCGATCCTATTATCAAATGACATTTCATGTCTATGGCTAGGAAACCTTGACCATCTTTGATGAATGAGCTAATCTACTAGAGGTATACTAGGGAGGCAGTGTTGTCTATGTATCCACACATGCATTCGATTTTCCAATCAATACAACTATATCATGGATAATAAACGATTATCATGAACAAGGAAATATAATAATAACCACATTCTTATTGCCTCTAGGGAATGTTTCCAACAACTCCTCACTTTCTACCAGCAATAAAATCAGTGTGTCATCTACGTAATGGGTGACTAAGAATTGTTTTGACTCTGGATGGTTGATTGGCAGTTGATATGTCCATTTTCCATCATGTTTTCCTACTGTTATTTATAATGGTTTTATGAATAATAATGCCTTGGGGAGTAATTCTTATGCCTTTTCTCTCATAATTTGCAATGTTTACACAAAGAGGGAGAATACCGGTAGCTGGAATTCTGGACCTGGAAAAGCATATCAGAGATACCTATTCTGCACATCCCCAATTGAGCTAAAACTTTACGAAGAATTTGTATGGTATATATGAAAAATATTGGAGTAGAAAACTACCGGACGGGGGCACCTGGTGAGCACGACCCACAGGGCGCGTCCTGGTGGGTGGTGCTCATGCAGGCCCACCTTCGGAGCCCATCTTCTGGTATAAATTGTGGTTTGACCTAAAAAAATCAAGAGAGGACTTTCGGGATGGAACACCGCCGTCTCAAGGCGGAACGTGGGCACGAGCACTTTTTCCCTCCGGCGAAGCGATTCCGCCAGGAGAACTTCCCTCCCGAAGGGGGAAATCAAAGCCATCGTCATCACCAAGAACCCTCTCATCTTTGGGATGCCATTATTCATCAACATATTCAACACCACCATCTCCTCTGAAACCCTAGTTCATCTCTTGTGTTCAATCTCTGTACCGGAACCTCAGATTGGTACATGCGGGTGACTGGTAGTGTTGATTACTTTATACCTTTGGTTGAAGATTATATGTTTAGATTCATTATGCTATTCAATAACTCTCTAATCTTGAGCATGAATTTTATTTGTGAGTAGTTACCTTTGTTCTTGAGGTCATGGGAGAAGTCATGTTGCAAGTAATCATGTGAATTTGATATGTGTTCGATATTTTCATGATATATATGTTGTGATTCCCTTAGTGGTGTCATGTGAACGTTGCTACATGACACTTCACCATCCTTTGGCCTAAGGGAATGCATTGTGTAGTAGCTATTACATGATGGGTTGCTAGAGTGACAGAAGCTTAAACCCTAGTTTATGCGCTACTTCATAAGGGGCTGATTTGGATCCACATGTTGAGTGCTATGGTTAGATGTTATCTTAATACTTTTCTTGTAGTTGCGGATGCTTGCGAGGGGTTAATAATAAGTAGGTTGTTAGTTCAAGTAAGAACAACACCTTAGCAGTGTGTCCACCCACATATCAAATTATCAAAGTAGCGAACACGAATCAAACCAACATGATGAAAGTGACTAGATGAAATTCATGTGTACCCTCAAGAACACTTTGCTTATCATAAGAGATCGTTTTGGCATGTCCTTTGCCAGAAAAGGATTGGGTTAACCTGATGCAGCTTACTTACCATTATCGTTACTTGCTCGTTACAAATAACCTTGCTATCAAACTACTCGCTACTTACAATTTCAGTGTTTGCAGAAATTACCTTGCTGAAAACCGCTTATCATTTCCTTCTACTCCTTGTTGGGTTTGGCACTCTTACTTACCGAAAGGACTATGATTGATCCCTTATACTTGTGGTTCATCAAGACTCTTTTCTGGCACCGTTGCCGAGGAGTGAAGCACTCTTGGTAAGTTGAAATCGGTAAGTAAAAAACTTCTACTACGTGTTGAAATTTGCTGTCACTTGTTACTATGGAAAGCAATCCTTTGAGGGGTTTTTTCGAGGTATCTTCACCTCGACCGAAACCACAATTAGTTTCCCCTCAACCTATAGCACCTACTAAAAATATTGGTTATGAAATTATTTCGGGTATGTTAGAACAACCGCTAGCTAATCCTTATGCATGATACGGTACTGAACATCCTGATATGCACCTAATACATGTGGATGGAATTTGAGGATTATTTAAGCTTGCAGGTTTATCCAAAGACGAAGTTAAGAAGAAGGTTTTCCCTTTATCTATGAAGGGAATATCATTGACATGGTATAAGCTATGTGATGATATTGCATGATGGAACTAGAAATGGTTGAAATTGTAATTCCACCAAAAGTTTTATCCTATGCATCTAGTTCATTGTGATCAGAATTATATATATAACTCTAGCTTGGGGGAGGCTTAAATAAATGTGATATTCATGCCCCAATCATGACCTATCGAGAGAAATTATTATTCAAAAAATTTATGCTCGGCTTTCTCCTAATGATCGATCCATGCTCGATACTTCTTGTACTGGTTCTTTTATGAAGAAGACTGTTGAATTCAGGTGGGATCTCTTAGTAAGAATTAAACGCAACTATGAAGATTGGGAACTCGACAAAGGTAATGAATCGGGTATTAAGCTTGAGTTTGACTGTGTTAAATCTTTAATGAATACCGATGGGTTTCACAAGTTTAGCACCAAATATGGACTTGACTCTGAGATAGTAGCCTCTTTTTGTGAATCTTTTGCCACTCATGTTGATATCTCTAAGTAGAAATGGTTTAAATATCATCCCTTATTAAAGAAGATATAAAAGAACTAGTCATATCTAAATAAGAAACTATCATTTACAATGTTGATCCAGTTGTGCCTACTGCTTATATTGAAAACCCGCCTTTCCCTGTTAGGATAAAGGAACATGCTAAGGTATCAACCGTTGTTTGCAAGAGTAATATTGGAGCACCTAAGCCCTCTAAACAAATTAAAGTAGAACCTAGGGTTGCTATGCTTAAAGATCTCTTGGCAGAAAATATTGATGGGCATGTTCTTTACTTCTTTGATGAAGCTGCTAGAATTGCTAAAACCGATGAAAAAGATAAACATAGACCCGTAGTTGGCATGCTTGTTGTCTCAGTTAACACAGGTGATCATTGTTATCATGGCTTATGTAATTTGGGTGCTAGTGTGAGTGCTATTCCTTTTACTTTATATTAGAAATTATGAATGACATAGCACCTGTTGAAATAGAAGATATTTATGTTACTATTAAACTTGCTAATAGAGACACCATCATTCCACTTGGGATTGTTAGAGATGTTGAAGTCTTGTGTGGGAAAATAAAATATCCTACCGATTTTCTAGTTCTTGGTTCCCCACAAGAAGAATTTTGTCCCATTATCTTTGGCACTGTTTAAAAAATCTTCAGATTCAGCGATTTATCGTCCGATTTATCACTACTCGTGGGGTGACCGATAAGATTATGCCTTGTCTTCACCATTTATCTTTTGGGATGATTTCTCGCTCTGACAAGCGATTTATGGGGAATCTTCCGATAAATCAGGCATATGCCTAGCACTATGTTTCCAGAAATTAAGTTTATTTGTGTTTTTATGGACTTGGTTATGCGATATGTACTATTTCACTATTTTTTGTTATTATACGAGGATTTGGAGGCTAGGAATCAAGGTAACACTTCTATCCAATATATTTTTGGTGTTAAATATAGCATATTTTGGTCTTGGGAACCTCGAATTTGCGAAAAATGGTCGATTAATAGTCGACCGATAAAATCGATTAATTGGCCGATTTCCAATTAATCTCTAATCCCCAGCTGACCGAGACGATAACGATAAGCGTTATCCTCAACATTGATCTTTGCTAGACCTTTCTCGAACACTGTTAATGCTAAGATAGATTCTCAAAAAGAAACAATCAGTGTTGAGTTTGTTTATATGTCTCCTGATTTTAATTTTTCGAAGTTTAGTAGACAACCTCGTGATAAAGAATTATCTAGTAAGGATGAAATAATTGGTCTTGCTTCTATTGTTGTTCCTCCTACTGTTCCACAAGAACAATATTTGCTAGACCGTGAAAAGGATATGGACTTGCATGAAAGAAAGGAAATAGATAAAAAATTGTTTGAACAACAACCTCTACTAAAACACAATTTGCCTATTCAAGTTTTGGGAGTTTCTCCTCGACCTAAAGGTGATCCCGTGTTTGAATTAAAACAATTGCCTGACACTCTGAAGTATACTTATCTTGATGAGAAAAAGAAATATCCTGTTATTATTAGTGCTAACCTTTTAGAACTTGAAGAAGAAAGATTATTAAAAATTCCGAGGAAGCACCGGGATACTATTGGATATACTCTTGATGATCTTATGGGCATTAGTCCCACTCTATGTCAGCACAAGATTAATATGGAAACTGACACTATACCTATTGTTAATCACCAACGATGATTTAATCCTAAGATGAAAGAAGTGGTAAGAATTCAGATACTAGAGCTTGTGGAAGCAGGTATAATCTATCCAATAGCTGATAGTAGATGGGTAAGTCTCGTTCATCGTGTCCCTAAGAAGGGAGGTATTACTGTTGTTCCTAATGATAAAAATGAACTTATCCCACAAATAATTGTTACTAGCTATAGAATGGTATTTGATTTTATAAAAGTAAATAAAGCTACTAGAAAAGATCATTACCCTCTGCCTTTCATTTATCAAATGCTAGAAAGATTATCTAAGCACACACACTATTGTTTCCTGGATGGATATTCTGGTTTCTCTCAAATACCTGTGTCACAATCTGATCAAGAGAAAACCACCTTTACTTGCCCTTTTTGAACCTATGCTTATAGATGTATACCTTTTGGTTTATGCAATGCACCTTCTACCTTTCAAATATGTATGACTTCTATATTCTCTGATTTTTATGAAAAGATTGTGGAGATTTTCATGGATGATTTTTCCGTTTACGGAACTTCTTTTGATGATTGCTTAAGAAACCTTGACCGAGTTTTGTAGAGATGTGAATAAACTAATATCGTCTTGAATTGGAAGAAGTGCCACTTTATGGTTAATGAAGGTATTGTCTTGGGGCATAAAATTTCCATACGAGGTATTGAGGTCGATCAAGCTAAAGTTGATGCAATTGAGAAATTGCCATGTCCTAAAGATATGAAAGGTACTCTAAGTTTCCTTGGTCATGCTAGTTTCTATAGGAGGTTTATTAAAGAGTTCTCAAAAAATTCTAGGCCACTTACTAATATTTTACAAAAGGATATAACCTTTGCTTTTGATGATGATTGTGTGGAAGCCTTTGAAACACTTAAGAAAGCCTTAACTTCTTTACCTATTGTTCAACCACCTGATTGGAACTTGCCTTTTGAAATTATGTGTGATGCTAGTGATTATGTTGTTGGTGCTATTCTAGTACAAAGAGTTGATAAGAAAATAAATGTTATCCATTATGCTAGCAAAACTCTAGACAGTGCCCAAAGAAATTATGCTGCCTCTGAAAAAGAATTTTTAGCAGTTGTGTTTGCCTGTGATAAATTTAGATCTTACATTGTTGATTCCAAAGTTATTGTTACACCAATCATGCTGCTATTAAATATCTTATGGAAAACAAAGATGCTACACCTAGACTCATTATGTGGGTTCTCTTGCTTCAAGAATTTGATTTACATATCACTGATAGGAAGGGAGCTGAGAATCCCGTAGCTGATAAATTGTCTAGGTTAGAAAATATTTTTGATGGCCCACTACCTATTGATGATAGGTTTCCCGATGAACAATTAGTTGCAATAAATGTTTCTCAAAACACTCCATGGTATGCTGATTATGCCAACTACATTGTTGCTAAATATATACCACCTAGTTTCACATATCAACTATCGGTGCACTAGAGATTTTGGGCTCTCCAGTGCCCCTTACTCGTGCACAGGCGGTAGTAGCCACCCTGGTGATGAGGCCCAGCAAGGACTTGCCAGGTACAAGCACAAAAGAATCAAGACCCCCGGCAAGACCTTGCCGGAAGAGTTATCGAACCCTCAGGCAAGACAAAGCCTCGGCAAGCCCTGGCAAAGCGAAGCCCTGGCAAGGCCCCACCAGCGCACAGGCCAGGTGTCGCCTCGCCTTGGCACGTGTCACGGCGTAGGTGATGGAGGGGCTAAGCAGTGCCGATGGTACGGGCCCCTGTCCCATCCCGTAGACGGACAGAGATGCCTGACGGTGTATTAAATGCACCTGTCCTACTTCGCCAGTGTTAGGTATGATAGCACTATAGCTCTGTACACCCCGTGTACGCACTGTACGCCACTGTTGAGATCCCCTTCAGAGTATAAAAGGAGGACCAGGGCGATACGGTAGAGGACTTTTGGACTTTTAGCCTTTTGGCTTTTCAAATTGGGACCTGCTAGATCACACGTGTGGCGGCTGCTCAGAACGGTCCTATAGCTAGAACCCTAGAAACACTCTCAACACAACTAAGCAGGAGTAGGGTTTTATGCATCATTCCGACCCGAACCTGGGTAAATCGCCATGTGTTGTTCATCAGACCAGCTCTTTGTGTGTACCTTCTCCCCTGCTGAACCGAAAGGAGTCCCTCCGATCCCATTGGTGCTCATTCTCGATGACATCTTTGGTGCACCAAGTAGGGGGGATAGCTCGTGCGAACCTGTTCTCATGATCAACGCGCCAATCCCTTCATACTCATCATCTCCATGGCCGCCAAGAAGAAGGGCCTGATGGTGGTGGGCCCATCCACGTCTGCTGTCCCTGTCTGTGCATAGACGGGCGATGGCGTAGACGCGGCTGGAGGAGGAGGCGGAGGTTCAGAACTTCCGCAACGCTCCGGTGATCAAGGCCAAGCAAGCGGCGCCGCGCGCCGCGAAGATGCCCATGGCAGCGGGATGAACCCCCACGCCGCTGGGTGTCAGGACAGAGTTGTACCACCTGCAGGCGGTATGGTGAACTCTAGGGGCGGAAGGGTATCTTCCAGGGCGCCCACGCTGGCGCCTACACCGCGACCTTCCCAGGAAGCGCGCGAAGAGCCACGCCACGGCGCCCGCAGTTCTCGACGTCCCCACGAGAAAGCTCCTCCACATCAATCCCAAGGTGCGTAGGACCAACATGCTCGTCAGCATGCTAGTGGGAGTGGTGTGCCTTCGCGGGACCGCAGCGTAGCTCCTTCTAACATGGTTAGAAGTCAGAGCACCTTGCGTTCCTCGCGCCATTCGCTGCCGACCACATCGGAAGAAGTGATGGAGCGGGCACAACTACTCCTAAATTTCCCTCCTGGTGAGAAGAAGCTCGAGCCACCATTTAGAGCCTCCTCGGCCTCGCAGATAAGTTTTGGTCCATCGAGCTGGCTCACGCCAGTGGTGAGAAGGCTAGAGGCAGTGCAACCTTGGTTCACTCTCCTCCACAGCAGCAATGGTTACTCGACGACGTCGTCTGACCCACGGACATGCCGCGACCAGCATCAAGTTCTTCAGGAACTGGGCAAGGAAGACGCTCGAACTACAATTGAGGGGCAGCGGGAAGCGCGCCTTCAATCTGATAGGCGCGTGGGGCCCACTGTAGACAAGTCTACGCAAGGGTATCCTATCATCCTACCTTATGAGGTGGGTTGTCCAGCATTTACCCGTGAGCTGCGACAAGTCCAGTGGCCCAACTCCCGCACCTTCAAGCCAGAGGTCCCGGAGAAGTATGATGGCAAGACTCATCCGTCGGAGTTCCTGAGCATCTACACCATTGCGGTGCAAGCTGCCGGGGGTCACGACAACAAGATACTTGCCAACTACTTCTCGTTGGTGCTCAAGCCCAATGTTTGGTCGTGGTTGATGCACCTGCCGGAGTTCCATCGGCTCTTGTGTAGACTTGTGCCATGAGTTTGTTGGCTCTTTTACCGGAGGCCACCAAGCTCCTGGTCAAGAAAGAGATTTACACATCATCCCTCAGAAGGAGGGCGAAAGTTTGCGCAAGTACATCCAAGGATTCAGCCGCATGCACCACAATATACCAGACGTTCATCCTGCCGCCGTTATCAGCGCGTTCCATCAGAACGTTCGCAACCGCAGGATGCGGGAAGAGCTGGCGATGAACAGGGTTAGGGATGTTTCCAAGCTTTATGCTCTGGCAGACAAATGTGCTCGGTCTGAAGAAGGGAGGAGACTCCCCGACGAAGACGCTGGCGCAGGGGTCGACTCTGAAGATGAAGACACTGCCACCCCGGCAAAGAAGGGCCGGCGGCAGAACAAGAAACACAAGGACAAAGCCGTGCTTGCCGTCAAGGGATCCGACAACCCCGGTACCTCCAAGAAAGGCAAGGTTGGTGACCCCAGCGACGATGTTGCCGGGTGCGGCTCCTGCCATGCCATGGCGGCTGCCGACAAGCCAGAAGGCTCCGACAAGCAGTATTTCAAGATCCATTGCACCAAAGGCCACGACCTGCAAGACTACCAGGAATTTGAGCAGCTTGCCAAGAAGCAAAAAGCCGAGTACGAGAGGCAAGACAAGAGGAAAGGCCAGGATGGTGCTGAGGGGTCCTGCAAGAAGTGCGTTGGCCGAGGAGGTTGCCGCGGCAAGGCCAAGCAACAAAAGACTGGCCCGCCCATGGCCGCGACAAGCAAGAGGGAGATGATGATGACATTGAAGAGGACGACGAGTCCAGCGAGCATGAGTTACAGAAGGCTACAGAGATGATGTGCATCGAGGGAGGTGCCGCGTCGCATTCCTCTCACTGCCAACTTAAACAGTGGGCGCGCGAGGTTAGTGCGGCGGAGCCCTCTATCGGTGCCCAGAGACCTCTGAAATGGTCCAACACTCCTATCATCTTCGACGCTCAGGATCACCCTGATCGCATAGCTGCACTCATCGAATTCGTCCGTGAGAATAGGGACATCTTTGCATGGAAACCTTCTGACATGCTGGGTGTTCCGAGAGAGTTCGCTGAGCACAATCTTAATGTGGATCCTAATTTTAAACCGATCAAGCAGTTTCTACGGCGGTTCAATGAGGAGAGGCGAAAGGCCAACAGGGAAGAGGTCGCCCGGCTCTTAGCAGCGGGTTTCATCATTGAGGTTTTTCACCCGAAGTGGCTTTCCAACCCAGTGGTGGCGCTTAACAAGAACGACACGTGGCGGATGTGTGTGGATTACACGGACCTCAACAAGGCTTGTCCGGCTGATCCTTTTGCTCTCCCGCGTATTGATCAGATCATTGGTGCTACGACGGGTTGCGAAAGCCTGTGCTTCCTGGATGCATATTCAGGATATTGTCAAATCAAGATGGCAGTTAAGGACCAAGAGAAGACGGCTTTCATTACGCCTTTTGGAGCCTTCTGTTATGTATCTATGCCTTTCGGGCTCAAGAGTGCCCAAGCAACTTATTAGCGCTGTGTGCAGAATTGTCTTCGTAGTCAGATCGGGCGCAACATCCATGCTTTTGTGGATGATATTGTGATCAAATCAAGGAAGAAGGAGACCCTTTTGGACGATTTAAGGGAACTTTTGACAATCTTCGGGTCTATAAGATGATGCTTAAACCCGACCAAATGCGTATTTGGTGTTCCGGCTGGCAAGCTCTTGGGATTTCTGGTTTCTGAGCGTGGCATTGAGGCTAACCCGGATAAAATCAAGGCTATCACCTCTCTGGCAGGGCCGAAGGGGGCTTCTTACCTTCAGGTATCACTTATCTCACCCTAACAGCCAGCTTTATGCCATTTCTGTTTAACATGTTAACCGCGGTTGTCGAAGGGGGCTTCTTACCAACGGGTTCGCTTATCTCACCCTATCAACCGACTTTATGCCATTCCAGTTGACATGTCAGCTGCGGCTGTCGAAGGGGGCTTCTGACCTTCGGGTATCGCTTATCTCACCCTAACAGTCGGCTTTAGGCCATTCCGGTTAAAATGTTAACCGTAGTTGTCAAAGGGGGCTTCGCACCTCCGGGTGTAGCTTATCTATCCCTAACAACCGGCGTTCGCGCCAGAAATGTTGACAAGTCAACATAACCATACAGGGGGCTTCCTGCCCTATGGGTGAAGCTTATCAAACCTTCTCGGCCAGCTCTGCAACCCGGCGAAGAATTCTATTAAACACGTTGGGAAGACACAGCATCTTCGGGTTATGCTTTTAAGCCGCCCTGCTAACGCTGTGAAGGTACATTTATACATGCAGAAAGCTAAGCTATGAAGAGCCGGTAAGGCATACAATAAGATGTACAAGGAAAATGGCACGTATCTATTTTCAAGCTGGACTTTCATATGTGCGCAATAGCACTAACTCAAGAATGACAAAAGTTGTTACTAGTCTATTACAGATACTCTCTGTGGAGCCCAAAAATATCATCAGGTTTTTTTCATCACCCTTAATGGGTCATGGAGAGCCATCTATTACGAATTTCTACAACATAATCAGCTGGCTGGCGAGTCATCCTGCTCCGGCTCTTCAGCTGTCTTGATCTGGAGATTATCCAAGTCCCAATTGCAGTTGGTTAAAGCTGCAAAAGTTCCTTCTTCAAAGAAGGGGGATGGGTCAAGATCAGAAGCAAAGAGAGTCTTACTGTGGGCGGGTGTCAGATCCCGGGATTCAAAGAGTGGACCACGGATTCTCTTTTGATCAGCACTGTAAGCCACCTGGTAAGTCACCGAGTTGACCTCTTATGCTAAGATGGAGGCTAGGAATTTGGAATCTTTTATGCGCCGCGCATAGTCAGCATCGGTGAACTCAGAGCCGTCATCCTTCTTAGAGGGAAACCCATCCATCATCTCAGCCGGCGTAAGTTCTGGAGCGAACGCCAATTCCCGGCTTATCGCCGCAATTGCCCCCTGGCGGGCGGCTGATTTCTTCAGTTCCATAATCTCCTCGGACATCATGGACAAGAGCTCCAAGACACTTTCGAGAGCCGAGGGAATGTTATCTTTATACTGCACATCTTTGATTATGCATATTGTGCCACAGTAGAGTTGCTCTGTCAATGTGTATATGGCCTTCAGAGGGAGCAAACTGTCAGAGGCAAGTTGGCGGCTCCTAGGGCCTACGTGAGACAGAGGCCTCGTTATGAATCGCTAGCACAAGTTTAAAAACCTGGATCAAGCCAAGCTATTAAAAACTTACCAAAGAGGGCAGCCGCCATCTTCGTGATATGGCGCTTCAAAGATTGCAGCTAGTCAGAAACGATCATGAGCTGCTGATCGGCATCATCCGCCCGTTTAGTCAATGATGTTTTTTACGCCTCGACAGATTCTTTGAAGGCGACAAAGTCAACTTTGGTCTTCTCTAGCTCTTCGGCAAGGCGCCGACATGTTTCGTCAGCTTCACTCCGGGCGGCTTGCTGAGTAGCTAAGTTTGTTTTTGAGCTGGCCAATTCTGACCCGGCCTCGGTTAAGGCTTCCTGCGATATATTAAAATATGGAGTACATCAGCAAGTCTCAAACATATTACAAATAATATGCATGACACTTGGGGGCTAATGTTTATTTTCAAGATAGTTTCCGACTCAACTTCGACAAGATTGACCCAGAACTTGGGGGCTACACATTGGTTTTCTATGGAGGTTTAACATGAAAGTCCCGGCTCAACTTTGGAAAAGATTGAGCCGGCCCTTGGGGGCTAACATTGGCTCTATTAGACTATCTTCTATGAAGTGTCGACTCAACCTTGGAAAAGATTGAGCCGGCCCTTGGGGGCTAACATTGGCTCTGCTGTTCTCTTTCAGGAAGTTCCGGCTCAAAATTTTCGGTTATTGAGCCGGCCCTTGGGGGCTAGGGCAACAATTTGAGATCAAGATTAAGTAAATTCCGGCCTACATATTACATATGTCTACTTCTGCTAAGATGGAAGAGACGGATTATTATCAGTCAATATTAACCCGGCCCTTGGGGGCTATGTAAGGATATAAGGAGGAACAAGGAATACCTCATATTTTCTCTTCATTAAGTGAACTAGCTTGAGCTCCAGATCCCGGCTTGTGGACAGCTGGTTCATGTAGCCAGCATGAAGTTCGTCAGCCGTCATCTTCTCCAAAGCAGGGAGTTCAAACTCAAGCTTCCTGGAAGTTTTAGCCATCTCACTATGCTTGGTCAACACGTGAGGTGAAGGAGAGTGCAAGCCGGCGCCAGTAATCTTGACGTCCGGAGCTACGGTATCATCAGTAGCCTTGGAAGGGCCCAGCGGCTTGGAAAGGTCCCTTTGCGGGCTCTCAAGAATAATGTCATCAGCTGCCGGCTCTGTAGAAGTTGCTGGGGGGTCCGGCTTAGCAAGCTCCGATTCTTGAGAAGCAGGGCCAGAGGAGGACTTGTTGGTTTTCCTCCGCTTAGCTTGAGCCCTAGAAAAGACATGAAGGCTAGAATTTAAGGGTTACAACCGCCAAAGAGCCGGGTGTAAAAGCTACAAAATGCTTACAGCAGATTAATTTTTGGAGGTGGAAGAGCGATGGTCGTAGAGTCGCCGGATGAAGGTGATCCCAGTGAGATAGTTCAAATGATATAAGGCAAATGTTGAGACTATAAAGGAAAGCTAATAAAATCAAACAGAGATACATACCTCGGCAGGGCGTTTCTTTTGAGCCGGGGAGTTAGGCAACCGGACATAAGATCAGTAGAGCCGGTGCTTCGGGTCTGACGGCGGTTGACTTGCTGTTGCTTTTTCAAAAGAAATTGAGGATCCAAATGAGCAAGAGGATGCGAAAGGGGAACTTTTAGAACAGCCCGCCGTATCTTCTGGGGTACAAAACATTCTGAGTTGGATGAAATATAAGTTACCTCCGGAGCGTTGGTGCGGCTCGTCTCTACCTCGTCGTGTGAATAAATTGTTATCAGTAAGGTGAAAAATGAGGTTACAGAAAATAGTCAAAACTATACCTCTAAGCCGGATGATTCCGGTGGGTCAAACCATTCCTCCTGAGGGGTGGTCTTCTTCGTCCTCTTGACTGGGTCCTTCTTCTTGCTTTTCTTCAGAGGAGGAACATACTTCTTCTTCCAGAAGTCGGAGTCAGCCTAAAAAAGGAAGCCAGATAATAGCAATGAATTGACAAGTCATAGCTACACAAAAAGAAGAGACAATGAAGAGTCGCCTTATGTCTGGGGCCGGATTAACGGCACTGAAAGGTGCCAGTCCAATAGCGTTGTAAGCTCGTGATGTTTCATGAACAAGACTCCAGATGATAGTGGAAATATCGTCTTTGGTTAGAGTCGTCCGGCTGAAGCATAGGGAACCATCATACTTGCCGGGGTATTCGCACATGAGGCGGCCTCTCAGGCTCAAAGGCATAATTTCTCCAGGAGATCCAGTAGCGGATCAAGTCCAAACCCGTCAATCCACTATCCATGAGGGCTCTAATCTTGGCATGAGCGGGCTCATGCCTTGCACGTTCAGAAGTTGATAGCCAGCCAGGAAGCTCAGAAGTTGTCTTGAGCCGAGCGGGGCGATAACCCGACAGCAGATGCTCACCCTCCGGGGAAGTATCCTTGCAGTAGAACCAAGTCTTATTCCAATCCTTTGGGTGACTCGGCATTGGTACGGTCGTAAAGGTAATATCCCGGCGCTTCTGAATGGAAATTCCACGTAGTTCTAAGCTCGGGCCGGCCTTTACTTCAGTCTGCCGGTTCGCATAAAAGAATTCTTGGAAGAGACCTACAGACAGCTGAGTCTGAAGATAGACCTTGCTGAGCACTTGGAAGTTGTAGATGTTTGAGACGGAGTTGGGGGCAAGGTCTTGGGGATGTAGCTTATAGAAATGGAGGATGTCCCGGAAGAACTTTGAGCCGGGGGTACGAATCCACGTTCAATATGATCCGAAAAACAACTACCTCGCCCTCCTGAGGAATGGGCCTCAGTTCATTGCTCGGAACCCGCCAATGGATGATCTCTTTGGCAGGAAGGGTGCCCGCAAGTACAAAATCCATCAGAAACTCTTCGGTAATGCATGAACCGACCCAGTTGCAGGAGTTAGATGCACGAGACATGGCGGCAGTTTTTAACTATACAAAATAACTATATATGGCGAGTCAAGAAAAATGGCGAATAAATATAGGCGGCTTAAAACGCTTAAGACCTTAAGGATGGGACGCCAAAATCCGGCTGATGAGAGCCGGAACAGTATGGCGGATCAACATCACGAAAAGACAGATTGAAATTTGGCTAAGTTCTGAAAACAGGTTTTGCAAAGTAGTATGATAGGTGCGGATCTATAAAACAAAAGAAATGTCTTTATTTACAGACCTAGTGATGAACTGGTGACAACAGAGAAAGTCTGGAAACAACGGACGGAGCTATGGTGAACCTAAACAGCGTCGGTGTCGATCTTCTACCTAGCAACACCGTGGAGGCAGGTTATGGGGGAGTACTAATGGATTAAAACATGGCTGGCATTGATGGAACCTGAGTTCTAACAACAGCGGCGGTGAAGCTCCATGGAAACCCTACCGAAACAAGTTGCGGATCTAAGGGGAAAACGACTCACCGGCGATGGCGCAATAGGCGGAGGATGCTCTGGATCACGTTAGGTTGATGCAGCGGCCCTGGCGATGGCGAGCAGGAGATGACGCCGGAGCAGAAGGCGCTAGAAGCGGGAGCGTCTGAAGGAAGGAGATGACGGAGCGAGCAGGAGAAGGCAAATGCCGTCCCAGGCGGTCCTATTTAATAGGGAAAAGGGCGGAACGAGCGCGAAAATCCAGGCGTCAGATGTCATTTCACCGAAGCGGACGCCTCGATCTTTGGGATACTCATTTAATAAGAAGATTCATTGTGTGCGTCAGGGGATCTTTTTTGCAGATTTGGCATGACGTCACGGCGGGTCATTTCCGGGCGACTCGCCGAGGAGTAAGAAGAAAGGCTGAAGTGAGCAAGCTCAAATAAACCTGGGGCCTAATGTTGGGGATATAACCCCACGGTGAGACCTGCCCTGAGGGCTCTGGGTCATACCTGGCGGCTCGTACACTGGCCCAAGAGTGAGCCGGGGAGATTTAAGGCCCAAGGTGCTTGGCAGCCTAACATGATGGGCCGGCAGGTGGCCCGGACGAAGAAGACCTGGGCGTGTAAGACGCCCGAGGACGACCTGGATAGGAAAGGCAAGAGAAGATAGAGGTAGACTCCGACATGTAATGAGAGTCGATTACAACTTGTGTAATCTGTGGTCTTGACCTCCTATATAAAGGCAAGACCCGGGGCAACTTAGGGACTAGGTTATCGAGAACTAGGTCAAGATATAGCTCCCTTGTAATCGATACATCAAGCAATACAAGCAGAAAGCGGGACGTAGGCTATTACCTCAACTTGAGGGGCCAAACCTGGGTAAACCCGTGTCCTTCGTGCCAATCAACTCCTTTGAGTCCATCATGTTAGCAATGGCCTCGAACCTAAGTCCGTTCACCCGGACATCTGCCGTGATAAAACCACGACAGGGCCTGTCGTTGTTGGTTTCGCCAACAATTCGCAACCTCAAGGTGACGAAGATGCTAGTTAACAGTGGGGCCAGCTTGAACCTGATCTCGCCTGATGTCATCCCGAAGCTGCAAATTCTGGATGAAGATCCCGAGCCGACATGCGCTTTCCAAGGGGTCAATTCAGGGAGAACTCAGTCGTAGGGCAAGGTCACGCTGCTGGTGACATTTGGGAGTGATATCAATTTCAGAACAGAGAAGATCATCTTTGACGTCGCCATACAATGGCATTCTTGGTCGCCCAGCACTGGCCAAGTTCATGGCGGCCACTCACTTCGCTTACAATGTGTCGAGGATGCCTGGGCCAATGAGCGTCATCACGATCAACCCCGACAAGAAAAGCGCACTCATCTACGCCGACCAACTCTACCGGGGGCAGTTGCAGCACCTGCCACCAAGGCACTTGCTCCTACCGCTGAAGCACCCGGGGGGAAGAAGACTGGCAAGGCCTCTGGCCCACTTTCCAGCAAGCGCACCTCCTCGGGGTGCCGTGATCCCGTTGACAATGTGCCAGAGAGCTCCACCGGCAAGAGCAAGAAGTTCAAGGCAGCTCCACTGGAGACCAAGAAGGTGCCCGCCAAGGAGGATGGCACGGGGGAACTTTCAGCATAAGTTCCACCCTTGATGACAAATAGGAAAGCGCGCTCCTTGCCTTCCTTTGGGCGAATGTCGATGTGTTTGCATGGCAACCATGTGATATCCCCGATGTTCCCAGGGAGGTGACTGAGCACCACCTTGCCGTCTGCCCACACACGCGGCCCGTCAAGCAGAAGGTTTGAAAGCAAGGTTTGGAGCGGCAACAGTTTATTGCCGAAGATATCAAGAAATTAGAAGTGGCTGGCTTGATCAGAGGTGTACTTCATCCAACATGGTTGGCAAATCCAGTTGTAATGTGCAAGGCGAAGGGAAAATGGAGGTTGTGCATTGACTTCACAGACATCAACAAAGCCTGCCCCAAAGATACTTTTCCCTTGCCGCATATCGACCATATTGTGGACTCCACCGCCAGCTACGACT
The DNA here is from genome assembly GCA_022496015.1 of Hordeum marinum. Taxonomy (NCBI): domain Eukaryota; kingdom Viridiplantae; phylum Streptophyta; class Magnoliopsida; order Poales; family Poaceae; genus Hordeum; species Hordeum marinum. The sequence goes on from CM039677.1 coordinate 304,399,916, forward strand.
TGTTGTCTTTCCTTGACGCCTATTTAGGGTATCATCATATTTTCATGTAACATCCCAAAATTTTATTTTGGAATGTTATGAATATAGTTATGCATCTATCATCACCATTGCTTGATTGTATGTGATAGTTGAAATGTCTTTTCTGACTTTCTGAAAGCTCTTTCTACTTTTCCCTAAGTTGCTTTCACCTATTTGAAATTTTGGTTAAATGTTCAAAATAAGAGAGGAGGAACATGACACTCCACACCAGGGTCAAATTGGTGAATTATTTGAACATAATAACCAGGGGTTATTTTGAAAATATTTGCAAAAAGGATTTAAAAACAATTAGGACATTTCTGAAATAATATTTTCTTCAAAGTGTTCAAATGACAGAATAGAAATGTTCATTAAATAGCATTTATTATTCTGTTAATTTTGATATATAATACCCCTATATTTACAAACGATTTGAATGCTTTAAAAGCTTTTGAATGTCTCTGGTAAATTATTAAAAAGAAACGGTAACCGTTTCCGGTATTAAACGGGCCGGCCCACCGGCTTTAAAATCCGAGACCGTTACCGGTCGGCCGACCGAGCGCAGTAACGCTCCCGCTCTCTCACTGACACCGGGTCCCACCCCGTCCGACCGTTGCCCCGGAACGGTCATCGTCTTCACTCCCCGCGCTCGCCGGATCCGACGCCGGCCGTTACTCCCCCTCGCCGGATCTCTCTCTCCTTTACTCCCCCTCACCCCTCGAGCGCCCTATAAGAACCGGACCACCCCCCGCATCCATTTCCCCCCCCCCCCCCGAGCCCCTTCTCTCTCTCGCCGAGACGCCGGCAATTGCTCGCCGGAGCTACTCCCACACCGAAGCTCGCCGTCGACCGTAGCCACCACCTCCGACCACCATTCGCCTCGCCGTCGCCACCAATCGACTCCGGAGAACCGTCCCTGTCGCCCAGACCACCTCCCCGTCCTCCCCGACCACCGGAACACCTCGCCGTCGCAATCGCCGCTACCGGACTCGCCGAAGTACCCCGACGCCGGCAACCTCCCTCCGTAAGCCCCCTCGACCGTCGGATCCCGAACCAACGGCTAAGATTAGAACGAACTTAAGTCCGAACCGTTTTCTTATATCGATCGGTCGCCCGCTCTATTTCACCTACCGCACGCCCCCCTTAACCAATCGGATCGCGCCACGTCACCCCCTGGCCGACCGGTAGAATTTCACCTTTTTCTGATTTTATTTAGAAAACAGAACCTATTCTAATTTTGTTTTAGCTATATCTTTTAACCTGTTTAGAGTTTTGAGTTGATTCTTTTTGCAATAGCTCACATTTTTCATGTAGTTTCACCCTGTACTTTTAAATTTCAAATTTGAACTATAAAATTTGAATTGAATCAAATTTGCTTAAAATCTTCAAATCTGAATAACTAGAGTTTGAAAATAGATTTTGATATGAATCTTTTTGCTACTGTTTGGTATTAGTTAGGACTATCTTCAGGTATAGTTTGAGGATTTTCGTGATATATTTGATTACTGTTTTACCCAAAAACAGAATCTGTTTATTATTATACTATAGTTTTATAAACTTAATTTTGATTAGTTTGATTTAGAATTTGGTTTTATTGTTTATTAGGTTCTGTTAGTAAACATTTAGTGTTTTCACTTAATGTTAATAAAAATATAAATTTGCTTAGTTTAATTTTATTTAACATAGGAATCAAAATTTCTTTTCAATTAGGCTTAATTTGACTAAAACAACTAACTAGTAATAGTTTGTTTTCAAACAAAGTTTTGTATATTTTGTTTTTGTTTTCTAAGACAGATTTAATAGTAAATTATTTTTCTGTCAAGAACATGTTTTGTTAACAAATTATAAGTTTAGTTTTTCATTCTTTTGTTAATATAACTATAGTTGATTCAGATAGTGTTTATCAAAACTTGTATAAACTTCACTAAATTTTTCCCAACAAGCTTAAATTGATTATTCTGTTTATTAATAAAATATTCTATTGCTTCCTTGCTGACAACAATTGTTTTGTTATTTCAAAATAGTTTTATTATGTAGTAGTGTTTTCATCATCTCCTTCGGAAAACAAAACTTTGTGTGTTTTACTTGCTAGAGACTTTTGTGCATTGTTTGCATTGTTTGTTTAGTACTTCTTTGCCGAACGTTATGAGTACTTATTATGGTTGTATGCTTATTTGAGTGCATTGTTTGTTCCGTTAGATTATCCGGAGTGCGAAGCTTGTTACTTAGAGTCACTCACGTACGAAGATCATCAATCAGGCAAGTCACTTTGATCATGTTTTACCCATGTTTTATATGCATTAGTTCTACCATCTCCCCAGTTGCATGCAAGATAGGTTAGTTGGAAACTTGGTTACATTGTAGTAGTATCATGTGGTAGATACCCCTCTCAACCCTCTTTGACAACATTGGCCCCGGGAAACGTTGTTTTACTTTTGCTATGCTAATAGTAGACGGGGTTGGTTGTGTGATTCATGGGAGTTGAGAGAGTTAATAATTTCAAGACCTACATAATGAGCAAGATTTCAAGACTCCAAGTTTTCAACATACCTCTGGGTGGATGATGGTTTAACGGCGCCCTGGAGAAACCAGTGGTTAGCCTAGGTGATGCTGGAGATGGCCAGTATTCACGCGGAAAGGTCCACCCAGGCACAAAGGGATGGATGGGTGCTTCAAGACCCAAGGCTTACCTGCACAGCCACAAGTCATTATGGGCTCTGGCTTGGTTGGATATCGTGGTAACTCTGGACAGGCGGTGCTACGAGAGGTAGAAGAACGGTAGGAAAGGATGGGCACCGTCAGAGTCGCAGGGAAACCCTTTGGAAGACCATGTTTTGGTCATCCGTTTCTCAAACACCCTGAAGTGCGAGAAACCAAACGGAGGCGACCAAATCTTGTGGGGAACGTGTGCAAAACTCTGCAGAGTATTTCAAACCTAATCGATTAGCCGTGTCCACGGTCATGGACGACTTGAGCCAAAGGAATTGGAACTTCCGGAACTCTCAACACAAATAATATGATGATGTGGGTATTTAATAATTTTGGGTATGAGAATTGGTTGGTGGAACCATCTCATTAATCAACCAACTTAGTAATATTTTTTTTTGCTTAACCCCCCTTGATGTAGGAAAAAACTTGGCTTTACGCAAAAACTTACCACCCCACTTGCCATATAAGCATATAGACTAGATGATTATCTTTCCACTCTTCTCTTGTGACTTTGCCGGCATATTCCATATGCTGACCTACACGGCTGCAACGTATCATGTTGCAGAGTACTTTTCCGACCAGGAGTGAGGACACGTTCTATGCTCAGTGAGATGCCCTTGGAGTCAGATGGACTCACCTATCTTCGACGCTTCCGCAAGACTTAGTTACTCTCATGAGTTGGCTTTTTGGCCACTTTATTGTAATCTTTATTGTAATAAAGGACTCGATATGAGATCTCGATTAACATAATGTTGTGTGATTTCCCTTTGATATATACATTGATGTACCGTGTGTGTACCAGCATGATCTTGGGATGGTACGGAAACACCGGAGACTTGACCTTCCAGGTCGGGTCGCTACAGAAATGGTATCAGAGCACACGCTGACCGTAGGACGTAACCTCTAGGATTGGAAAGCCTTAGGATTGTTTTTCTTTGTCTTTAAAAAATTCTTATACTCTCATCTATTCGTTTCTGACTCCTCTCCGATTATTTCAAAAATTTATAGATGGCCACCTTCATCCCAGTGTTGATCACGGAGTTTTGCCAGCCTGATGCAACGATGCCCTTTGGTAAGGAGCTGATGAGGATCATCAAGGACGTGAGGATTGCTTTGCCGAGCATCACCGGGATTCCTATCATGTCATTTCCCCAAGATGGACGCTACAGGATCGAGGTGCATATTCCAAGGAAGACTTTTGGGAATCAGAAGGAACCCATCGACCTCAAGTTCGTGGCACCCAGTTGGATACTTGGAAGAGACATGGCTATTCATCGTGCCCTTGGACGTATTCAGGAAGCATACAGAGGTGGAACCATTTCACCAGGACTCAGCATGGTTTGTCGCAGAGATGCCAATGGAAACATTATAACACGTCCCACTTCAGACACCACTATTTCCTATGTCCAGACCTTGGAGACTCATATCAGGACTCTAGAGCTTCGAGTTCGTGCTGATACGAAGACAATCAAGAATCTGATGAACCGCGAGCTGGACCTTGAAGCTGATCTGCGAGAGGCCAACTATGAACACGAGCATGAAGTGAAGGACTTCCTAGAGAGGATTGATGAGCAGAATGCACGCATCGCCACTCTGGAGGAGCATCTAGACATGGGAGAAAACCTTCACCCCGAAGGAGACATGGCACCCTTCATCAGCGACGATGAAGACTATGAGGAAAGCACCACCGGAGGACCTACGACTATGCACTTCTGAGGAAAAACATTAGTTATGCCCTCCATGTATCTTTTATTTTAGTCGTTAAAGCGTAGGTCGATGCTTAGTTGTCTGAGATTGTATTTCGGATGTTTGACATTGATAGAATAAATGAATGAGTGTTTGGTGTGATATGTTTGTTGCATTGCATATGGGTAGTGAATTTCTTTTAGACCTTTGTTCTATTCTAATTCTCACCCCTCTGAAAACAGCAAGATGCCTCCACGACGTGAGACCGACTTCACTTTCCCACCAGAACTCACTCAACTCCTTCAGCAACAGAATGCACTGATGCAACTATTGATTCAGAATCAGACCAACAATCAGAACAACAATAATCATCACCATCCACCCCAGACTGACAATCTCACCCGTTTTCTGAGGTTGAACCCTCCAACTTTCTCCAGCAGTACTGAGCCCATTGTGGCAGATGACTGGCTCCGTAAGATGGAGAGAGAACTTGTCACCGCTGGATGCACTGACGCTGAGAAAGTGCGATTTGCTGCACATCAACTGGAAGGACCAGCAGCATCATGGTGGGAGAATTACACCACCACATATCCTATTGCAGATGTGACTTGGGAGCAGTTCAAGCTTGCTTTCCGCACCGCTCATGTTTCAGCTAGAGCCATGAGTCTAAAGAAGCGCGAGTTTCGCAACTTGCGCCAGGGTAATCGCTCTGTGGCCCAATATGTGGAAGAGTTTAACATGTTGGCCCGTTATGCCCCAGGAGATGTGGCCGATGATGCGGCCAAGCAAGAAAAGTTTCTGGAAGGACTCAACGACGAGTTGAGCATACAGCTGGTAGTGGCTAATTTCAACAACTACCAAGAGCTGGTGGATAAGGCCCTCATTTTGGAAGGTAAACAACAGCAGATTGAAAACCGCAAGCGGAAGTACACTCAGGGGAAGTTCAACTCTGGAACTCATCAGAAGCCTCGTTACTCCCCGTACTCCGGGAATACCGGATCAGGAAACGGTAAGTTTGGAAAGCACACTCATGCTGTGCACAACCATGGAGGTCACCATCATGGAGGAAATGGGAACAACCGTTCCAACCATGGTAACTTCAAGAGTGACAATGGGAATGGGAACAACAACCAGCACCGTCAAGTTCCTGCTCAGAAGGATCTGAGTCACATTACCTGTTTCAAGTGCCAGAAGACAGGGCACTATGCTACTGAGTGTCCCCAGAGCAAGCAAGGAAATGGAAACGGCAACAACAACGGCAATGCAGCAGTTAAGAAGCCCAATCCGTTTCCCCGTGCTCAAGTGAATCACATCGACGTGGAAGAAGTCTATGATCAACCCGAGACTGTGGTTGGTAAGTTTTTATTGCATTCACGTCCTGTTACAGTACTTTTTGATTCCGGTGCAACTCATTCATTCATATCAAGGGTAGTTGTGGATAAGTATGGTTTGCCCACCAAAACCCTTAGTCAGCCCATTCAGGTCAGTTCCCCAGGAGGTATGATGATGGCAGGGATAGGATGCCATGCCTTGAAACTCAATATAGGAAACCATGTTTTTCCCACCGACCTCATCGTCTTAGAGTCACAAGGATTGGATGTAATCCTAGGCATGGATTGGATGACCAAGTATGAAGGAAATCTTGATTGCCCTAGCAAGTCTATTTCACTCACCACCCCGGAGAACAAGAGGATTAAGTATGTATCCCGACGCACACGTATGAGTGCTCGGTTAAATTCTCTCACAGGAGTTGTTCAGGAGGAAGTACCTGTGGTAAAAGAATTTCCAGATGTATTTCCGGAAGAATTACCAGGAATGCCACCAGATAGGGAGATTGAGTTCTTAATAGAGCCACAGCCAGGGACAGCCCCAATTTCCAAGAGACCCTATCGGATGCCCGCAAATGATCTGTTGGAAATCAAGAAGCAAATTAAGGAGTTATTGGACAAAGGTTATATACGCCCAAGTTCTTCACCTTGGGGAGCCCCAGTTCTTTTGGTGGAGAAGAAGGATAAAACCTTCAGAATGGTAGTCGATTATCGTGCCTTGAACGAGGTGACTATCAAGAACAAGTACCCTCTGCCGATGATTAACGATTTGTTTGATCAGCTCATAGGAGCCAAAGTATTCTCCAAGATCGATCTTCGATCAGGGTATCACCAGTTGAAGATTCGTGAACAGGATATACCCAAAAAAGCTTTCACCACGAGGTATGGCTTGTATGAGTATACGGTCATGTCTTTTGGATTGACTAATGCTCCTGCCTACTTCATGAATTTGATGAACAAAGTATTCATGGAATACCTAGACAAGTTTGTTGTGGTGTTCATCGATGACATTCTGATATTCTCCAAGAACGAGGAAGAGCATAAGCAACATCTGCGTTTAGTTCTGGAGAAGCTAAGAGAGCATCAGTTATATGCCAAGTTCAGTAAATGTGAATTTTGGTTGACAGAAGTCGGATTCCTTGGACATGTTATTTCCGGAGATGGAATAGCAGTGGACCCCGCTAAGGTTGAAGCCGTCACAGAGTGGAAGTCACCCACCTCAGTTAAGGAGATCCGCAGTTTCCTCGGACTTGCCGGTTATTACCGGAGGTTCATTGAGAATTTCTCAAAGATTGCCAAGCCCATGACAGAGTTGTTGAAGAAAGAATCCAAGTATATTTGGACTGAGGAATGTGAAGCCAGTTTCCAGGAGTTGAAGGAACATTTGGTCACAGCCCCAGTATTGATTTTGCCCGATATTCGGAAGGATTTCCAAGTTTACTGTGATGCCTCACGACAAGGACTTGGAGGAGTACTTATGCAGGATGGTAAAGTTGTAGCCTATGCTTCCAGACAGCTATGACCTCATGAGTTAAATTATGCCACTCATGACTTGGAGTTAGCAGCCGTAGTGCACGCACTCAAGACTTGGAGACATTTCCTTATCGGAAATAGTTGTGATGTTTACACTGACCATAAGAGCCTGAAGTATATCTTCACGCAGAAAGAGTTGAACCTCAGACAGAGACGATGGTTAGAGTTAATCAAGGACTATGACATGAGATTACACTACCATCCAGGTAAGGCTAATGTTGTAGCCGATGCCTTGAGTCGGAAAACTTATGTGAACACACTCACAGCTGGAGGATTACCCCAAGAGTTAGTCGATGATCTCAAAGAGCTCAAGCTAGAGATAGTTCCAAGAGGATATGTTGCTACACTAGAAATTCAGTCCACCTTGACCGAAAGAATTCGTGAAGCCCAGAAATCGGACAAGGAGATAGCTGAGATTAAACAAAGAATGAAAGATGGCAAAGCTAAAGGTTTTCGTGAGGATGAACACGGAACTCTGTGGTTTGAGAACCGCATCTATGTGCCCAATGACCCAGAGCTCAGGAAGTTGATACTTCAGGAAGCCCACGATTCACCTTACTCGATACACCCAGGCAATACCAAGATGTATCTGGATTTGAAAGAAAGTTACTGGTGGACAGGTATGAAGAAGGATATTGCGGAACACGTTGCAATATGTGATGTTTGTCAGCGAGTAAAGGCAGAACATCAGAAACCAGCAGGGTTACTCCAACCTTTGCCGATACCCGAGTGGAAATGGGAAAAGCTTGGTATGGACTTCATCACAGGATTACCCAGGACCCGTTCAGGTTATGATTCCATCTGGGTAGTGGTTGATCGCTTGACCAAGGTAGCACATTTCATTCCAGTGAAAACCACCTATACCAGTGCTAAGCTAGCCAAGATATATATGACCAGAATCGTATGTCTGCATGGAGTTCCGAGGAGTATCGTGTCAGATAGAGGAACACAATTTACCTCAAAGTTTTGGCATCAGTTACATGAAACTTTGGGTACGAGACTGGAGTTTAGTACAACTTTTCATCCGCAGACAGATGGCCAGACTGAGAGAGTCAATCAGATTCTGGAAGACATGTTGAGAGCTTGTGCGCTAGATTATGGATCTAGTTGGGACGAAAACTTGCCTTACGCAGAATTCTCGTACAACAACAGTTATCATACCAGCCTAAAGATGGCCCCTTTCGAAGCTTTATACGGAAGGAGGTGCAGAACACCACTGACATGGGATGGTGTTGGAGACCGACAACTTTTTGGTCCCGACCTTATCCGAGATTCTGAAGAGAAAGTCAAGTTGATTCGTGACAGACTCAAGATAGCTCAATCTCGACAGAAGAGTTATGCTGACAGCAAACGTAAAGAAGTGATGTATGAAGTGGGAGACCGAGCATATCTTCGTATATCCCCGCTTCGAGGAATCAAGAGGTTTGGTGTTAAAGGAAAACTAGCACCTAGATTTATAGGCCCCTACAAAATTCTTGAACGCAGAGGCGAAGTTGCATACAAAATGGAATTGCGAGAAGGATTATCCGAAGTTCATAATGTGTTCCATGTGTCACAGCTGAAGAAATGTCATACAGAGATGGCTGATATCCCTCTGAGAGATACAGTGCCCCTAGAGGCCATACAACTTGAAAGTGATCTGACTTATGAGGAGAAGCCTGTCAAGATCCTCGAGACATCCAACAGGGTTACCCGCAGCAAGATCATCAAGTTCTGCAAAGTTTTGTGGAGTCACCATACTGAGGAAGAAGCCACCTGGGAACGCGAAGAAGATCTTCGTAGAGACCATCCGCACCTATTTTTTTAGCCAACCCGAATCTCGAGGGCGAGATTCATCTTAAGGTGGGTAGGTTTGTAACATCCCAAAATTTTATTTTGGAATGTTATGAATATAGTTATGCATCTATCATCACCATTGCTTGATTGTATGTGATAGTTGAAATGTCTTTTCTGACTTTCTGAAAGCTCTTTCTACTTTTCCCTAAGTTGCTTTCACCTATTTGAAATTTTGGTTAAATGTTCAAAATAAGAGAGGAGGAACATGACACTCCACACCAGGGTCAAATTGGTGAATTATTTGAACATAATAACCAGGGGTTATTTTGAAAATATTTGCAAAAAGGATTTAAAAACAATTAGGACATTTCTGAAATAATATTTTTTTCAAAGTGTTCAAATGACAGAATAGAAATGTTCATTAAATAGCATTTATTATTCTGTTAATTCTGATATATAATACCCCTATATTTACAAATGATTTGAATGCTTTAAAAGCTTTTGAATGTCTCTGGTAAATTATTAAAAAGAAACGGTAACCGTTTCCGGTATTAAACGGGCCGGCCCACCGGCTTTAAAAGCCGAGACCGTTACCGGTCGGCCGACCGAGCGCAGTAACGCTCCCGCTCTCTCACTGACACCGGGTCCCACCCCGTCCGACCGTTGCCCCGGAACGGTCATCGTCTTCACTCCCCGCGCTCGCCGGATCCGACACCGGCCGTTACTCCCCCTCGCCGGATCTCTCTCTCCTTTACTCCCCCTCACCCCTCGAGCGCCCTATAAGAACCGGACCACCCCCCCGCATCCATTTCCCCCCCCCCCCCGAGCCCCTTCTCTCTCTCGCCGAGACGCCGGCAATTGCTCGCCGGAGCTACTCCCACACCGAAGCTCGCCGTCGACCGTAGCCACCACCTCCGACCACCATTCGCCTCGCCGTCGCCACCAATCGACTCCGGAGAACTGTCCCTGTCGCCCGGACCACCTCCCCGTCCTCCCCGACCACCGGAACACCTCGCCGTCGCAATCGCCGCTACCGGACTCGCCGAAGTACCCCGACGCTGGCAACCTCCCTCCGTAAGCCCCCTCGACCGTCGGATCCCGAACCAACGGCTAAGATTAGAACGGACTTAAGTCCGAACCGTTTTCTTATATCGATCGGTCACCCGCTCTATTTCACCTACCGCACGGCCCCCTTAACCAATCGGATCGCGCCACGTCACCCCCTGGCCGACCGGTAGAATTTCACCTTTTTCTGATTTTATTTAGAAAACCGAACCTATTCTAATTTTGTTTGAGCTATATCTTTTAACCTGTTTAGAGTTTTGAGTTGATTCTTTTTGCAATTAGCTCACATTTTTCATGTAGTTTCACCCTGTACTTTTAAATTTCAAATTTGAACTATAAAATTTGAATTGAATCAAATTTTCTTAAAATCTTCAAATCTGAATAACTAGAGTTTGAAAATAGATTTTGATATGAATCTTTTTGCTACTGTTTGGTATTAGTTAGGACTATCTTCAGGTATAGTTTGAGGATTTTCATGATATATTTGATTACTGTTTTACCCAAAAACAGAATCTGTTTATTATTATACTATAGTTTTATAAACTTAATTTTGATTAGTTTGATTTAGAATTTGGTTTTATTGTTTATTAGGTTCTGTTAGTAAACATTTAGTGTTTTCACTTAATGTTAATAAAAATATAAATTTGCTTAGTTTAATTTTATTTAACATAGGAATCAAAATTTCTTTTCAATTAGGCTTAATTTGACTAAAACAACTAACTAGTAATAGTTTGTTTTCAAACAAAGTTTTGTATATTTTGTTTCTGTTTTCTAAGACAGATTTAATAGTAAATTATTTTTCTGTCAAGAACATGTTTTGTTAACAAATTATAAGTTTAGTTTTTCATTCTTTTGTTAATATAACTATAGTTGATTCATATAGTGTTTATCAAAACTTGTATAAACTTCTCTAAATTTTTCCCAACAAGCTTAAATTGATTATTCTGTTTATTAATAAAATATTCTATTGCTTCCTTGCTGACAACAATTGTTTTGTTATTTCAAAATAGTTTTATTATGTAGTAGTGTTTTCATCATCTCCTTTGGAAAACAAAACTTTGTGTGTTTTACTTGCTAGAGACTTTTGTGCATTGTTTGCATTGTTTGTTTAGTACTTCTTTGCTGAACGTTATGAGTACTTATTATGGTTGTATGCTTATTTGAGTGCATTGTTTGTTCCGTTAGATTATCCGGAGTGCGAAGCTTGTTACTTAGAGTCACTCACGTACGAAGATCATCAATCAGGCAAGTCACTTTGATCATGTTTTACCCATGTTTTATATGCATTAGTTCTACCATCTCCCCAGTTGCATGCAAGATAGGTTAGTTGGAAACTTGGTTACATTGTAGTAGTATCATGTGGTAGATACCCCTCTCAACCCTCTTTGACAACATTGGCCCCGGGAAACGTTGTTTTACTTTTGCTATGCTAATAGTAGACGGGGTTGGTTGTGTGATTCATGGGAGTTCAGAGAGTTAATAATTTCAAGACCTACATAATGAGCAAGATTTCAAGACTCCGAGTTTTCAACATACCTCTGGGTGGATGATGATTGAACTGGCGCCCTGGAGAAACCAGTGGTTAGCCTAGGTGATGCTGGAGATGGCCAGTATTCACGCGGAAAGGTCCACCCAGGCACAAAGGGATGGATGGGTGCTTCAAGACCCAAGGCTTACCTGCACAGCCACAAGTCATTATGGGCTCTGGCTTGGTTGGATATCGTGGTAACTCTGGACAGGCGGTGCTACGAGAGGTAGAAGAACGGTAGGAAAGGATGGGCACCGTCAGAGTCGCAGGGAAACCCTTTGGAAGACCATGTTTTGGTCATCCGTTTCTCAAACACCCTGAAGTGCGAGAAATCAGACGGAGGCGACCAAATCTTGTGGGGAACGTGTGCAAAACTCTGCAGAGTATTTCAAACCTAATCGATTAGCCGTGTCCACGGTCATGGACGACTTGAGCCAAAGGAATTGGAACTTCCGGAACTCTCAACACAAATAATATGATGATGTGGGAATTTAATAATTTTGGGTATGAGAATTGGTTGGTGGAACCATCTCATTAATCAACCAACTTAGTAATATTTTTTTTGCTTAACCCCCCTTGATGTAGGAAAAACTTGGCTTTACGCAAAAACTTACCACCCCACTTGCCATATAAGCATATAGACTAGATGATTATCTTTTCACTCTTCTCTTGTGACTTTGCCGGCATATTCCATATGCTGACCTACACGGCTGCAACGTATCATGTTGCAGAGTACTTTTCCGACCAGGAGTGAGGACACGTTCTATGCTCAGTGAGATGCCCTTGGAGTCAGATGGACTCACCTATCTTCGACGCTTCCGCAAGACTTAGTTACTCTCATGAGTTGGCTTTTTGGCCACTTTATTGTAATCTTTATTGTAATAAAGGACTCGATATGAGATCTCGATTAACATAATGTTGTGTGATTTCCCTTTGATATATACATTGATGTACCGTGTGTGTACCAGCATGATCTTGGGATGGTACGGAAACACCGGAGACTTGACCTTCCAGGTCGGGTCGCTACAATATCTTTGATTAATTGTTCATCTTACTTTCGTGTCACCGGGTCAATTAGATCTTGCATCGTTTGCAATAGACATTGCCCCCGCGGTGTCATCACCTTCCGATCAAAACTCCCTGGGATCCATGAGTCCTCCCATATATTAATCCTCACACCATCACCTGAGCACCAAATTCCATGTTTAAATGTTTTCAATCCTGCCATAATACTCTGCCACGTGAAAGATGACCCCCTTTTTCAATGTAGCATTCAATAAATTTCCCATCCGGAAAATATTTTGCATGAAGAACCTGAGAACACAATGTTTTCGGCTCTGCCATCAACCTCCAACATTGCTTTGCCAACATAGCCTTGTTAAAACAATGCAAATATCTAAAATTCATTCCACCATCAGATTTTGGGACACACATGTTCCACCATGCCTTCCAATTTATTTCCTCTTTTCCTTTAATAATACCACCCCACCAGAATGTAGCAATAGCATCACCAATGACCTTACATATTTTTTAGGGATATTAAAAACAAAGATGGCATAAACTGGAATGGCTTGTGCCACACAACCTTTAATAGTGTCTCCTTTCCACTAATTGATAACATTTTTGACATCCACCCATCTATCAAAGCCTACACTCTATCCACCAAATATTGGAAATAGTCGCTTCTATCCATACCCACAAACGAGGGTAACCCCAAGTACTTTTCAGACAATGCTTCTGACACAATATTAAGTCTTGTACACACCTCATCATGTACCTCGACAACAGTATTCGGACTAAAGAAAATACTTGACTTTGCATCACTCATCAGCTGTCCCAAGCTCGCACAATACATGGCTAGAGCATTATGGAGGGTCATGGCATTAGACGTATTCACATTCATTAAGATCAGGGGATCGTCAGCAAATAACAAGTGTGAAACTGATGGTGCATTATGGCACTGGCACACCGTAATCCCTTTGATACCACCGATCTCCTTCTCATCCGCTAGAAGACTAAAACAATTCCTCGGCACAAATAAAAAATAAATAGCGGGATAAAGGACCCCCTTGGAGGAGCCCCCTCGAAGGGGTAAAAGTATATGTACATCTCATCAGAATTAAACCAAACCATATACTTAACACTTGTAACACATGCCATAATCATATCCACCCATGAAGCATCCAACCCAAGCCTCTGTTGGGGAACGTTGCATGGGAAACCAAAAAATTCCTACGCACACGCAAGATCTATCCATGGTGATGAGCATCTATGAGAGGGAGAGTGGATCTACATACCCTTGTAGATCGCTAAGAGGGAAGCGTTAAAAAACGCGGTTGGTGTAGTCGAACGTCTTCGCGATCCAAATCACCGAGCATCCGGCGATCTCATCACGATCCGTCTCGCGATCCAATCACGATCCATCCCGCGAACTCATCACGATCCGTCCCGCGAACTCATCACGATCCGTCCCGCGATCTCATCACGATCCGTCCCACGATCTCGTCACGGTCCTTCCGATCTAGCGCCGAACGGACATCACTTCCGCGTTCAGCACACATACAGCTTGATGACGATCTCCGCCTTCTTGATCCAGCAAGAGGGAGCGGAGAGGTAGAAGAGTTCTCCAGTAGATCGACGGTGCTGCGGTGATGGTGGTGGAGCTATTCCGGCAGGGCTTCGCCTAAGCACTGCAGAAAACCGATCTAGAGGAGAAACTATGCACTAGAGGAACGGGTAGCACGTGGCTGAAAATTCTGTGTCAAAACCCTAAAATACTCTAGTATATATAGGAGGAGAGGAGGAGGAGGCTTGTCTGCCAAAAAGCCAGCCCTTGGGTCGGCCAAAGTGGGGAGGAGAGGAGGACTCCTCCTCCAATCCTAGTAGGACTAGGATTCCTCCTTTTTTGGCCTTTTCCCACCTTTTTCCCTTTGGGCTTTTTCTCCCAGCCGCATGGGCCTTGTTTGGGACTTCCACCAGCCCACAAAAGGCTGGTATTTACTCTCACACAGCCCATGAAGCCTCTTGGGTCGAAATACCCCTCCCGGTGGTCTCCCGATACACTACCGGCACTCCCGGTACATTACCGATTAGCCCGAAACTTTTCCGGCGACCAAAACAAGACTTCCTATATATGAATCTTTACCTCCGGACCATTCCGGAGCTCCTAGTGACGTCCGGGATCTCATCCGGGACTCCGAACAAACTTCGGTCACCACCATACATAACTCTATACTACCAAAACGTCACCAAACCATAAGTGTGCAGACCCTATAGGTTCGAGAACTATGTAGACATGACCGAGACACCTCTATGGTCAATAACCAATGTCGGGACCTGGATGTCAACATTGGCTCCTACATATTCTACGAAGATCTTTATCGGTCGAACCTCTATGTCAAGGATTCAGTTAATCCCGTATGATGTTCCCTTTGTTCTTCGGTATGTTACTTGCCCGAGATTCGATCGTCGGTATCTCCATACCTAGTTCAACCTCGTTACTGAAAAGTCTCTTTACTCGTTCCGTAATACAAGATCTTGCAACTAACACTTAGTCACATTGCTTGCAAGGCTTATTGTGATGTTGTATTACCGAGTGGGCCCTGAGATACCTCTCCGTCACACGGAGTAACAAATCCCAGTCTTGATCCATGCCAACTCAACAGACACCCTCAGAGACACCTGTAGAGCACCTTTATAGTCACCCCAGTTACGTTGCCACATTTGATACACACAAGGTACTCCTCCGATATCTGTGAGTTGCATGATCTCATGGTCATAGGAACATATACTTGACATGCAGTAAACAGTAGCAATAAAGTAACACGATCATAAGCTACGTTTGTAGTTTGGGTCTTGTCCATCACATCATTCTCCTAATGATGTGATCCCGTTATCAAATGACATCTCATGTCCATGGCTAGGAAACCTTAACCATCTTTCGATCAACGAGCTAGTTCACTAGAGGCATACTAGGGACATTGTGTTTGTCTATGTATCCACACATGTATCCATGTTTCCAATTAACACAATTATAGCATGGATAATAAACGATTATCATGAAAAGGAAATACAGTAATAAACACTTTATTTATTGCCTCTAGGGCATATTTCCAATAGTCTCCCACTTGCACTAGAGTCAATAAATCTAGTTCACATCACTATGTGATTTACATTGTAATAAATCGAACACCCATGCAGTTCTGGTGTTGATCATGTTTCGCCCTTGGAAGAGGTTTAGTCAACGGGTCTGCAACATTCAGATCCGTGTGCACTTTGCAAATATTTATGTCTTTCTCCACGATGTAATCGCAGATGGAGTTGAAGCGTTGCTTTTTGTGTCTGGTCCTCTTGTGAAACCTTGGTTCCTTGGCCAGAGCAATGGCACCAGTGTTGTCACAGAACAGGTTCATTGGATTCAGTGCACTGGGCACTACTCCAAGATCTATCATGAACTGCTTCATCCAGACACCTTCCTTCGCCGCCTCTGAGGCTGCGATGTATTCCGCTTCGCACCTAGAATCAGCTACCATGCTTTGCTTGGAACTGCACCAGCTTACCGCTCCCCCGCTAAGAATAAATACGTATCCGGTTTGCGACTTAGAGTCGTCCGGATCAGTGTCAAAGCTTGCATCGACGTAACCCTTTACGATGAGCTCTTCATCACCTCCATAAACAAGAAACATTTCCTTAGTCCTTTTCAGGTACTTAAGGTGACCGCTTGCCAGTGCTCCATTCCAGGATCACTTTGAAACCTTTCGGCCATACTTATGGCAAGGCTGACATCGGGTCTTGTGCACAACATTGCATACATGATAGAGCCTATGGCTGAAGCATAGGGGATGACACTCATGTTTTCTCTATCTTCTGCAGTTACTGGGCATTGAGTCTTACTCAACTTCACACCTTGTAACACAGGCAAGAACCCCTTCTTGGACTGTTCCATTTTGAACTTCTTCAAAATCTTGTCAAGGTATGTACTCATTGAAAGTCTTATCAAACATCTTGATCTATCTTTATAGATCTTGATGCTCAACAATTAGGTAGCTTTACCCAGGTCTTCCTTTGAAAAACTCTTTTCAAACAACTGTTTATGCTCTCCAGAAATTCTACATCATTTCCGAATAGCAATATGTCATCCACATATATTTATCAGAAACTCTATAGTGCTCCCATTCACTTTATTGCAAATACAAGTTTCTCGTAAACTTTTATAGACTCAAAAACTTTGATCACCTCATCAAAGTATATATTCCAACTCCGAGATGCTTGCTTCAGTTCATAGAAGAATCACTGAAGCTTGCACACCTTTTAGCATCCTTAGGATTGACAAAACCTTCTGGTTGTATCACATACAACCTTTCCTCAAGTAAACCGTTAAGGAAACGATGTTTTGACATCCATCTGCCAGATTTCATAATTGAAAGTGCAACAACTGCTAACATAGTTTCAACAGACTTTAGCATCGCCACGAGTGAGAAAGTCTCATCGCAGTCAACTCCTTGAACTTGTCGTAAACTTCTTTGCAACAAGTCGAGCTTTAGAAATGGTGACATTTACCATCAGCGTTTGTCTTCATTTTAAAGATCCATTTGTACTTAACGACCTGCCGTCCAACGAGCAAGTCCACCAAAGTCTATACTTGGTTTTTCATACATGGATCCTCTCTCAGATTGCATGGCCTCTAACCATTTGTTGGTTTTCGGGCCCATCATCGCTTCTCCATAGTTCGTAGGTTCATCGTTGTCCAACAACATGACCTCCAACACAGGATTGTCGTACCGCTCAGGAGCAGTACTCGTCCTTGTTGACCTACGAAGTTCGATAGTAACTTGATTCGAAGCTTCATGATCATCATCATTAACTTCCTCTTCAACTAACGTAGGCTTCACAGAAACAACTTCTTGTGTTGCGCTACTCTCTGGTTGAAACAGAGGTTCGATAACCTCATCAAGTTCTATCTTCCTCCCACTCAATTCTTTCAAGAGAAGCTTTTCCTCGAGAAAGGACCCAGTTTTAGCAATCAACATTTTATGCTTGGATCTGAGATAGAAGGTTCACCCAACTTGTAACATCCCAAATTTTGGAATGTTATAATTATTAGAATGTTTGTTTGTTTGCTTGAATGATTGAAATTGAGTGAAAATTTGAAACTTTTGAAAACTTTTGAATGAGAAGGAATAAAATGACTCTCCCATGAGATTTGAATTTCCATTTTGAAAATATTTCAAATTCACAAACTTTATGCAACTCAATGATTTTCATGACATAGGATAAAAGGACTTCTTAAAATTGTATGAAATATGAGTTGGAAGTTTAAAGGAAGGATTTGAAAATGCTTTTGAAAACCTCTGAATTATTCTTTTGGAATCCATGTCATATTTGGTTCCGATTCAAATTTTCAAAAGCATTCAAACCCCTGGAGAAATTTTTGAGAGGAGTAATGTGGCACTCCAAACCAGGGGGTATTTTGTGAAGTTTTTGAATCATAAAACCCAAGGGGTTATATGAAAAATAAATAAAGCCACTTAGGCATTTTCTAAAAATATATTTTTTTTAAAGTATTTATTCTGGCCGAGGAAAAATATTCACTTAATGGCATTAATTCTCCTGGTCATTCTGGTATAAAACTTTTTATTTTTGGGAAAGTATTTAATGTCATTTATTAGATTTCATTCGCCGGAAATAGAAAATAGGAAAAAAAATTAATGCTCTTAAAGCCCAGCCGGCCCAGTCCCCTGATCCCTCCCCGAAACCCCTCCCGTCCGGCCGCCCGATGAGAGCACCCTCTCCCTCCCTCTCTCTGACCGTCTGGACCTACCACACGATCGAGCCCACGTCGCGGTCATCTCCTCCATTTCCTCCCCGATGACATCGCCGGCGACACCGCGCCGGAGATCCCTCTCATGTTCCTCCCCTCGAGCCCCGACCCCTCCTATATAAAGCCCTACCCCTCCCAGACCCGTTCCCCCACTTTCCCACAACTCCCCATGCCCCACGTCCTTGATATCGCTCGCCGGAGCTAAGCGTTGCCGCCACGCCATTGTCATCGCATCGCACAACCCCGACCACCTCGCCACCTCCCGAGCCCACCATTCATTCTCCCACGCTCGTGCGCACCTCCCAGTGCTCTCGCCCGAGCCCCGCACCCGCCTAAGCTACCTCCCAGTCGACCACCCGAAGGCCACCTCCACCTTCGAGCTCGCCGTCGTCAACCCCGTCGTCCCCGAACCCCTCTAACGCCACCATCGTCTTCACCGTGCTCGCGCGCATCGACCGGACCCCTTCCCCGATGGCGAAGACCACCGGAGCACCGTCCCCGCCCACGCCCGAGCCGCCGCCGTCACCGGAGCCATCGCCGGACTCCACCACCACCGCGGTGAGCACCCTCCTCCGTCCGATCTCGAATGAACGGCGTAGATTAGACCCAACTTACCCCTTCGGTTCTTTTAAAAAGAACCGAACGGTTTTCTTTTAGTAAATTTTAGCCGACCCTTTTCTTTATTAAGTATCAGCCGTCCATCCATTTAGCTCCAA
Source organism: Hordeum marinum (assembly GCA_022496015.1). Classification (NCBI taxonomy): domain Eukaryota; kingdom Viridiplantae; phylum Streptophyta; class Magnoliopsida; order Poales; family Poaceae; genus Hordeum; species Hordeum marinum. The sequence goes on from CM039677.1 coordinate 304,419,095, forward strand.
CGCGCACGCCCTTAGCTAATCAGAACCCAACACGTGTACCCCTGTCCGTTAGTTAGGAATTTTCTTTTTTCTGTTTTCTGTTTTAAAACAGAATAGTTCTGATTTTGTTTTTATCATATCTTTTATGTTTTTAGTTGTTTTTAATTGATTATTTTTGCATTGTGTCACAATTTTCATCTAGTTTCTGTAGATGCCAAGTTTGACTATTTTTGAATATTTAATTTGAATTTAAACAGATTTGATTTAAATTTTTTTCTGAATATCTTGAGTTCAAAAATGTATTTTGAGTTGATTCTTTTTGCTATTGGTCATTAGTGACCTTAATTACCATTAGGTAGAGTTTGGGAATTTTTAGAATATTTTAAAATAGTATTTTCAACCAAAACAGATTCTGTTTAGTTCTTGTTAGGATTATTTATCTTCCTTTTGTTTTAAATTGTGTTAAAATTATTTTCTTTTATATTAGTTGATAAATTTTATAAAGTTTTCTGTTAGAAGATAGTAGTCCTTCAAAACAAATATTATTTTATTAGTTGATTGCATGGAATCAATTCTAGTTCAATTATAACTTGCAATTGAATTTCCATTGCTAGTTTGATTTGCTATTTGAAAATACTTTTAATAAAATTTTGTTTTATAAAATATACTTTCTGTTAACTTAGTTAATATATATTTTGTTTTCTGTTAGTTATTAGTAGTACTTCAACTAAACTTATTTTATGTTATTACTTTGATAGCATGAAATCAATTCTAGTTTCATAATAACTTGCAAATTGATTTCATTGCTAGTTGGAACTCTTATTTGAAAATATTTTCATAACTTGTTTTATAAGTTTTATTTTCTGTTAACTTAATTGGTTTATACTTTGTTTTCTCTTATTTTAATATTTTATTGTTTTACTTAGCAAACACTTATGTTGTTTAGGATGTTGTTTTCATAGTTTTACTTGTTCTTCAAAAGTAATTCTTTTTGCTAGTAAAATATGTACTAAAATATTTTTGTTATATTTTACTTTGTTTTTATTTTGTTACTATTTGAAAATAGTTGTTGTAGAGGAGACCTACCTTAGTTGTGTGCATGAAAACTTTGTTGATTTTTGAGATTTGTCTTAAGTATTTCCTTCATCAACCTTGTTACTTTTGGTTCTTGTGTTACCTTGTGATTGCTAGTATTGATTGCTAGAAGTGTTTGCTTATGAATGCAATGTTTGATTATAGATTTCATCGGAGAGTGACGTATAGTTCTATCAAGTATTTTCTGAGAGCGATACTTATCTTCATCAACAGTACAGGCAAGTTCACTTTGACCATTTTGTTCATACCTATGTTTTATTGCATGTAGTGACATCATTCAACAAATCCCTCCTGTAGTGTTATTGAAATTCTTGTAGTTGAGTAGAATTCATGAGGTAGGAACCCACCACTTGTTACTAAAGCCCCGGGAACGCTAGTTAGTGCAATGCTATGCTAAAGTAGATGGGGTCTGGTATGAGCGTTCGTGAGTGGTGTGAGAAGGAGGACTCCACGTCAAAACGACGACTTCATGAAGGCTTCTTCAAGACCTACATATTCAAGACCTCAAGACTTCGAGACTCGAGAAACAAGTTTTTCAATACACACTACTGGGTGAGGGATGGTTGGAACGGCACCCTGGAGAAGCCAGTGGATTTGCCTAGGTGTTGCTGGAGATGGCCAGTATTCACGCGGAAAGCCTCACCCAGACTCAAAGGGAAGGATGAATACTTCATGCCCGAAAGCTTATCTGTGTAGCCACAGGTCATTATGGGCTCTGGCTTGGTTGATCTTTGTTGTGACTCTGTCTAGGCAGTGCTACGAGATGTAGTCGACGTTAGGATTGGATGGGCACTGTCGGATAGTCAGGGAAGCTCTCTGAAAGACCATGTTTCATTCATCCTGTTCTCAAACACCATGCAGTGCGAGGACTTACCAGGAGGGAACGAATCTTGTGGGTAAAGTACACAACACTCTGCAGAGTTAAACCTAATCGATTAGCCGTGTCCTCGGTTATGGACAATTTGAGCCTTTGGACTTGGATCTATCTCTGAACTCTCAACACTGACTGATAACTAATTGTGGGCAACTTAATGATACTTGTGGGCAATTGGTCATCGCTTGGCGGAACCATGTCATGATAGGTAACTCTATAGTGAAAACTCCTGATATTCCTTTGTTGTAGGAAAATAAAATCAGCTTTTACGCAAAAACTCAGACACAGAGACACAAAGCCTTTGCATATAGAATAGCCTTTATTCTTCTGTTCTACTATGGTGATCTTGCCAGTACATTCCATGTACTGACCTACACGGCTGCAACGTCTTATGTTGCAGATACTCTTCTACGAGGAGTAAGAGTACGATTCAGGGTTACGGTCCGCACTCAACCTGCCGTTGGTGTTATTGGGACTCCACTCCCGTTGACTGTATCCCCTGCTATTTTAAGGTATATATCAGTTTTACGTTAATTACATGTGATTGCACTTTGATATATACATTGATGTACTGTGTGTGCCAGCATACTGATCCAGGGATGGCATAGAAAACACAAAGGCTTGACTCGTTTTGAGTCGGGTCGCTACACAACTGTACTTAGGGTATTCTATGAAGATGCATTTGTCCGCTTTAGGTTTGAGCTCATTAGATGAAAACCTTTTCCACACAAGCGTCGCAGCCCCAAACATTAAGAAATGACAGCTTAGGTTTCTATCAAACCATAATTCACATGGTGTCATCTCAATGGATTTAGATGGTGCCCTATTTAAAGTGAATGTAGTTGTCTCTAATGCATAACCCCAAAATTATAGTAACAAAGCGATAATAGACATCATATCACGCACCATATCGAATAGAGCATGACTATGACGTTCAGACACACCATCACACTATGGTGTTCCAGGTGGCGTGAGTTTTGAAACAACTTTCACATTGTCTAAAGTTGTATGCCAAACTCGTAACTCAGATATTCACCTCCACAATCATATCGCAAACATTTTTATCTTCTTGTCACGATGATCTTAAACTTCACTCTGAATTTGCTTGAACCTTTCAAACAATTCAGACTTGTGTTTCATTTTGTAAACATGCACTATATCTACCCAAATCATTAGTGAAGGTAAGAAAATAACGATATCCACCGCACACTACAAGACTCATTGGATTGCATACATCAACATGTATCATTTCCAATAAATCACTTGCCCGTTCCGTCAAACCAGAAAACGGGGTCCTTAGTCATCTTTGACCAAGAGGCATGGTTCGCATGTCTCAACCGATTTGAAATCAAAAGAGTCCAAAGATCCATCAGCATGGAATTTCTTCATGCGTTTTATACCAATATGACATTTAGCGGTAGTGTCACATGTATGTGGTACTATCATTATTAACTTTGCATATTTTGGCATCAATGTTTTGAACATGTGTATTACTACGATCAAGAATCAACAAACCATTCTCACTGGGTGCATGATCATTGAAGGTATTATTCATGTAAACAGAATAACCATCATTCTCTAACTTAAAAGAATAACCGTGTTGCAATAAACACGATCTAATCACGTTCATGCTCAACGCAAAACACCAAATAACACTTATTTAGATTTGTTACTAATCCCAAAGGTAGAGAGAGCGTGCGATGTCGATCACATCAACCTTGGAAACACTTCCAACACACATCGTCACCTCACCCTTAGCTAGTTCTCTGTTTATTCCGTAGCTTTTATTTCGAGTTACTAACATTTAGCAACCGAACCGGTATCCAATACCCAGGTGCTACTAGGAGTACTAGCAAGGTACACATCAATAACACGTATATCAAATATACTTCTGTCGACTTTGCCAGCCTTCTTATCTACCAAGTATCTAGGGTTGTTCTGCTTCAGCGACTGTTCTCCTCATAATCGAAGCACTTAGTCTCGGATTTGGGTTAGACTTTGGGTTGCTTCACTGGAGCTGCAACTGACTTGCTATCCATGAAGTTTCCCTCCTTGCTCTTGCCCTTCTTGAAACTAGTGGTTTTGACTAACCATCAATATTTGACGCTCCTTCTCGATTTCTACCTTCGCGGTGTCAAACATCGCGAACAGCTCAGGGATCATTATTTCTATCCCTGGCGTTTTATAGTTCATCACCAAGTTCTAGTATCTTAGTGACAGTGACTTGGAGAACTATATCAATGACTATCCTATCTGGAAGATCAACTCCCACTCGATTCAAGCGATTGTAGCACCCAGACAATCTGAGCACATGCTCAACGATTGAGCTATTCTCCTTCATCTTGCAGGCAAAGAATCTTGTTGGAGATCTCATATCTCGCAACACGGGCATGAGCCTGAGATCCTAATTTCAGATCTTAGAACATCTCATATGTTCCGTGACGTTCAAAACGTCTCGGAGCCTCAATTCTAAGCCGTAATGCATGACGCACTAAACTATCAAGTAGTCATCAGAACGTGCCTGTCAGATGTTCACAACATCTACAGACGACGCTAGAGGGGTTGGTGCACCGAGCGGTGCATAAAGGACATAAGCCTTCTGTGCACCAATGAGGACAATCCTCAGATCACGGACCCAGTCCGCAATATTGCTACCATCATCTTTCAACTCTATTTCTCTAGGAACATATAAAATACAAGGGAGCTACAGCACGAGCAAGTAATCTACAACATAATTTGCAAAGACACTACTGACTATGTTCATGATAATGAGTTCAATTAATCATATTACTTAAGAACTCCCACTCAAATTGACATCTCTCCGGTCATTCGAGTGATACAAGATCCAAATTCACCAACTCAAGTCCGATCATCACGTGAGTTGAGGTGGTTACAATGGTGAACATCATCATGTTGATCATATCTACTATATGACTCATGTTCGACCTTTCGGTCTCTTGTGTTCCGAGGCCATGTTTGTACATGCTAGGCTCGTCAAGTTTAACCCGAGTGTTCTGCATGTGCAACACTGGCTTGCACCCGTTGTATGTGAACGTAGAGTCTATCACACCCGATCATCACGTGGTGTCTCAACACAACGAACTTTCGCAATGGTGCACACTCAGGGAGAACACAATTCATCTTGAAATTTAAGTGAGGGATCACCTTATAATGCTATCGTCATCCTAAGCAAAGCAAGGTGCATAAAAGGATCAACATCACATGAAAATCATAAGTGACATGATATGGCCATGAACTTGTGCTTTTGATCTCCATCTTGAAAGCACCGGCATGATCTCCATCGTCACCGGCAAGACACCATGATCTCCATCAACGTGTCACCATCGGGTTTGTCGCGCCCAACATGCTTCTACTACTATTGCTACCGTTTAGCGATAAAGTAAAGCATTACATAGCGCTTAATGATTGACACGCAGGTCATACAATAATTAAAGACAACCCTATGGCTCCTGCCGGTTGCCATACTCATCGACATGCAAATCGTGAAATTCTATACATCACATGATCATCTCATACATCACATATATCACATCATGTAATTGGCCATATCACATCACAACATACCCTGCAAAAACAAGTTAGATGTCCTCTAATTGCTGTTGCATGTTTTATGTGGCTGCTACGGGTTTCTAGCAAGAACGATTCTCACATACACATAAACCACAACGGTGATACATAATTTTCTTTTCAACCTTCTCAAGGACCGCCTTTGTCGAATCCGATCCAACTAAAGTGAGAGAAACTGCCACCCGCAAGCCATCTAGGCAACAAGTTGCGGTCGAGGGAACCGGTCTCTTGTAAGTGTATGAGTAATGTTGGTCCGGGCCGCTTCATCTCACAATACCTCTGAACCAAAATCCGACCAAGGTAGGAAGCAATCTAAGCATCAACGCTCACAAACCTTTTGTGTTCTACTCGAGATCTCATCTACACATAGACCTAGCTCATGATACCACTGTTGGGGAACGTTGCATGGGAAACAAAAATTTTCCTACGCACACGCAAGATCTATCCATGGTGATGAGCATCTACGAGAGGGAGAGTGGATCTACATACCCTTGTAGATCGCTAAGAGGGAAGCGTTAAAAAACGCGGTTGGTGTAGTCGAACGTCTTCGCGATCCAAATCGCCGAGCATCCCACAATCTCATCACGATCCGTCGCGCGATCCAATCACGATCCGTCCCGCGAACTCATCACGATCCGTCCCGCAAACTCATCACGATCCGTCCCGCGATCTCATCACGATCCGCCCCGCGATCTCGTCACGGTCCTTCCGATCTAGCGCCGAACGGACGGCACCTCCGCGTTCAGCACACGTACAGCTTGATGACGATCTCCGCCTTCTTGATCCAGCAAGAGGGAGCGGAGAGGTAGAAGAGTTCTCCAGCAGCTCGACGGTGCTGCGGCGATGGTGGTGGAGCTATTCCGGTAGGGCTTCGCCTAAGCACTGCAGAAAACCGATCTAGAGGAGAAACTATGCACTAGAGGAACGGGTAGCACGTGGCTGAAAATTCTGTGCCAAAACCCTAAAATCCTCTAGTATATATAGGAAGAGAGGAGGAGGAGACTTGGCTACCAAAAAGACAGCCCTTGGGTCGGCCAAAGTGGGGAGGAGAGGAGGACTCCTCCTCCAATCCTAGTAGGACTAGGATTCCTCCTTTTTTTGGCCTTTTCCACCTTTTTCCCTTTGGGCTTTTTCTCCCAGCCGCATGGGCCTTGTGTGGGACTTCCACCAGCCCACAAAAGGCTGGTATTTACTCTCCCACAGCCCATGAAGCCTCTTGGGTCGAAATACCCCTCCCGGTGGTCTCTCGGTACACTACTGGCACTCCTGGTACATTACCGATTAGCCCGAAACTTTTCCGGCGACCAAAACAAGACTTCCTATATATGAATCTTTACCTCCGAACCATTCCGGAGCTCCTAGTGATGTCTGGGATCTCATCCGGGACTCCGAACAAACTTCGGTCACCACCATACATAACTCTATACTACCAAAATGTCACCAAACCTTAAGTGTGCAGACCCTACGGGTTCGAGAACTATGTAGACATGACCGAGACACCTCTATGGTCAATAACCAATGGCGGGACCTAGATGTCCACATTGGCTCCTACATATTCTACGAAGATCTTTATCGGTCGAACCTCTATGTCAAGGATTCAGTTAATCCCGTATGATGTTCCCTTTGTTCTTCGGTATGTTACTTGCCCGAGATTCGGTCGTCGGTATCTCCATACCTAGTTCAACCTCGTTACTGACAAGTCTCTTTACTCGTTCCGTAATACAAGATCTCGCAAGTAACACTTAGTCACATTGCTTGCAAGGCTTATTGTGATGTTGTATTACCGAGTGGGCCCTGAGATACCTCTCCGTCACACAGAGTAACAAATCCCAGTCTTGATCCATGCCAACTCAACACACACCCTCGGAGACACCTGTAGAGCACCTTTATAGTCACCCAGTTACGTTGCCACGTTTGATACACACAAGTTACTCCTCCGATATCTGTGAGTTGCATGATCTCATGGTCATAGGAACGTATACTTGACATGCAGAAAACAGTAGCAATAAACTAACACGATCATAAGCTACGTTTGTAGTTTGGGTCTTGTCCATCACATCATTCTCCTAATGATATGATCCCGTTATCAAATGACATCTCATGTCCATGGCTAGGAAACCTTAACCATCTTTCGATCAACGAGCTAGTTCACTAGAGGCATACTAGGGACATTGTGTTTGTCTATGTATCCACATATGTATCCATATTTCCAATTGACACAATTATAGCATGGATAATAAACGATTATCATGAGAAAAGAAATACAGTAATAAACACTTTATTTATTGCCTCTAGGGCATATTTCCAACAGCCTCAACATTACATCTCGAAGAAAATTTCATTCCACTCGGTCATACACCTTGTGCATGTCCAACTTGACTGCAGATGTACCGCTCTTACCGTGCCTCCTATTCTTTATGGCATGAAAACTTTCATAAGCAACTAACACATTGTCAGTAATAAATCTCCCCGGCACAAAAGCTGGTTCAAAGAGATTATATCCGGTAATATTAAGTTCAACCTATTGGATAAAACTTTGGATATTACCTTGTACACGACATTGCACAAACTTATTGTCCTGAATTGGGTGATAAGTTCAGGACAATCCACCTTAGGGATAAGTACTACTGCAGTTTCGTTTCAACCTTCAGGAATAACATGGGAATTTAGTGCTGTCAAAACTGCCTCCGTAACTTGGTCCCCTACAACTGACAATTTTTTTTATAGAAAACCGCATGAAGTCCGTCAGTCCCCGGGGCTTTGAAGTGCCCAATACTAAACATAGCCCTCTTTACCTCTTCCGTTGTATAAGTTTTCAACAAAACTTCATTCATTGCTTGTGTCATCTTTTGTTTTCCTCTATGCAGTAGCTCCTGATCTGTTTTGAGCAATTCAGAAGTGAAGAGATTAACAAAATAATTCCATATCAAAGGCTTTAGTTCATCAGTACCTTCTTTGACCTCCCTAGTCGCATTCTTCAATTTTACAATCCTGTTTTTCTTCTTTCGAGAAGCTGCGTAATTCTGAAAATATAGCGTGGTGCGATCCCCAAATTTAAGCCAGTCACTCTGACTCCTCTGGATACAATGGATCTCTTCCTACTCAAGGGCATTCTCAATTTGCGTTGTTATTTCATGCTGCCTTCTCAAGGATTGATCATCCATAGGACACGCCAATATGTGGTCAAGCTCCGATGTTAACTATTTTACCTTTTTACGTGGAGCCTTTAGGACACTTCGGTCCCACTCAGGCAACTCATGATGCACAGCTACAAGTTTATCAATGATAGGCACACTAGGCGGAGCATGCTCCCAGGCTGCTGCGACCAGGTCGCTCACTCCCTCCTCTTTCAACCATCTTCCTTCGAATCGTCTCCTCCGTGCTCGCGGTAATTCCACCACTGAATATGTGGCGGTCTCTATGGTCTCTATCAGTATAGGACGATGGTCAGAGCCCCCCATCGCCAAATTATGCACTCTAACATCTGGGAACGCTAGCGATCACGCAACATTTCCCAAAGCCGTCTCTCTCGTACCATACCACGCCTCCATGTAAACTTGCTTCCAATATACCCAAGGTCCTCTAACCCATAATCTGTTAGGCAGTCTCTGAATGCTGTCATATAGGACTGCGGTCTGACGTTTCCTCCCTCCTTCTCCGTGGAGTACAAAATCTTGTTCAGGTCTCTCACTACCACCCACGGTAGGTTGGATCGTGCATGTAGATCTCGTAGCCTTTTCACGTCCGGTGCTTGTGGCGCCACACCGGCTCACCATACATACCCGTAAAATGCCAATCCG